>PVIU01000555.1:58376-301099 GCA_004026605.1 Ondatra zibethicus | reverse complement strand
GATTCCAGGGAGTTTCCAATGCACTAGGATTCCACACCACTCCCAGATGTCCAATCCCAAGCATGTCTTTCCAAACTCTCCCTTTATTCCCCAACATCCTGGTCCCATCCCACCCAACTCTACTCTACCCACAGAATTTATTCTATTTCCTCTTCCAGGGAGATCTTTGCTTCCCCCTGTAGATCTCCTCTTTACCTAATCTCTCTGGGTCTCTGAGTTGTAGATTGATTATCATTAACTTAACAGCTAATATCCACTTCTAAGTGAATAAATACCACATCTGTCTTTCTGGGTCTGGATTACTTCTCATGGGATGATTTTTTTCTAGTTCTATCCATTTGCTTGAAAATCTCAGGATCTCTCTCTCTCTCTCTCTCTCTCTCTCTCTCTCTCTCTCTCTCTCTCTCTCTCTCCACTAAGTAGTACTCCATTGTGTAAATGTACCACATTTTCTTTCTCCATTCTTTAGTTGTAGGATATCTAGATTGTTTCCATTTTCTAGGTATTACGAATAAACCTGCAATGAACATAGTTGATCAAGTGTCCTTGTGGTAGGATGAAATGTCCTTTGTGTATATGCCCAAGAGAGATATAGCTTGGTCTAGACGTAGATCAGTTCCCAGTTTTATGAGAAACCATCATTTTGATTTCTATAGTGGCTGTACAAGCTTGCACTGCCACTAGCAGTGGAGGAGTGTTTCTCTTGCTCCACATTATGGCCAGCACGAGCTGTTTCTTGTGTTATTGATCTTATTCATTCCAATAGGTATAAAATAAAATCACAGAGTTGTTTTGATTTACAACTAAGGATGTTGAACATTTCCTTAAGTGTCTTTCAGCCATTTGAGATTTTACTGTTGAGAATTCTATGTTTAGATCTGCACCTCATTTTTTAATTGGATTGTTTGGTTTGTTGATGTCTAATTTCTTGAGTTTTTAATATATTGTGGCCCTCTGTCAAATGTGGAGTTGGTGAAATATTTTCCCATTCTATAGGCTACTGTTTTGTCCTATTGACAGTGTTCTTTGCCTTATAGACACTTCCAGTTCCATGAGGTACCATGTATGAATTATTGATCTTAGTGCCTGTGCTATCACTGTTCTGATCAGGATGTTGTCTCCTGTGACAATGTGTTCAAGGTTGTTCCCACTTTCTCTTCTGTTAGGTTCAGTGTGTCTGGTTTAATGTTGAGATCTTTGATCCACTTGGACTTGAGTTTTGTGCAGGGTGACAAATATGGATATATTCACATTCTTCTAAATATCTGCATCGAGATAGAACAATACCATTTATTGAAGATGTTTTCTTTTTACCATTGTGTATTTCTGGCTCCTTTATTAAAACTCAGGTGTCCCTAGGTGTGTGAATTTATGTCCGTGTCTTCAATTCCATTAAATGATTCCATCTGCCTGTTTTTTATGCCATCACCTGATTATTTTATTGATCTTATTGAGCTGTACATTTTCTCTGCTCCCCTCTCTGCCTCTCCCTCCCCTTTTCAACCCTCTCTTATAGTCCCCATGCTCCCAATTTACTCAGGAGATCTTGTCTTTTTCTACTTTCCATGTAGATTAGATCTATGTAAGTCTCTCTTAGTGTCCTCATTGTTGTCTAAGTTCTCTGGGATTGTGATTTGTGGGCTGGCTTTCTTTGCTTTATGTTTAAAAACCACTTATGAGTGAGTACATATGATAATTGTCTTTCTAGGTCTGGTTAAACTTACTCAATATGTTTTCTAGCTCCATCTACTTGCCTGCAAATTTCAAGATGTCATTATATTTTTCTGCTGTGTAGTACTCTATTGTGTAAATGTACCACATTTTACTTATTCATTCTTCAGTCAAGGGGCATTTAGGTTGTTTCTAGGTTCTGGCTATGACAAGCAATGCAAGCACATGCCCTTGTGGTATGATTGAGCATCCTTTGGATATATACCCCAAAGTGGTATTGCTGGGTCTTGAGGAAGGTTGTTTCCTAATTTTCTGAGAAATCGCCACACTGACATCCTGTACCAGGATGTACAAGGTTGCACTCCCACCAGTGATGCAGGAGTGTTCCCTTTACCCCATAACCTCTCCAGCATAAGTTGTCATCAGTGCTTTTGAAGTTGGACATTCTTACAGGTATAATATGGAATCTCAGAGTTATTTTGATTTGTATTTCTCTGATGAGTAAGGATGTTGAAAATTTCCTTAAGTGTCTTTCAGCCATTTTAGATTCCTCTGTTGAGAGTTCTCTGTTTAGGTCTATACTCCATGTTTTTTTATTGGATTATTTGTTCTTTTGATGACCAATTTCTTGAGTTCTTTGTATATTTTGAAGATCAGACCTCTGTCTGATGTGGGGTTGGTGAAAATCTTTTCCCATTCTGTAGGCTGTTGTTTTGTCTTGTTGACTGTGTCCTTTGCTTTACAGAAACTTTTCTGGTCCCATCACCTGATGTTCTTTTCTTTGTTGTTGTTTTGTTTTTTGTTTTTATTACTACAGCTCTGTAGTAGAGTTTGTGATCAGGGATATGAAACCTCTGGAAACTCTTTTCTTGCACAGGATTGTTTTAGCTATACTGAGCTTTTGTTTCTCCATATGAAGTTGAGTATTGTTCCTTTGATGTCTGTGAAGAATTGTGTTGGAATTTTCATGGGGATTGTATTGGATCTGCAGATTGCTTTTGATCAATGGCTATTTTTTTTTTACCAGTTTTAAAAAAAGATTTATTTATTTAGTATTACACAGTGTTCAGCCTCCATGTATGCCTGCAGGCCAGAAGAGGGCACCAGATCACATTACAGATGGTTGTGAGCCACCATGTTGTTGCTGAGAATTGAACTCAGGACCTCCGGAAGAGCAGTCAGTGCTCTTAACCTCTGAGCCATCTTTCCAGCCCCCTATTTTTTTTTAACCAGGTTAATTCTATTGATTCATGAGTATAGGGAATCTTTTCATCTTCTGATACTTTCTTCAATTTCTTTCCTCAAAGACTTGAAGTTTTCCTCATACAAGTCTTTCACTTGCATGGTTAGAGTTACCCCAAAATATATTATATTATTTGAAGCTATTGTGAAGGGTGTTGTTTCCCTGATTTCTTCCTCAGTCCATTTGTTATTTGTATATAGGAGGGCTACTGATTTTTTCTAAGTTAATCTTGTATCCAGCCACTTTTTGAAAGTATTTATCAACCTTAGGTGTTCTCTAGTAGAATATTTAGAGTCACTTATGTATACTATCATATCATCTGCAAGTAAAGGTACTTTGACTTTTTCCCATTTTGTATCTCCTTCAGTTGTCTTATTGCTTTAGCTAAAACTTCAAATCCTATATTGCACAGTTAGGGAGAGAGTGGGCAACCTTGTCTTGTTGCCCACTTTAGAGGAATCACTTTGACTTTCTCTCCATTTAATTTGATGTTGGCTATAGGTTTTCTATAAATTGCCTTTGTTATGATTAGGTATGTCCATGGTTTCCCTAATCTCTCCAGGACTTTATCAAAAAGAGTTGTTGGATTTTCTCAAAGGCTTTTTCAGCGTCTAATGAGATGATCATGTGTTTTTTCCTTTCAGTTTACTTATATGATGAATTATATTTACTGATTTTTGTATGTTGAATCATCCCTCCATTTTTGGATAAAACTTTCTTGATTGTGGTGGATGATATTTTTATATGTTATTGGATTCAGCTTGCAAGTATTTTATTGGGTAATTTTACATCTATATTTATGAGGGAAACTGGTCTGTAATTCTGTTTTGTTGAGTTTTTATGAAATTTGGGTATCAGAGTTTGTGGCATCATAAAATTATTTGGACAATATTCTTTTTGTTTCTGTCTTGTCAATAATTTGAGGAGTATTGATGTTATCTGTTCTTTGAAAGTTGGGCAGAATTCTTTTCTCAAATTATCTGGCCATGAGACTTTTTTTTGGGGGGAGACTTTTAAACCCTGCTTCTATTTCACGAGGGGTTGTAGTTCCATTTCAATTGTTTATCTGATCTTGATGTAACCTTGGTAAGTGATGTCTATTGAGAAATTTACCCATTTCTTTTAGATTTTAGATGGAGTACAGGTTTTAAAATGTATGTCCTTATGATTCTATGGATTTCCTCAGTGTCTGTTGTAGTGTCCCCATTTTCTTTTCTGATTTTACTAATTTGGATATCTTCTGTTTGTCTTTTAGTTAGCTTGGATAAGTATTTGTCTATCTTGTTGATTTTCTCACAGAACCAACTTTTTGTTTCATTATTCTTTGTATTCTGTTTTTTTTTATTTCTTTGATTTCAACCCTGACTTTGATAATTTTTTGCCACCTACTATTTCTACTTCTTTTTGTTCTAGATCTTTCAGGTATGCTGTTAAGTTGCTAATATGAGATCTCTGCAATTCCTTTATGTAGGCACTTAGAGCCATGAAATTTCCTCTTAGGACCACTTTCATTGTGTCACATAAGTTTGGGTATGCTGCATATTCACTTTGATTGAATTCTAGAAAGTCTTAATTTCTTTTTTATTTCTATCTTGATCCATTTTTTATTGAGCAGAAAGTTGTTCAGTTTCCATGAGTGTGTAAGCTTTCTGTTGTTTCTGTTTTTGTTGATGTGCAGCTGCTCATAGTGGTCTGATCGGAAAAAGGGGATTATTTCAATTTTCTTGTATCTGTTGAGTCTTGCTTTGTATGCAAGTGTATTGTCAATTTTGGAGAAAGTTTCATGTTGTGCTGAGAAGAAGATGTATTGTTTTGTGTTTGGGTGGTGTATTCTGTAAGTATCTGCTAGATTCATTTGGTTTATAATGCCTGTTAGTTCCATATTTCTCTATTTAGTTTTTGTCTGGGTGATCTATTCATTGTTGAGAGTGGGTTATCAAAGTCTCCCATTTTAGTGCATGAGGGTGAATGTGTGATTTAAGCTGTAGTGATGTTTCCTCTTACAAAGGTGGGTGCCCTTGTGTCTGAGGCCTAGATATTAAAAATTGAAATGTCATCTTGGTGGATTTTTCCTTTAATGAATATGTAGTGTCCTTCCCCATATCTTTTGATTAATTTTGGTTTGAAATCTATTTTGCTAGATATTAAAATGGCTATACCATCTTGCTTCTCATGGACATTTGTTTGAAATACCTTTTTCCAACCTTTTACTCTGAGGTAATGTCTATCCTTGATAGGGAGGTGTGTTTCTAACATGCAGCAGAAGGATGGGTCCTGTTTCATTTATGTATTTTAATCTCATTTTTAGTTGGAAAATTTAGGTCATTGATATTGAGAGAAATCAATGAACAATGACTGTTGCTCTTCTTATGTTGTTGCTGTTGTTGATGGTGGTGGCAGTGGTTGTGGTGTGAGTTTCCCTTCTTTTGTGTTGCTGGTGTGAGATTATTTATTCCCTGTGTTTTTATGTGTGTAGTTAACCTTCTAAGTTTAGATTACATTCTTTTTAGTACTTTCTGTAGGGCTGGATTTGTAGATAATATATTGTTTAAATTTGGCTTTGTTGTGGAATATCTTAGTTTCTCCATCTATGGTGATAGAATGTTTTACTGGGTATACTAGTCTGGGCTGGTATCTGTGGTCTCTTAGAATCTGTAGCTAGTCTGTACAGGCCCTTCTGGCTTTTAGTTTCCTTTGAGAAGTCAAGTGTAATTCTAATAGGTCTGCCTTTATATGTTACTTGGTCTTCTTCCTTTGCAGCTCTTAATATTCTTTCTTTGTTCTATATGCTTAATGTTTTAATTATTATGTGGTGAGGGAACTTTCTTTCCTGGTCCAATCTATTTGGTGTTTTGTATGCTTCTTCTACCTTTTTTATACTCATCTTCTTTAGGTTCAAAATTTTTCTTCTTTGATTTTGTTGAAAATATTTTCTGTGCCTTTCATATTCTCCTTTCTCCATTCCTAATATTCTTGGGTTTGGCCTTTTCATAGTGTCTTAGATTTCCTGGATGTTTTGTGTCAGGAATCTTTTAGATTTAACATTTTCATTGACTGGTGGATCTATTTCCCTATTTTTTTTCTTCAGTGCCTGAGATTCTTTCTTCCATCACTTGTAATCTGTTGGTGAAGCTTGCCTTAGTTCCTGTTCTCATTCCTTAATTTTTCATTTCCAGGATTCCCTCAGTTTGTGTTTTCTCCATTGCTTCCATTTTCAGCTCTTGAACAGTTTTATTTGTTTCCTTCAATTATTTGTTTGACTTTTCCTGGCTTTCTTTGAGGTATTTATTCATTTTCTTTTAAGGACTTTTATCATCTTCATAAAGCTGGTTTTTAGGTATTTTTTGTGCTTGTGCTTGTGTTGGAATACTCAGGGCCTGCTGTGGTCAGATAGCTGGGCTCTAGTGGAGACATATTGCCCCAGCTGTTGCTGATTGTGTTCTTATGCTGCCAACTAGGCATCTGGTTTTGATGTGATTATAGGTCTAGGGCTGATTTCTACATTTGTCTTGGTTGGGTGCGTGGTTTGTCCCTTGGTTTCTCTTTCCTCTATATATTCTCAGAGTGTGGTGGGTGGTGTTGTCTGTTTTACTTCTCTGCTTGACTTGTGTGTTAAAAGGGGTGAGGGCGGGGGGTTGCTTGCTGGTGTTAATCCACAGGAGATGTGAACAGTGGAGAAGGGAAAGCTGCAACTTGTGTTATGTTGCAGTGCAATGGGAGAGCCTGAGAACTGGGCAGAGTGTAACAAACGAACAACGCACTATTTTTGGGTGCTGGGATTATAGGCATGTACCACTGTGCCAGCTTCTGTCTTTCCTTTTGAATGAAGCACAGGGGCAGTGGTGGCTCACCTTTGTCAGGGGCTCCTTGTGCTTGTGTCCCTCTAGTCTTTTCTCCCTCCCTGCATTGTAGAATGTATTGTTGCACACTGTGAGATATTTGAAACTCAGGGATGCAAGCTTTTGTGGCCTGCACAACCTTTCTTGACCTTCCTACTATGAAAGTAACTCCTGGAACAGATGCTAAGTAGTTTCAGCTGGGGAGGGGGAAGGGAGAACAGGAAGTGACAGGAAATACTGACTACACAGTAGCAATTCATAGTTCAGAAATTATTGCATTAGGCATAATACGTACATTCAGTGACTTCTGTTTGTTTGGTCCTGTGCACAGAACCCGGGGCCTCGTGCATGCTGTGAAGGTGTGCCCACTGGGGTTTGTCCACAGCCCTGCAGTGGTGGTTTTGATGAGTGAGTATGAGTATCTCTGCCATTTGAGGCAATAGTCTTGGATGAGTCTTCTCCTGCAACTACATTCTCATTTAACAAATGCTTAGAGAGCGCCTGGTACTGTCAGGCCTTGTTCTGGGTACTAATTATGGGATGGCAGCATTAAGCAAGCATTAAAGAAGGAGGCAATGCAGTCTGGAATGACATTGCACCTACTCTTTAAACTGGCAGTTACACAGATTCTGCTGCTTCAAGGTGGTGTGGAGAGTGAAGGAAGCTTAGTCTTCAGTCTCAGCTGACAATTTATTAAATGTCACCTTGGGTGAGTCTGTCTCTAGAACACATTTCATTTGTAGTGAGCAGATAGCCATGACATGTGCTGTACTGACTGCTGTCTGAGCACAGGGATAGTACCTGGTGGTCACCACTGCTCCTAACATCCCGGTGCCCCATGGACCACTCAGTGCACCTCTGATGTTCCCAGTCTGTTTCAGGTTATGGGAGACTAAGAAGAGTGGAGGATGATGTGGACCCCAGGTTTGTGTGGGAGATGCTCCTCTCAGACCTCTGCCTTCGGTTTTCCAGCGCTCATGTAAGTCCATGATGCCTTTCGTGGTTGACGATGAAGCCGCTCCTGGTGCCTGTGTTTGAACACTTGGTTCCCAGCTGGAGGCTCTGTTTGGGAGGTTATGGATCTTTTAAGAGATGGAACCTTGCTGAAGTCACTGGTCCTGGGCTTTGAAATTTTATTGTACCAGTTGCTGATCTCTGCCTCTGTGTTCCCTCCCACACCCCAAGATATCTCAGTGTGAATGCAGTATGTTCAGTCAGCTTCCTCCTACCATAATACAACCTTGCCTTTCTGTAGCACAATTAATTAAAAACCCAGATACAGATATTGGGGTTCAACCTGAAGATCAGAAAAGCAAAGCAGCCAAGGCACTAGAGAACTCTTACTTCTATGAAATATTCAGACTTAAAGAGAGTGAGTTCCTGGTCTTTCCTGCCTTTTATTCCAATCTAGCACTGGGGTTAAAGGCATATTCCACCACCACCTGGCCAATGTGGCTGACTAGTGTTGCTGTTTTGCATTGTGATCTTCAGGCAAGCTTTATTTATTAAAATACAAATGAAATATCACTATATTTCCTCTTTTTGTCTAAAATAAAAAAGACGTCTATAACTAATAAAATAAAAACGATGTACAATAAAAATAACTATATGCAATATATACAGGCACTAAATACATTAACAATGTCTAGTCCTTTTGCATTTGATAAATTCACAGAAAATACTCCATATCTATCCTATCTTGTTGAGTCCAAAGTCTTGTACCTAATTTACTTTCTACCATAACTTTCTTTCTGTGCCTGTTAAACAAGGAAAACTATAACTATCTAGTCTTCAACTCCCTTGGAGACCCAAGAAGGAAATATTATTAACTGAGTAAGTAAGAAGTGTGAGCAAGCAACTTCCAAATTGTGAGGAATGACAGAAACAGCTGGCTGCCTGGACAGTCACCCAAAATTCCTCTGCAACATTGGGATATCCATCTTCAGCCTACAGACCTAGCATATCCAACAAACTTTTTTTGTGAAGCAGGCTATTCTGAAGGGCTGTCCCTCCTTGTCTTGACAATGTTTGATAGTCTTTTTTTGTGTGTCTTGCTTGTCCAATTAGGACAGGATACTGTTAACAGTTGAGGCAAGGACATTTTCTTACCCAGTGGATTACTTTTGCCACAAAGAATGTAAGCTCTATGTAGAGTTTCTTTGATGCCCATTATCTTCTCTGAAATAGATTGGTGCTGCCAGGAGCAGACATATTTCATTGATATAAAAAAGAGGCTATGTTATTAAAACACCTTAAATGCCATATTCTGTAAATCTCTGAAGTGTTTGAAGATGACCTGTCTATCTAAAATTTATCTTTGTTTGAACTTGAAAGCATACCTAGTGTGACTACAAGTTTGATTATAATAGGTGACTAATTACTAATCTGCATTTCCTTATTATCCTAAACAGTTGGTAATAAAAACTTTCAAGGACTAGAAGTTTGCATTACATTGTGAAATGAGATATATATTTTTAATAACTTGAACAAGATTGGAAATATATGTACAGTATGTTTTAACAAAATTAATCTCAAATTTGTATCAATATACAAATTTGTATACAATATGCAAAAGTTCAATCCAATGTAAAACATTTAAAACTTGTAGCTGCTTTTCAAAAGTGGATTCATAACCTACCTTCTTATCATATCTATATCCTCCCTTTTTTCTTTCCAGAGTAGATTCAATAAACTACCCTTTTATCCTATCATATCTATATCCCCTTTGTTTCTTTCTAAAACAAGAACCTTAAATCAAATTTCCTTTACTTAGGAAATTTTTTCCCTGGCCATTTCCAATAATAACTTGTAACCAACACTTCTAAACAATGACAAATATTCATAATCCATTGAAAGACAAAAATCCACCCACCCTACCTCTTGGGAATGTGGGTGTTGTGTTCTTAAACTTACTTCCTGCTATCTGGGGGTGACAGTATCTTTAGGGGATTCTGAAAAGAAAATTTTTTGGTTAATTGTCAAGTCCTGAGAGAGATAGCTTTATCATTTGTTGCCCAGTCTCTGCATAATGGGAAAGTGCAGGGCCTGTCTCAAGTTCTGGTTAAAGTAGAATGTTTGGCTGGATCATCACAATTATCCACCTCAATACTGTTCTGTGAAGTTTGTAGTACAAAGCTGATCTTTAAATGGTGATCTCCACTGAATGACAACATACAAACCAGGTAAAATCATTGTTGTGGGGCCCCATCTTCTTGGAGACTTCCAAGATTACTGTAGGAAAAGTTATTATTCACTGTGGAAACTTAAACATTATTCATTTTGAAATGGAAAGTCTGAATTTTGATAAACATATATTAAAAGAAAGGTAACATAAGATAAAAATGGATATGGGGAAAAGTAGAAATTTTAAAGCAAAATTTTGATAACCTTAGTCCCTAGGTTTGTATTTCCTTCTGTCCTACACCAGGTGGCTTTCTTGATATGAGACAGAAAGTCTGAATTTTTCTTTTATGAACATGCTTGGATTTAGAGAAGGAGAGCCACAGTCCAACTCCACAGTCAGCTTGGATTTTTAAGTGAGTTGGGACTATCATTATACTGAGGAGGAAGGAGATGTATATCTTTAAATAATGAGATTTTACCCTGCAGAGAATATTGGTATCATAAGTCAGAATTTTCTTTGCTAAGTGATTATTTCTGGATACGTATCTTTTCTTCTTTAGGTGTCTAGATGTCCAAGGTCTCTTGACTTCTCAAATATGGGTATTTTCTATTTTCCTGCAAAGACAAGAACAGAACCCTGACCCAACCCTTGTGAGGTTTCCTTACAGATTGTAGGATTGTCAATTCTGTGGATGAGTTGTCATTTCTCTTTATCAAGAAGTGTCTCCTTTTCAAACTGAATCTTGATTAATTTTGATGGTCTCCACAGCTTTTTTTCCTGTGGAAAAAAAGAACAAAACCCTTTCCCCAACATAGCCATGCCCTGGTTTCCATTCTGAGGTCAACACTTCCTTGAAGTACACTGATTGATTTAATTCAGAAGTTTTTCTATTGTCCAATGTCTTTTTACAGCTGTTGTTACTTTCTCATTAGCATTAAGAAAATTCAAGGTTAATAAAACATTTTGTGATCTATTTCTAGGGACTATTTATCATCCTTTTCTGCTTCTTTAACATATCCTTTATAGTTTGATTTAATCTTTCTATAACTGCCTGACTTGTAGGATTATTTGCTATATCTGCAATATGTTTTATAATATAATAAGCAAAAACCTGTTTTGTTTTCATAGACACATATGCTGAAGCATTGTCTGTCTTTATTTGTACAGGTGTACCCACGATGGCTATAACTTCTAATAAATGTGAGATTATTGAATCAGTCTTTTATGAACTCAGATACCTTAATAGATATCAATGGTGTGGTGTACATATTTTAGTTTTCCAAATTATACAAAATAGAACACATCCACACAATAGAAACAGAAGGAACATTGCCAAACTTTTTTATGAGGCTAGAATTACCCTGGTACCCAAACTACAGAAAGACATTACTAAGAAAGAAAATTACAGACCAATCTCACTCATGAACATTGATGCAAAAAAATACAAAATAAAATACAGGCAAATTGAATCTAAGAATACATCAGAACCATCATCCACCATGATCAAGTCATCTTCATTCCAGAGATGCAGGGATGGTTCAACATCTAAAAATCAGTCAACGTAAATCCCCATATAAAAAACCTGAAAAACAAAAAGCACATGATCATCTCATTAATTGCCATAAAAGCTTTCAACAAAATACAACATCCCTTCATGATAAAGGTCTTGGAGAGAGCAGGGATACAAGGAACATACCTAAACATAATAAAGGCAATATACAGCAAGCCAACAGGCAACATCAAACTAAATGGAGAGAAACTCCCAGCGATTCCACTGAAATCAGGAACAAGACAAGGTTGCCCACTCTCTCCATATCTATTCAATTCTTGTGGTCCTAGATAGAGCAATAAGACAACAAAAGGAGAACAAGGGGATACAAATCAGAAAAAAAGAAGTCAAACTCTCATTATTTGCTGATGATATGATAGTTTACATAAGCAACCCCAAAAATTCTACCAAGGAACTTCTATGTTTCATAAACACTTTCAGTAATGTAGCAGGATACAAAATTAACTAAAAAAATCAGTAACCCTCCTTTACACAGATGATAAATGGGTTGAGATAAAAAAAATCAGAGAAACATCACCCTTCACAATAAACACATATAGAATAGAATATCTCGAAGTAACTGTAACCAAACAAGTGGAAGGCTTATATGACAAGAACTTTAAATCTTTTAAGAAAGAAATTGAAGAAGACACTAGAAAGTGGAAAGATAACCTATGCTTTTGGGTAGGTAGAATTAACATAGTAAAAATGGCAATCTTACCAAAAGCAATCTACAGATTCAATGCAATGCCCATCAAAATCCCAGCAAAATTTTTCAAAGTCCTCTAAAGACTGGTACCGAACTTCATATGGAAACACAAAAATCCCAGGATAGCCAAAACAATCCTGCACAATAAAGGAACTTCTGGAGGCATTACAATCCCTGACTTCAAACTCTACTACAAAGCTACAATACTGAAAATAGCCTGGTATTGGCCTAAAAATAAACAGGAGGAACAATGGAACAAAACTGAAGACCTGGATATCAATTCACACACCTACAAACACCTGATTTTTGACAAAGAAGCAAAAAATATTAAGTGGAAAAAAAGAAAGCATATTCAACAAATGGTGGTGGAATAAGTGGATATCAACATGTAGAAGAATGAAAATAGATCCATATCTATCACCATGCACAAAATTCAAGTCCAAATGGATCAACGAATTCAACATAAAGCTAGCCACATTCAACCTTATAGAAGAGAAAGTGGGAAGTACACTTGAATGCATTGGCATAGGAGACCACTTCCTAAATAGAACCTCGGGAGCACAGACATTGAGAGAAACAACTAATAAATGGGACCTCCTGAAACTGAAAAGCTTCTGTAAAGCAAAGGATATGATCACCAAGACAAACCGACAGCTTACAGAATGGGAAAAGATCTTCACCAACTCGACATCAGACAGAGGTTTGATCTCCAAAATATACAAAGAACTCAAGAAATTGGTCATCAAAAAACAAATAGTCCAATAAATCTTGTAGTACAGACCTAAACAGAGAACTCTCAATAGAGGAATCTAAAATGGCTGACAGACACTTAAAGAAATGTTCAACATCCTTAGTCGTCAGAGAAATGCAAATCAAAACAACTCTAAGATTCCATCTTACACCTGTAAGACTGGCCAGGATCAAAAACACTGATGACAACTTACGCTGGAGAGGTTGTGGGGTAAAGGGAACACTTCTGTGTTGCTGGTGGGAATGCAAGCTGGTACAGTCCCTTTGGATATCAGTATGGCAATTTCTCAGAAAATTAGAAAACAACCTTCCTCAAGACCCAGCAATACCACTTTTGGGTATATACCCAAAGGATGCTCAATTGTGTCATAAGGACATGTGCTCAACTATGTTCATAGCAGAATTGTTTGTCATAGCCAGAACCTGGAAACAACCTAATTGCCTCTAGACCAAAGAGTGGGTAAGGAAAATGTGGTACCTTTACACAATGGAGTACTACACAGCAGAAAAAAATAATGACATCTTAAAATTTGCAGGCAAGTGGATGAAGCTAGAAAACATCATATTGAGTAAGGTAACCTAGACCTAGAAAGACAATTATCACATGTACTCACTTGTAAGTAGTTTTTAAACATAAAGCAAAGAAAAATGTATAGCTCAATAAAATCAATAAAAAAAGATCTTTTAAGTCTGTTACCATTCTTCATTTTCCACATTTCTTTTTAACAACAAATACAATAGAATTCCAAGAATCTAGATGATTCTTTAATATTATGAGTATTGAGTTCCTTCTGTAGTAGTTGTCCTACATCGTGCGGTTTCTCTTTTGTTAATGGCCATTGCTTCATGCTTCCTAGTTAACCATTTTAAAGGTATGGCCATTGGTACCTCTGAGAGTTTGCCAGTTGTTTTTCTATGGTTTTTTTTTTTTTTCAGCCTGAATGGTTGGTGGCTGTTTTTTATAGTATCTTATAACATCCTTCCCAGAAATAAGAGTTGGTTTATGGTCCATTTCTGAGACTACTGGAATGTTAATCTGGGTATTCCATTGTTGTACCAGATCATGACCCCATAGTTTCATTGCTATATTAGGCACATACGGCCTCAGCATTCCTCTCTGTCTTTCTGGCCCTATGCATTCAACCCATCCCTTGTTTTGTTTTACCTGAGGTAGTGTTCCATTTCCTAGGAGTTGAGCATTTGTCTCTTGAAGATGCTAAGATTTGGATGCCAAGATTCTGGAGTAATAATACTCACATCTGCACCTGTGTATAATAATCCTTCAATTATAATGTTATTTATTTGTACTCTCAGCTTTGGCCTTTGATCTTGTATATATGTCTGCCAAAATATGCGTTTTTCTATTTTCTTTTGGAATTTTTGATTCACCTCCATGGCTATTCTATCATTCAGAGCATTATTGTTTTTTAACAACAGGCACTGGATTTTCTAATTTTCCTGGGGAGGTGTGTCCTCGACAGTGACTGAGAATGACTGGACCACTTTTGATCTGGGGGCCTTCGAGAGTTCCCCAAAAGAGTACCCCAATGGTAATGGGTTGCCTTGTTTGTCTCTTTTTGATCTGCATTCATTGGTCCATTGCTGGCCTTTGCTGCATCTTCTGCATAACCCAGAAGTTTGGGACCTTCTATTTGGGTCATTTTCAGAAGGAGCATTTCTAGGAATAGTGTGTACAATCCCTTCTCAGATGACCTATTCTACCACTATTAAAATATTTGATTTTTTGATGTCTCTTTATACCTTTTCAAATTGCTTCTCCTACCTTCAGTGTTATAGTTAAAGAACTCAACATTGACTATGTGTAGGATCCATTACTCCATTGGTGCTGATCTGACTTTTAAGGGCCCGTTTTTACATTCTAAATTAGCATTTTCAAAAGCCAGAGATTCAATGAGTACTCATCTAGCTTCGGGATCTGCTACCCCGATTTATACAGCTTTAGTTAAACTTTGCAAAAAGCCACTAAATGATTCTCTTGGGACTTTTTATAATGTTAGTATATATTCAATTATTTTTCCTAGTTCTAGACTCCTGTCCCAAGCATTCAAGGCTGCTGTATGGCATAGGGCCAAATTGTGTTCAGTGTATATAGCTTGACTATCTGGATCAGCATAATGGCCCTCACCAAGAATTTGATCTTTTGAGGTCTCAAAACCTCTGGCTCTACCTTGATGTTCAAGACCTTTAGCTTCTTCTCTCCAGTAACTCTTCCACTGTAGCTGTGGACCGTGGTCTAATACAGTTGAGACTAACTGAAGCCAGTCATGTGGAGTAACCTTACTTCTTGAAGTCTATGTCTTTACAACTGCCTCACAAATGGTGAATAAATGCCATAAGATATTGCTGCTTGCTTAATATATTTTAGATCTTTCATACATATAGGGTCCTATTTACATTCTTTATATCCTTTTGGGAATTTACTATTTGTTGACTTTTCAGAAATAGTAACAGGATAAGTAGCTAAAACTTTTGGTAAGTCATCTCTGATTCTGAGAGGTACTTGCAATATTAAGTCTTTATTATTGTCTTTTGTCTGTATGTCATCTCCTTGCTTATTAGTTCTGATAAGTTATTTAATGGTTTAAAATCTATGTACCACTGTCTTTTGTAGAGTCTGAATTTCTTGGCCTCTTAATATTTCTAAAGATTTTATCAAATCAATTATTTTCTGGTTCTCATCATGTACATATGAAACCATGTCTTTAAGCTCTTCCATTAATGATATATTCTTATCTATAGAGATTCTTTGGATGGCATATAGATTACCTTCCAGGAGGGATGTTCTATCTGCTAGTGTGTCATAACTTTTTAAAAGATTTTGACTGTTAATTTCAACAGTATGTATCCTTTCAGATAATCTCTCAGTACCATTCTGTAAAGTTTCATAACCCATTGTCATGGATTGAATTTTACCTGTCAAATTATGGTTACCATTTTCAGTGGTATGAATCCTTTCATCCAGCTTCTCATTACTAGTCTATAAAGTCTGTATCATTTCTAAAAGTTTCTCATTCTTGACTCTGTTATCAAACCATTTCTTGAAGGATATAATATGAAGTATCAAAAAAATTAATAGCAGCTATGGCTAAGAATATATACATCCCAGGTAGGTCATACACCTTTTTTAGAATTCCCTCCATAGTAGAAACAAAAAGGTTTTTAAATTCCTGGATGGTGATATTGTCCACCATTATCAGATGACTTACCACTGTTAAAATCCTGGTTCAGATGAGAATTTCAAGGTGTTATAATAATGTGGTCCAGCAGGTGTCAAAGTTATATCACTAAAGCAGTCCAGAGATGCTGGAGTTCTAGTCTTATTGTTCAAATGTTGCTAGCGTGTGGATTTTCTAAGCAGAACTCAAAACCAAACTGAACAAATTTTTGTTAAAGAAATACTGGTCAGGACAGCCACATAGTGGGTGGGCATGGGCTTCAGGAACCACAGGAAGCCGCAGTAGCCACGTGGGAGCCATACGTGGGTTGGCAGCTAGCTGCAGGAACTGCGGGAGCCACAGAAGGCTGCAGAGGGGGCTGTGGGAAGATATGTGGGTGCCACGTGGAGTGGCAGCAAAAGCCACGGGTGGCAGACAGGTGGGAAAGGAGAGGAAGCTAACCCAGGGCAGCACTAGTTTTCTCCCAGCTAGGCTTGGGTCTAGCTCAAACCTGTTCCAGGGACTAAACAGTCTCAGGAAAATGGCCTTTTTGTGGATTTGTACCCCAATGTTGGGAACCAAATGTAGTGTGATTAACAAAAACTCAGAGACAGATATTGGGGTTCAATCTGAAGGTTAGAAAAGCAAAACAGCCAGCCACTGTCTCTACCTCCACCTCAGTCTGAAATGGTGATCATGCCTTCAGGAATCTCAGGATGAGGCCATGTCTGAGAGCTGTCTCCTCCCATTTTATATTCCTCCCTAGGGCTGGGATTAAAGGCGTGCACCACTACTGCCCAGTTTCTATGGCAAACTAATGTGGCTACTGGGATTAAAGGTGTGTGTTACCACTGCCTGGTCTGTAAGGCTGACCAGTGGGGCTGTTTTACTCTCTGATCTTCAGTCAAAGCTTTATTTATTAAAATACAAATGAAATATCACTATACCTGCAGCTATATGCCTCCTATATCTATACCTTGGTATCTTTCTATTTCAACTGCAACAACATGACTCAGAAGAACTTTGTCAAATACTTTCTCCACCAACCTCCTGGAGACAGGGAACAAAATGAGAAACTGATGAAGCTGTAAAACCAACAAGGTGGCAGAATCTTCCTTTCTGATATCAAGAATCCAGACTGGGATGACCAGGAAAGCCAGCTGGATGCAATGGCATGTGCCCTGCACTTGGGAAAGAGTGTGAATTAGTCACTACTGGAATTACATGAACTGGCCCCTGGGAAAATGATCCCATTATGTGACTTCATTGAGATCCATCACCTAAATGAACTAGATGACTACCCACCCAGCATGTGAAACATGGGAGCCCCTGCATTTGGCATGGTGGAAGATCTTTTTGAACCCTGGAACACAGAGATACTGAGGGCTAAGCTGACTCCCCTGAAGCTGGAGTGATTTCACTGGTCACTGAGACAGCACAGGCATGTTAGGGCTGCATTTACTGTTTCTGCCAGTTACAACAAAACATCAGTCTAAGCTCTTTAACTTGTACCACTTCTTCAAATAAAGAAATTTGGTACTCCCTCCCCCATTACCCATTATGTCCCCTGACCAGGGAGTGACAGGGTCACTCCATCCACCTCCTGGCAGCAAATCAAAGGAAGCTCCCTGTGGTGGGGGGTCACTGTGGCTCACATTACCAACTAGAGAAAAGGCCACATCACATATCAAGTTGTGGCAGGTGTGGTAGTCTGCAACTGTCCCCCATAAGCTCGTAGGGAATGGCACTATTGGAAGGTGTGGCCTTGTTGGAGGAAGTGTGTAACTGTGGAGGCTGGCTTTGAGGTCTCATATATGCTCAAACCATGCCCAGTAAGACACACCACACTCACACACTTGCCTGTGAGTCAAGATGTAAGAACTCTCAACTACCTCTCCAGCACCCTGTCTGCCTGCACACCACCATGCTCCCTACCGTGATAATAACGGACTGAACCTCTGATACTATAAGCCACCACCTCAATTAAACAGTTTCATTTATACGAGTTGCTATGGTCTTAGTGTCTCTTCACAACAATAGAAACTTTAACTAAGACAGCGGGAAACCTTGTTAAAGAAATACTGGTCAGGACAGCCACATAGTGGGTGGGCATGGGCTTCAGGAACCACAGGAAGCCGCAGTAGCCACGTGGGAGCCATACGTGGGTTGGCAGCTAGCTGCAGGAACTGCGGGAAACCTAAGACAATCCCAGAGATGGAGGGCAGGCATTGTTTGAAACACTAGAGAGTGTTTCAGCTGTCTGGTCCCCTTCATCATCACTGGAGCACCTGAGACCTGGGGCCTGGGAAGGAACTTGGTCTGTAGTGTAACCTCAGAATGTTGTTAGTGAGAAAACTAGCAAATGCTTCAGGCTTCAAGGACCAGATGTAAACTGGGGAACTGAGAAGTGCTACTCTTCCCGCCCTGACTGCCCCATGAGACCCCCCTGAAGAACGGGTAAGCTGTGTGCCCAGCAACCGTCAGCTGGAGATAGGAGGTGAGGCAGCATAGGCATGGAGAGGGTGCCTGGTGGTTCTATAAGGTACGATTGGGGCAGGATGAAACTGACCCCACCTGAAGGACCTTGCTGTCTTGAGCTGATTTCTTAGGATATTCAGGCCACTTATTCACGTTCATTCCTGAGATCACATGGGCCAGGACAGCGCTTCATATAGGGGCCAACTCCAGACTCACAATGTTTTCTGGTTCTGTGAAGATAGCATCTTTTGGTGACTGTCACACCTGTGACATAGTATGTAGGGCCAGCCATGGAAATCATCCAAAAATAATAACCCTGCTAGCATAGATTGCCTGCTTACCCCTCTGCTTGTCCCATTATTTCAGACCCTAGACAGTGGTTCTGATCTAGAGGCTGCTGACCCTTACACCCACTAAAGAGGCATCAATTCGTGCCTTGCTTCTTCTTAGAGAGTATTGACAGTCCAGCCTGCTCATCTCTAAGGTTACCCTTAAGCTTCAGTCCAATGGGCTGGACCTCAGGGAAAGCCCAGCAGTCATAGGAAAGTAGTTTTCACATCATCTTGGAGCTGTTATGTTGCTTGGTTCCCATTCTCCTAGCATCCCTTATACCTCTGGAAGCCACCTCCAAACCTGAGATCCTCTGCAAAGGGCTGGGATGCCTTCACCAGCCCTGGAACCCATAGGAGCTGTACTGCCAGGCAAGGGCACTGGGCACTTGAGATGTGTCTGACTGGCGATGAGGCGGGCCCAGGCACACACTAGATTTTGCAGGCTAAAAAAGCTCTGTAAGATATCTTACTGTGTTTGCTGTGGTTTCAGGTTGCAAATGTAATATTTGGAGTGTATTAAGTAAATTCCGTTACTCAAACTGATTCCACCTGTTTCTTTTTGCCTTTTAAACATAATTTCCAGAGAATATAAAATTATACATACATGCGCCTTGCACAGGCAGGGGTACATCTGTGGTTTCCCACTGTCTCCTTAGTGTTTTCTCTTGCATAATTGTGGCCACTAGATGTTTAGCCTTGACAACAATCTTTATCTCTGATGCTATGTCATATGAGCATGGTTGCTGTGTGGTCCTGACTCTTAGAGGATGCTGCCTCCTTAGATTCCGGGATGCTAGATTTAGGTAATAAAAGACAAAGGATGGTTCCATTAAATTTAAATTTTATATGCCCAGTGCATTATGGCATAAGACATACTTATAAAATATTATTTGTTGTGTAGCTGAAATTTAAATTTGTACTGGTATCTTGTCCTTTATCAACCCTAAGTTCTTTGAACCAGAACCCACATTTCTTTCATGTTCTTTTCTTCTCTGGGCCATACTGATGACTAAGTCCTTGGCAGAAGGCCTGGACAACCTGTGCTGCCCAAACAGTTCTTACAGACATTTTCGGCTGAGGGGATCTGGAGAGGTGAGTAAGTGGCCACACGGCCGGACAGTCCCGGGGGACTGAATCCAGGCCCCCTCCAATTCCCTAAGCTTTTCTGGCCATCCAGTGGGGTGAGTTCCCTGCTGCTGGCTTTCTTTACCCCATTCCACCCTGTCCCCCAAGCCCGCCTTTTCATCTGCAAGGTCCTTGGATCCCCCAACACAGCCTGCTTCAGGGCGGAGGGGATCTGAGAGCCTGCTCCAGTGCTGAGGGAACCTAAGAGAGGGCAGACTAAGAAAAACTCCCAAGTACTCAGTCAGCCACAGCAAAGATTGGACCAAGATGTCAAGACTCTGCTGGCCTCATTTGAAGGAAGAGATGGGCAGGCGCCAATGCAAGAATTCCTGAAAAGCAACATGATAACACCAGAATCCAGCAAACACGCAACAGGAAGACTTGAACATCCTAACCCAGAAGAAGTAGAAGAAATCGACTTTAAATGTAACCTTATGAAAATGATGGAGACCCTTAAATAGGAAGCAAAAAACTCCCTTAAAGAAATGGAAGAGAAGACAAACAAACAGTTCTTACAGGGAAGGTACTTCATTGCTTAGAGAGTCTTAAAACTTCCCAGCTTCCTGGACCTCTTTCCCACAGGACAGTAGGCGATACTGGCCATTGGACTTTTGTAAGAGGACCACCCCCAGGGTGTGGGAGGGTGTTTTCCTCCAGGATCCTGGCTGATCTGACTGGACCTCACTTTTCTGGGTCAGCATTAACTACCCAAACGTGGAGGCTAAGCACTCACACAGTGCCTTAGCTGCCCCCGCCACACACCTCGGCAGCTTGGCCAATCCTGCTATTTTCCCCTCTTTTTAGAATATTCTTTCCCCAAATATTTTGAAGACATCATTTCTTGCCACCTTGGGTGTTTGGTGCAAGTATCATCCTATCGGAGAGGTGCTCCAGTGTCCAAGGCACCCCATCCCTTCCTCCCTCCTTACGGGCCTTATTTTCTTTACAGAACTCACATCCAACAAATGTTTACACTCCAAACTATGCACTTCTGAAGACCCAGGTCAAATGTCACCTTCTGCCTGTCCCTCAAGTCAGCTGTCCTGATCGATCATTGTGCTCCTGGTAGGACTGAAGGGATATCTCTAGGATCCTAATGCCCTGGGGTAAAAGCATCCTGAGGTCAAAGACCCAAGTCTTCCTTCCTTTCCTCCTTCCTCCCTCCCTCCCTGCCTCCTTCCCTCCCTCCCTCCCTCCTTTCCTCCCTTCCGTGTGTCAGTGGTTGGCAAAGGAAGCATCTGGCTGTTCCAAAGGTTTCCCAATGCCTGCGGCTTCTTGCTTCCCACCAATCGTTTGCTGCCTTCCTTAAGAGTCAGTCAGTTCCGGATTCTCCACAGACGGGTGTCCTGCATTGCTTGTGTCTGCAAACCCACTGTGCTGAGAAAGCCTTCGTGCCAGCCAACTGCCTGTCAGTCACCAGTTACGGAAAGGGCCTTCCTAAGCTCCTAGCACCGACCATAGCTTTGCCCTAACCAGTCTTCACACAGGGTGCTCAGGGCCAGGGACCTGCTTGTCACCAACTCATTTCCCTGGGTTCAGGTCCTGTGGCTTCCCCACCATCCCACTGCTTTCCTCTCCACCATCCTGTCCTTCAGAGAACCAAAGAAAATAGAAAATCTTCCAGGAGTCTGAAAAGCAGGAAATAAAAACGGTAGTTGGGAGTTGTGGTTTGAATGAGAAATGTCCCTCATAAGCTCCCGTATGTGAACACTTGGCCCTAGTTGGTGGTGCTGTTTGGGGTGGTTTTAGCACTTTAGGACATGCAACTTCCTGAGGGAAGCAAGTTCCCAGAGGTGGGCTTTGAGAGTCTGCAGCCTCACCCCACTTCCTTTTTGCAGACAGAACGTGGTCAGCTGGCTCCTTCTCTCGCTGCTTGTGCAATTGCGGTCTTCTCTGCAATCCTGAGCTCAAACTAACTCTCCTTTCTGCAAGTGGCTTTGGGTTATGGCATTTTGTCAGAGCATCAGAAAGGTTACGAATTCAGTGGTGTTGGCTCCAACTGGGCCAGCTCAGGGGGCCTCCACAATAGTTGGTGTCAGCTCAAATTGGACTTGAGAACTTCCCCAGGAGGGCTGGAGAAGTGGCTCAGCATTAAAGGCTCACAACCAAGCACGCCCCTCCCACACAGTGCTGAGACCTTTTCCTCCGGTGACCCTTCAGCCTATGTTTTCTTTCATATTTTAAAGATTCATTTTTTAACTCTCTCTCTCTCTCTCTCTCTCTGTGTATGTGTGTGTGTGTGTGTGTGTGTGTGTGTGTGTGTGTGTGTGTGTGTGTGTGTGTGTGAATGGGCTTCTGCAAGTGAGTGCAGTGGCACACAGAGGTTAGAAGAGGGAATCCAGCCTCCTGGAGCTTGAGTTAAAGGCACTTGTAAGCCAACCCACATGCATGCAAGAAGCTGAACTCGGGTCCTCGGCAAGAGCCCTGTGTGCTCAGCCCGTAAGCTGTCTCTCCAGGCCTCTATTCCTCCATTTTACACATCTATACATTACAGAGGGGATTCTGGGTAAAACAAGCTTCCAGGAAGAATATGCTCTACTCCATTCCTGAGGGTGCCACTCGGAAGAAGACAGGGATGGAGGTGCCACCCTGGAAAAGACACAAGGAATGGGGGTACCACCCTGGAAAAGACACAAGGGATGGGGGTACCACCCTGGAAAAGACACAAGGAATGGGGGTACCATCCTGGAGAAGACACAAGGAATGGGGTACCACCCCAGGGAAGACACAAAGGATGGGGTAAGTGGAAGAGGAGAAGTAAGCTCATTCGTGTTATGGTCTGGATCATGGCTGTCGGCTGGCATGATTCTGAAGTGTGTATTCCTTCCCTCTTGCCTGTACTAATGACCTCGCTGACTGTATTACCGTGCCTCTGATTTTCTCAGAGGAGCACAGGAATGGAGAATGCTGTGGGTGTGACATCAGGGCAAAGTGGAGAACCCACCACACCGATACTAGTCCACTGTCCCTGTAGCTAGATCTACAGCACAGAGTATACACCACAGTGACTGGAGTGTGCAACACCTGCAGATGAGCACTCAGAACAAGCTCTAGGGGAAGCAGAACAGAGCCCTGTGTGGTACAGAGGGACGGCTCTAAGATCCTTGTCTTTAAAAAAAATGGTACTTAAATTATTTGTAGGTTGACTGGAGAGACAGATGGCTCCGCAGTTAACATCACTTGCTGCTCTTGCTGAAGACCCGAATATGGTTCTCAGCATCGACATGTGGTTCATGAACACCTGTGTCTCCAGCTCCAGGAGATCCAACACACTCTTCCGGCCTCCACCCCCCCAAATAAACAAATAACGACCATCTTGGGTGTGTAAGTGGTTAGATGTCCTGGGGTAAAACCAGAGGCAACTGCTGGCAAGTGTCTCTTCTTATTCTGTCTCTTGGGTTGCTCTGGTCTGGGTGTTATGGCTGCTAGTTTGACGGCTGTTGGGAACTGTGAGACACAGCCCTGCAGTCTAGCAGCAGAGACCCAGGGAGCCCAGGAATGAGCAACATGTCGCTTTCCTACACGGGCTGTAAAAAATTACCAAGACTTCTTCCCGTAGACTTTCTCATCTCCATGACCTGATGGGGATCATGTATTTTGACTCATGGCTTTAGAGGGTTCATCCCATGGTCATTGGGTTCCTTTGTTTGTGGGCTTGGAGGGAGATCAGAGAGACTTCATGGTGGAAAAGAAGCAGAGCAATGAGCATATAGGAAGAGACCAGGGTGAGGTGCAGCCCTCAAGAACGTGTCCCCGCTGACATACTGGCCTTAGTAAACCCCACGCCCAATAACACCACCATGTTATGGATCTGCCATGAGACTAAGCTACCGACTGGGTCAGAGTCCTAAGGATCTGAGGGCTCTGGAAACGCTGTCACAGAGCTGTCACAGACCCCAGGGCTGAGCTTCACTGTCTCCCAGGCCTTTCTCAATCCAGTGGAGTTGACAGTCAAAATGAATCATGACACGTGGTGACTTAAAATAGCTTCAATCTGGGCTGGGGGAGGGGTTCAGCTGGTAAAGACTCTTGCTGCCGAGCCTGAGGACCTGAGTTTGAGCCCTGGAACCTACATGGTGGAAGCAGAGAACCAGCTCCCACAAACTGGCTTTGACTCCCACACTTGCTTTGCGGCATGTGTTCCCCCTTCCCCACCCCTGCCCCTGCAATAAATAAATCAATTTATTTCAAAACAGCTTGAATCTGTTGTACTCCTCAGCGCAGAAGTTTTAACTTAAATCAAGACTCCTCCCAGCCCTGCTCTCTTCATCTCAGCCTTTGTCTTCCTCACCATGATCCGGTTCTTCTGCTCCCCAGTCTTGCTCTGATTAGGTGCTCGTGATTACATGGAGTCCAACAGATAACCCAGGATCTCCCGTGGAAAGACCTTTAGCTGAATGGAGCTACAGACTTCTGCTTGCCGCATAGGGTAGCAGAGATCAGGATCCTGATATCATTGTGGACGGTACCCAGTCAACCACAACTCGCACCTAGGAGCAAACCTCAGCTGCAGGAAGGCTGTTTATGGACCAGGTACCATTTTGCTCTTAAAGTACTGCAGGAGCTAGCTGGTTGTAACAATGAGTCTGAAAGGAGAGACTCAGAAAAAAATGATGCAGTGTTGTGGTCCTGGGAGGTGAATGGCAGGGTCAGTTCTCCTGGATGCCAGGGTGTGTGTCTGCAGCAATCATAGCATGAAGAGCTAGCCTATAAATGGGGCCAGGTAAGAAGGGACAGAGGGTGTTTAAGGTAAATGATTTAAGACCCAAGTAAGGAAGCACATACAAGTGGTTAGGTTTGGAAAAAGAACCCATCTGGAGGGCAGGTATGAATGAGTCCCAAGCTGCTCAGGGCACCAGGTGGTGGGGGTCTGGCTTCCTGCATGTTGTTCTGGTCCACCTGGCTACCTGCAGGAATTTTTCAAGGAAGTACGTCTGGAGGGCAGAGCTTGTGTTGAGTTGTCATCCCATCCTGAGGTGTGTTCCCTGAGGTGCAAGATCAGTGCTGAGCCCAGGGCAGGTCTCAGCTGGTTCTCTGTATGCCTTGAAAATCCCGCGTGGCCTAGGAGCTGGCTGGACTGGAGAGGGGTACTATGGGAAGAAATGCCAGTCTCCTGCTTTGAGAGGGAAATGCCAAGTGTCTGAGGTGCCCTGGTGGCCACTTCAGCTGCCTTCATCGTCACTTTCTCTTCTGGGTTGACAGGAGGTGGCTCCAGGCTGTGGGACATCATTGCTGTCACTCTAAGAGCTGTGGCAAAGGCTAGAAGGAAAAGTGTGTGAACCTCCTGGAGTTCATCCCACACAGGGTAACTGGAGCTGCTGGCTTACCTACCTTCCTTCCTTCCTTCCTTCCTTCCTTCCTTCCTTCCTTCCTTCCTTCCTTCCTTCCTTTCTTCCTCCCTTCTTTTCTTCCTTCCTTCTTTTCTTCCCTCTTCACCTACAGCTATTTTTCCTTCTCTTCCCTGCTTTCCTTCCTCCCTTTTTCTTCCCTTCCTTCTTACTTCCCTCTCTTCCTTTCTTCTTTCCTTCCTTCCTTGCTTTCGTCCTTTTAAAAGAAAGACCAATCAACTGTGTACAGCCCAGAATTCCTTAGCAATTTAAGCTCACTACCCAGTGGCACCCACACGCATAGACACTGCCCGCCCACTCCTGCTCTGTCCCTGGACACGGTCACACTACTCCCCATTCTCTGAAACCTCAAGCCCCAAAGTGGATGCAAAATATGAAGGAAAATTCAGCTCTGCAAACACCATTTAGTGTATAAAGGAAGGGCATGGTGGAGAGAGGAAGTAAGAATAGGATCAGGGAAGGAAGGAAGGGATAAAGGAAGAAAGAGAAGAGGGAAGGAAAGAAGAGGCAGAGGGAAGAAAAGAAGGAATGGGGAGGAGGAAAAGATGGAGGAAGTGGGCTGGAGGGAAAAGGAAAGGCAAGTGCAGCATGTTGCTGGTGTCTGCAGCACCTGCCAGATGTTGCTCTGCGGCCACTTCTGTGTGCTGGGACTCATGATGGATGCCACCACTCAGTCCATTTGTTTAACAAATGCATATCAAGCACCTGTGCTGGGCACTGTGGTGACACATAGCTAGTAATAGATTGAGCATGCCCTTGGGTGATTTCAGTCCAGTCGGGGGTGAAGGTCTAAACACAACTAATTTTAACTCGGGGAGAGAAGAAAGTGGCACCCTCAAGTGGGAAGGCTGGATCTGAGCCCAAGCCCCAGGCTAGCCACTTGGCACTCTTTCATTGCTGACTGGCTTTGTGGGGATGGTGGGAATGAAGGAAAGTGGACAGGAGGGCCGTGTCTGCATTTACCTTCCCACCAGTGGCTCACTCTCTTAGGAAAGGGAGTGGGCTACATCACCATCTAGTAAATATCAATTGAGTTGTTGTCTGGGGAGAAGCAGCCCAAGGTAGCCAGGGATAACAAGGTCCCTCAACAGCCTGGTGCTGGGCTCCCATGCCATCTGCTTCCCTCTTCTGTCAGTACTCCTGACACTTGTGAGCACATGCATTCCTGGGGATGCATCCAAGGTGTGTGTGCCCCCATTTCTGATCCTGCCTCTGAGCTGTGTGTGTGTGTGTGTGTGTGTGTGTGTGTGTGTGAGAGAGAGAGAGAGAGAGAGAGAGAGAGAGAGAGAGAGAGAAAGGAAGAGAGAATATGAACAAGAGAAAAGCTTGGGCTGGGGAGATAATTCATTGAGTATGAAGTGCTTACTGCATCTACTTGAGGACTGGACTCAATCCCCCAGAACCCATGCGAAAAATTCGAACATGGTGGCTCCCTGTGCTGAGGAGACCCCTGGGGCTCACTCACCATCCAGACTTAGATAATAGGCAAGTCCCCAAATTAAGATGGATGGTTACTGGAGGATGGTTACTGGCTCACTTTTTTTTCTTTTTTTAAATATTCTTTTATTTTTCATTCAAAATATTTACACTTCCTCCCCTTCTCCCAGTCCCCTCCCACTCCCCCACTAACCCTCCTCCCTCCCCCTGCTTCCTTAAGAGGGGGCAGGGTACCCTGCCCTGTGGGAAGCCCAAGGCCCTCCCCCCTCCATCCCAGCCTAGAAAGGTGTGTATCCATATAGACTAGATTCCCAAAAAGCTAATACATGCAGAAGACATAGGTCCCAGTGCCATTATCATTGGCTTCTCAGTCAGCCTCCATTGACAGCCACATTCAGAGATTCCGGTTTGATCATATGCTCATTCAGTCCTGGTCCAGCTGGATTTGGTGAGCTCACATTAGATCAGGCACACTGTCTTGGTTGGTGGACCAGCCTCTCCCTGTCCTGATTTCCTTGCTCATCTTCTCCCACCTTCTACTCTTCAACTGGACCTTGGGAGCTCAGTCCATTGCTCTGATGTGAATGTGGGTCTCTGTCTCTATCTCCATCCATCGGAAGAAATTTCTATGGTGATGATCAAGATATTCATCAATGTGACTATGGGACAAGGCTAGATCAGGCACCTTCTCCTCTGCTGCCCAAGTACCTAGCTGGGGACATCCCTGTGGACACCTGTGATCCCCTCTAGAGCCAAGACTCTTGACAATCCTAAAATGACTCCCTTAGTGTAGATATCTTATTCCCTTCTCCAATATCCATCTTTCCTCCATCTCCACCCTCCCACTCCCCCAAGCTCTCCCTAGTCCATCCCTTCTCCCTTCTTCCTCCCTCTCTCCCTTTCACCCATGCCACCCATCCCTACCTCCCCCATCCCCATTCCCATGCCTCCACCTTTTGCCCAGCGATCTTGTTTGCTTCCAATTTCCAGAAGGATCTATGTATGTTTTTCTTTGGGTCCACCTTGCTATTTGGCTTCTCTAGGCTTGTGAGCTATAAGCTTAATGTTCTTTGTTAAGAACATTATGTTATGGGTAGGGTCCACTAATGAGTGAGTACATAACATAATCATCTTTTTGGGTTTGGGATATCTCACTAAGGATAGTGTTTTCTATTTCCATCCATTTGCATGCAAATTTAAGGATGTCATTTTTTTTTACCACTGAGTAGTATTCTAATGAGTATATAATCCACACTTTCTTGATCCATTCTTCCATTGAGGGGCACCTAGGTTGGTTCCAGGTTCTGGCTATTACAAATAATGCTGCTATGAACATAGTTGCACAAATGCTTTTGTAGTATGATTGGGCATCTCTTGGGTATATTCCCAAGAGTGGTATTGCTGGATCCTGAGGTAGGTTGATTCCCAATTTCCTGAGAAACTGCCACACTGATTTCCAAAGTGGTTGCACAAGTTTGTATTCCCACCAGCAATGGATGAGAGTTCCCCTTACTCCACATCCTCTACAGCATAGGCTATCATTGGTGTTTTTGATTTTAGCCATTCTGACAGGTGTAAGATGGTATCTCAAAGTTGTTTTGATTTGCATTTCCCTGATAGCTAAGGAAGTTGAACATGACCTTAAGTGTCTTTTGGCCATTCGAACTTCTTCTGTTGAGAATTCTCTGTTCAGATCATTACCCCATTTTTTAATTGGGTAATTTAGCATTTTAATGTCTAGTTTCTTGAGTTCTTTATATATTTTGGAGATCAGACCTTTGTCCGATGCGGGGTTAGTGAAGATCTTCTCCTATTCAGTAGAATGCCTTTTTGTCTTAATGACATTGTCCTTTGCTTTACAGAAGCTTCTCAGTTTCAGGAGGTCCCGTTTATTCATTGTTGTTCTTATTGTCTAAGGTACTGGGGTTATACATAGGAAGTGGTCTCCTGTACCATATGTTGCAGTCTACTTCCCACGTTCTCTTCTATCAGGTTCAGTGTGGTCAGATTTATATTGAGGTCTTTAATCCATTTGGACTTGAGTTTTGTGCATGGTGATAGATATGGATCTATTTTCATTCTCCTACAGGTTGACATCCAGTTATGCCAGAACCATTTATTGAAGATGCTTTCTTTCTTCTGTTGTATAATTTTAGCTCCTTTGTTGAGAATCAGGTGTTCATAGGTTTGTGGGTTAATATCCAGGTCTTTGATTCAATTCCATTGGTCAATGTCTCTGTTTTTATGCCAATACCAAGCTGTTTTCATTACTGTAGCTCTGTAATAGAATTTGAAGTCAGGGATGGTAATGTCTCAGGAAGTTCCTTTATTGTATAGGATTGTTTTGGCTATCCTGGGCTTTCTGTTTTTCCATATAAACTTCGTTATTGTTCTCTCAAGGTCTGTGAAGAATTTTGTTGGGATTTTGATGGGGATTGCATTGAATCTATAGATTGCCTTTGGTAGAATTGCCATTTTTACTATATTGATCTTGCCAGTCCAGGAGCATGGAGATCCTTCCATTTTCTGGTATCCTCTTCAGTTTCTTTCTTCAAGGTCTTAAAGTTCTTGTCAAATATATCTTTTACTTCCATGGTTAGTGTTACCCCAAGATACTTTATGCTATTTGTGGCTATCGTGAAAGGTGATGTTTCTCTGATTTCCCTCTCTGTTTCTTTATCCTTTGTGTATAGGAGGGCTACTGATTTTTTTGAGTTGATATTGTATCCTGCCACATCACTGAAGGTATTTATCCGCTGTAGAAGTTCTTTGGTAGAGTTTTGGGGGTCACTTATGTACAATATCATATAATGTGCAAATAATGAAAGTTTGACTTTTTCCTTTCCAATTCGAATCCCCATTATCTCCTTATTCTGTCTTATAGCTATTGCTAGAACTTCAAGCACTATATTAAAGCGATATGGGGAGAGTGGACAGCCCTGTCTTGTTCCTGATTTTAGTGGAATCGCTTTGAGTTTCTCTCCATCTAATTTGATATTAGCTGTCGGCTTGCTGTATATTGCTTTTATTATATTTAGATATGAACCTTGTATCCCTAATCTCTCCAAGACCTTTATCATAAAGGGGTGTTGAATTTTGTCAAGTGCTTTTTCAGCATCTAATTCTAGTCGACCCCCGACCAGCAGGAATACAACCACACTCAGAATTCTTCCCTTATCACGCTTTATTTAGAGAGCCTCTCAGTTGAAAGTTTTATGGGGAAAAGAGGGGGGAGGGGAAGCGAAGGGAAGGGAGTGCAGAAGTGCGAAGGGAATGAAGGGGAGCGGAGGCAAAGGGGGCGAAGGGACTGAGCTCCGAATGGAGGCTGCTTATATAGGGAAGAAAGACGCGGTTCGAACCTCAATTGGCTGCAGATAAGCCTTTTGACACCAGGACCCTCAGGATTGGTTAGGGACCCCAAGGTTGAAACGCATTCGGGAAGCACCTAGACACTCAGTCCTGGAGCATTGCCAAATATGGAATTGTTTACCTCTGAACTGCCAGGGTGAAATCACCATCTTGTAATGGCATTTTGCCTGCGGCTCCCTGCATCTAATGAAATACGTTTTTTTTCTTTCGGTTTATTTATATGATGGATTATATTGATAGATTTCTGTATGTTGAACCAGCCCTGCATCTCTGGGATGAAGCCTACTTGATCAAAATGGATGATTTTTTTGATGTGTTCTTGGATTCGGTTTGCCAGTATTTTATTGAGAATTTTTGCATTGATGTTCAAGAGTGAGATTGGTCTGTAATTCTCTTTCTTGGTTGAATCTTTGTGTGGTTTTGGTATCAGTGTAACTGTAGCTTCATAAAAAGAGTTTGGCAATGACCCTTCTGTTTCTATTATGCAAAACACATTAAGGAGTATAGGTATTAGCTCTTCTTGGAAGTTTTGGTAGAATTCTGCATTAAAACCATCTGGTCCTGGGCTTTTTTTGGTTGGGAGGTTTTTTTTTTATGACAGCTTCTAATTCCTTGCAACTTTTAGGTCTATTTAAATTGTTCACCTGGTCTTGATTTAATTTCGGTATATGGTATTTTTCTAAAATACTGTCCATTTCTTTTACATTTTCCAATTTTGTGGCATACAGGCTTTTGTTGTAAGACCTAATGATTCTCTGTATTTCCTCAGTGTCTGTTGTTATGTCCCCCTTTTCATTTCTGATCTTGTTAATATGAGTGTTGTCTCTCTGCCTTTTGATTAGTTTGGATAGGGGTTTGTCAATCTTGTTGATTTTCCAAGGAACCAGCTCTTTTTTTCATTAATTCTTTGGATTGTTTTCTGTGTCTCTATTTTGTTGATTTCAGCCCTCAGTTTGATTATTTCCAGTCTTCTACTCCTCCTGGGTGAGTCTGCTTCTTTTTTTTCTAGAGCTTTCAGGTGTGCTGTTAAGTCACCAATGTGTGCTTTCTCTGTTTTCTTTATGTGGGCACTAAGTGTTATGAACTTTCCTCTTAGCACTGCTTTCATAGTGTCCCATAGATTTGGGTATGTTGTGTCTTCATTTTCATTGAATTCAAGGAAGGCTTTAATTTCTTTCTTTATTTCTTCCTTGACTTTTCAGTTTCCACGAGTTTGTAGTTGACTTTTCAGTTTCCACGAGTTTGTAGGCTTTCTGGTGGTGGAATTGTTGTTAAATTCTAACTTTACTCCATGATGATCTGATAAGACACAGGTGGTTACTCCAATTTTTTTTGTATCTGTGGATGTTTGCTTTGTTACCGAGTATGTGATCAATTTTCGAGAAGGTTCCATGAGATGCTGAGAAGAACTATATTCTTTCCTGTTTGTGTGGAATGTTCTATAGATGTCTATTAAGTCCATTTGATTCATTACTTCTGTTAGTTCTCTTATTTCTCTGTTACGTTTCTGTCTGTTTGACCTGTCCATTGGTGAGAGAGGCGTGTTGAAATCTCCTACAATTAGTGTGTGGTGTTTGATGTGTGCTTTGAGTTCTAGTAATGTTTCTTTTATATATGTGGGTGCTTTTATATTAGGGGCATATATATTCAGGATTGAGACTTCATCCTGATGGATTATTCCTGTGTAAGAGTATAAAATGTCCATCTCCATCTCTTCTGATTGATTTTAGTTTGAAGTCGATTTTGTTCAATATTTGTATAGCCACACCCGCTTGTTTCTTAGGGCCGTTTGATTGAAAAACCTTTTCCCAACCCTTTACTCTGAGATAATGTCTGTCTTTGTGGTTGAGGTGTGTTTCTTGTAAACAGCAGAATGTTGGATCCTGTTTTTGTATCCATTCTCTTAACCTGTGCCTTTTTATAGGTGAATTGAGTCCATTGATATTAAGTGATATTAATGACCAGAGGTTATTAACTGTGGTTATTTTTTTGGGGTTGTAGAGTTTGTGTGTTTCCCTTCGAGCTGTGCTAGTGGAGGGCTGTTAGATGTCTGTGTTATTGTGGCTGTTGTTTGCTTCCTTTAGTTGTGGTTTTCCTTCCAGTACTTTCTGTAAGGCTGGGTTTGTGGCTATGTATTGCTTAAATTTGTTTTTATCCTGAAATATCTTGTTTTCTCCATCGATGGTGAATGAAAGCTTTGCTGGGTATAGTAGTCTGGGCTTGCATCCATGGTCTCTAAGATGCCTTAGTGTCTGCAGCACATCTATCCAAGACCTTCTGGCTTTCATGGTTTCCATAGAGAAGTCAGGTGTAATTCTGATTGGTTTACCTTTATACGTTACTTGACCTTTTTCCTTTGCAGCTCTTAGTATTCTCTCTTTATTCTGTATGTTTTGTGCTTTGAATATTATATGGCGAGGGGATGTTCTTTTTTGATCCAGTCTATTTGGTGTTCTGTATGCTTCTTGTACCTTCATAGGAATATCCTTCTTTAGGTTGGGAAAGTTTTCTTCTATAATATTGTTGAATATATTTTCTGGACCTTTGAGCTGAAGTTCTTCTCCTTCTACCCCTATTATTCTTAGATTTGGTCTTTTTATAGTGTCCCAGATTTCCTGGGTGTTTTGGGTTAAGAATTTGTTGGATTTGTTGTTTTCTTTGATCAATGAGTTTATTTCCTCTATAGTATCTTCAGCGTCTGAGATTCTTTCTTCTATCTCTTGTATTCTGTTGGTTATACTTGTCTCTGCAGTTCCTGCTTGTTTACCAGATTTTCCATCTCCAGCCTTCTCTCGGTTTGTGTTTTCTTCATTGCCCCCATTTCGGTTTTTAAGTCTTGAACTGTTTCCATTACCTGGTTTGATTGCTTTTTCTTGGTTTTCTAGGGTATCTTTGAGGAATTTATTCATTTCTTCAAACTTTTTGTTAGTTTTCTCATCCCTTTCTTCAAAGGAGTTTTTCACCTCTTCTTTAAAGGTCTCTATCACTTTCATAATGTTACGTCTGAAGTCGAATTCTTCTACTTCTTCTGGGTTAGATTGCTGAGGTTTTCCTGTTGCATACCTGCTGGATTCTGGTGTTATCATGTTGCTTTTCAAGTTGTTGTAGGAATTCTTGGATTGGCACCTGCCTATCTCTTCCTTTGATTGCAGTCATGGGAGTCTCAGCGGGTGGGGACCTTCCAGGAAGGCTTGCACACACTCCCCCCTCCGGGTAGCTGACCAGTTGATCTCAGTGCAGGAAGATGAAGTCCTGGTGGGCCAAGGACCCCACAGAGGACAGGGCAAACTTGCGGGGGCGGGCGGGGTCGTGTGGAACAAAGAGGCCTGCTGCAGCAGGGGCTGGTGGTGCCATCAGTCCCTCAGAGACCTTCCCGCCAGGTGCGCACAACCTCACCCGTCTGGACCTCCAATCTCAGCACAGGAAGAGAGAGTCCTGGTGGTCCAAGGACCCCACAGAGGACAGGACAAACTTGCGGGGGCGGGCGGGGTCGTGTGGAACAAAGAGGCCTGCTGCAGCAGGGGCTGGTGATGCCAGCAGTCCCTCGGGGACCTTCCCGCCAGGTGCGCACAAACTCACGGGTCTCTGAGGCTCACCTTTGACCTCAACAGTCATAAACACCTGTACCCACACATGAACATACAAACACACACAAAGTTGCGGGCACATTCTCTCTTTCTTTCTTCTCTCTCTCTTTCCTCTCCAATATGCAGGCTTTTGCTGAGGAACCATAGTCATAGCAGCTACCGTGGGGTGATAGTCCTTCAGTCTAGACTGGAGAAGACCGGAATACCCGAGTGGGGTGACAAAGCACAGCTCAAGTGCACAAGGCCCTCATGAGCATCCACTAGCCATGTTCTCCACTGGCCCTAGAACCATGTGCAAATTTTCAATGGTAATGGTGAGTGACTCTTGACAGGGTTTAGAATTAGGATTTCTGTGTCGTTGAGGTTCTCAGCAATGAGTCTGAAGGTGGAAAGTGCTTCAGTCCTGGTGAGGTGAGGGGAAGCGTCATGGAGGAGAGGTAGATAAATCTTCAACCTTCTGGCCTTGGACTTGATTCAGTGTTTAACTTCCCCACACTTCTGAGAAGTCTTGATGGGTTATTGCATGGCCAGAAGCAATGCCTGAGATACTATCTGGTTTTCCTGAGGCTACATGCTTGGTGGCTCACCTGGTAGGTTCAGGTCCAGATCTGCCTGGGTCCCTGCCACCCATACCTCAAGGCAATATGGTCTCTGAGAAAGATAGATGCTAAGGCTGGCAATTAGACATCAAATGCTCGTGTTGGAACCACTAATACCAGCCCCCTCCCCGGCGTGCACAAAAAAATAGAATGCTTACATATTCATGTAAATAACCCCTTACTCATGCATCTCATGCATCCGTCAAGCTAGAATTAACTGGAAAGTCAGACTTGGGGATAGAAGCACGCCAATGAGCTTGGACAACACCTTAACCCTGAGCCTAACCAACCCTAACTCAGAGATGCTCAAGACATAGGTCTCCACCCAGATCTTTCAACTTTATACTGGGGACACTTATCTCCTATGAAGGGACATCTGTTGTTGCAGGATAGTGACCCAAAGGCCACTCAGCACGACCTGAGTCCAAATTGAGCTGTATTAAACCACAGGTATGCCTGGAGAGAAGAACTTCTCACAGAGCATCCTTAAATGCATTTCACAGAGAGCTTTAAAAGACAAAGAACACAGAAAAACTACATCCTAGCCGGCAGTTGCAGGGGAGTAAAGCAAGCAAGCAGCTTAACAGAAACCCAAAACAAGCAGTGAGCTGGGGCATCTCCACCCTGAGTTTCTGAACAGGGTTGGAAACTTTTCCAGGGGTTTTCACGGTGGGGTAGGAAATGGAGACAGTTTTCAGTTAAATAAAAGACGGGTCCAGCTGAAACAGGATGAATTGCTCTCTGCCCTGCACACTACTGTACACGTTCATTTCAGTTGGGGGATCTATGATGTTTTGCCTTTCCTGATGTTCATAGAGGCAGTGGGGCTACCACATTAGGCACGGGCAGCTAAGCTGCACTCTTGCCTCTTGTTTGTACGTGTGGCTTTCCACTGAGAACACTGTAGTAGAAATCTTTCCTGACCTCAGCTCGGGAAGCAAGTCTGCAGTAGCCTTCTTCTGACAATGAAGGTAGGGATTGGCAGGGGAGTGTCCTAATGTTCTTACCAAAATGGGAAACAGCTCCGAGGGAGGAATCATCCAGGGTCTCCCAAGGTTGAGCTAGAGTCCTTAGTTGTAACCAGCTCCTTGTGGTTCTTGGTACTGGGTCATTCCTTCCTAATCTCTCATTCCCATTTCACTGTGGACTCTCCCTGGTATTGTGTTGTTCTGGAATCTTGGGATCAAGTTCTGTTTATAAGGGACTCAGTGGAAGACAGAAGAAGCCAGGACCCCAGAGCTCACACATTAACGTAGACATGGGTCAAAACACATCACCAGCAGTCACAAGAGAGTGCTGGTCCTAGAACCAGCAGGAATCATTTGGCTTTAGAAGTGCTGGTCTTTCCAGGAATATATCATACTGTTGAGTACCCATTTCTTCTGAACTGAAGCATTCCTTTCTAGAGGGAGGTTGGAGAGGGAGAAGGGAGCCTGTAAGGCTTAGAAATCTAATGAGGTGTGTAAGGAGTAGGAAGTTGTGAGTGCTTTGATATTTGCAAGGCCCCTCCCAGAGGATAAACAAAAGTACTAAGTGTTGCTGGAGAGAGCAGAGTCTTCAGAGAAGCTGTGTGCAAGCTGGGTAAAGAGCTCCAGAGACTCAGCTTTCGTGAGTGGTCCCTCATGCTGGGCTGGGCCTTTTGGTGATGAGGTTGCCTTTGAGTCATACATATTCCATGGAAGGTGCCCCTCATCCATGCATCCATCAAGCTAGTCCTAGCTGGAAAGTTGGACGTGCAGATCAGAGCAAGCCAATGAGCTGGACAGCATCGGGAGAATGAAGACACCACAGGCTCTTATTTGAAGCTTTACAAAACCTGAGTGGACCAGAGTGAAGAGGAACCCAAGAGGCAGGAAGAAACCCCATCTCCAGGTCTAAGATCTTGTTTCCTCGATCTGTGAAAGCTCTGTGAGGGGTCATTGAAGTTTTCTGGTAAGGGAAAAATGAAGATAATGGGAGGAGTGGAAAGATGGTTGAACCGATGTCCAAGTTTTATACACAGGAAATTCATGCTGTGCCCCACTCCGTCCTCCAGCCCACACGGTCTCTCTTGTCCTCTCCACCTCATAGTCACAGAGGCCATGGCTGAACTTGATTCATCTGACCACCAGGCAGTGGGCGGCCCCAGCACAAGGTGCTCTGGGACACTTCTTTCCTGGTTTGGGAGAAGGACAGAGGCTCTCTCCATTGGGCTCCATGGTGCTCTAATGTGTAGACAGGGCTGGGTTTATAATCCACCTGTATTCACAGAATCTTGAAGGATGAGATGATCTGTTCAGTTGGGAAAGTGTTTGCACGAAGGTCTGAATTCAATTCCCAGGACCTATGTAAAAAGCTTCGTATGATGGAACGAGCTGGAATCCCAGTGTTTGGGAGACAGTTAGGTGGATCCCTGGCGCTCACTGGGCAAAGAGCGCCAGATCCCAATGAAAGAACCTGTCTCAAAAACCCCAAGGTGGATGACTCTGGGGGTGACATCTGATTTGACCTCTAGCCTACATACATACACCACTCTCACTCTTGGTCCTTACAGCACACACACACAGACCAGCACACAAGAACCCTCTCCTCTGGACACCGTTTTCTCCGGTACAATATACCATCTTACGCAGAGCAGTGGGGATGTGAGGGGATGGCCACTTGGCTATGGTGATCATCCCAGGGCTGCTGGGCACTTGCCACATTGTGTATCCTTCCTTCCCACAGATGAGGAAATGGGAGACAGTGTGCTAGATTCCCATTACTTGGGAGATGTCCAAATGTTTGTCGCATACCGTTTCTAGTTTGCTCGCTCCATTTGTGAGGCGTCTGAGGAGATGGCAGACCTGATAGATTTCTTTCTGCCATGTGCTCACCGTGTGCAGGGGAAAAGAGACCCCTCGATAGCAGGAGCATGTGGTGTGATGAATACTGTGATTGGTGAGGCATGGGACACCCTGGACAGCAGAAGGCAGCCTCATTGCATCGTCTGGTGCCTGTGATTAATGGAGGAAGGCTTGCCGGGAGGAATGACATTTAAGCTAAGCTGAAACCTGAAGATGCTGCTCGGTCTTTCTCTGGAGAAATGTCAACAAATGGCTACTCATTCAAGATAAGACACCAACCACAGCCCAAACTAATGACTACATTTGAGTGTAGCTTGGTGAACCAATGAGTTTTTGGAACTTAGTTACAGAGAATGGGTGGGGAGTTATTTGCAGCAGCACGGGTGACCCCAAAATAGCCAAATCTCCAGAAAATCCCATCTTGCCTTCGATTATGATTTCCCCAATGCTGAGATTCTCTGTCCCCCAACACTCTTCCATTAACTTTTCACCCCATGCTTTAGCATCTTCTAAGACCACATGAAGTTGGGGTAGAATTAGATGTCATTAGCTGGCAGGTGCAAGAGAGGAAGGCTGGAATCAAAAGTGAGGATCTGATGACCCTCCTCAAAAACCCCTACTGTGAGGGCCTGCCAATAGGCCTGACACGGAGGGTCTCTTGTGAATGGCCACAGCTGCTCTGATGAAGATGGTAATGGCTTCAGAAGGCGACATTCTACAACAAATGGGTGAGTGGAAATTATCCAAGTGGCATGGGGATAAAATGATGAAATTTGGAGAGAAAGATTGCACACACTTGGAACAGAATTGGGAGAAGCATGGCAGTGTGGAAAGAATATAAAAATACTAAAGGAATTGAGGAAAATTCATTGTGGTTCCAGGACACAGTACATGTTCAGACCGGGGTAGTGAGACCCAGCACAAGAGTGCAGCTTGCTGTGCTAACTTTAGACCTTTGAAGAGAAAGAACCTTGTTTTTGTCCTCTTATGAGTTAGTTGACAAGCTCAGGGCTGAACCTAAACACTTAAAGTTTAATGCTCGAATGCACAAATCTCATGAGAATAAAAAATGTCAGGCACCCATAGAAGTCCCTAAAAATTATCAAGCCAGAGATTGAAGCTAAATGTCTTCCACAACTGCTTTCCACCTTTTATACTTAGGCAAGGTCTCTCTTCTCATTAGAATCCGGAGCTCAAGGACTCAAGTCTAGCTAGCCAATTTGCTCCAGGGATCCTCTGTCTTGAAATCTCACATAGAGATTGGAGGTGGGGTAGTACACCTACTGGATACTTACACGGGTACTGGGATTTGAACTCTGGGCCTCATATTCCCACAGTAAATGTTACCTCCTGAGCCATCACCCCAGCCCAAAGACAACATTCAAAAATCATATGGCATTGGGGTGGAAGACTCTTGTGGTTGGGGAAGGATTTTCCTGCCCCTCTGAGAATCTTACCTTTCCTTGCATGTCTGATATGTCCTGAGCGGCCAGGAGTCCCAGTCCTCAGCTTTCCCCCCAGCTGTCACCTAGTTATTCCTGGGAACAGTCACCCCAGGGTGACCGGAGGGTCTCGTGAGCACTGTGTGAGGATTTGGAAGTCTGGCTTGGAGAACCCATCATGCCAATGGAGTCAGAAAAGGGGTCAACACCAGGACTGAAGTCACATTCCCCTGCCTCAGTCTTGTTTCCTGTCGCAGGAATAAAATGTGGTAACAACAACCCAACCGTGGGGAGGCTCACAGGCCACAAAGCTATAGGGGCGGAGCTTTCTAAGCTGTCTGAGCAGACTCAGAGCTGCAGGATCTGGGCTTTGTCCTGCTGGGCTTCAGTCTTGCTTTGGTCCAGTATTTCCTCATTATGACCCCATCCCTCTCTTTTGGACAGCGATATATATTCTGTGCCATTATATATGAGAATCACATAAGTGTCCTTTTTATTTTACAGTTAAGAGATTGCCTCGAGTCTCAGAAGAAATGTTGGACTTTGAGCTTTTGAAGTGTTGAGCCTGAGAAGGACTATGGGAGATTTCAAAATCAGATTAAATGCATGTTGCATTATGATATGGCCTGGCCACAATCCTGTGGAGCAGGGAGTGGGATGTACTAGTTTGAACGAGAATTTCCCTGTATGATTAAATGAGAATTGTCGTATTTGGTCCCCAGTTGGTGGCACTGTTTGGGGAGGTTATGGAGCCTTTGGAAGTGTGTTACTGGGGATGGCTGTACCTTTTCCAGTCTTGCCCCTCTTCAGGGTACTACCTCTGGTTCATGGTTGCACCTGAGGATGTGAGTTCTCAGCTTCTGGCTTCTGTTGCTTGCTCCCATTTCCCCCCAGCATGGTGAACTCATTCCCCCCAGCATGGTGAACTCATTTCCCCCCAGCATGGTGAACTCATTCCTCTGGAGCCATAAGTGCAAATAAGCTTTCTTTTATAAGTTGCTTTTGGTCATGGTATTTTATCAAGCAATAGAAAAATAACCAAAACAGAGCAGAGGGATTTGTTTTCTAGCAGGATTCAGGTTCCGGTCTATCACAGCAAGGTGGGTACAGCAGCAAGAGTGGGTTATATCACTTCTGTTATCAGGACAGAGAGCAATGGATGTCTGTGTGCTGTGACCAGCTTACTTCCTCGTGCATGCAGTTCAGAATCCCTTGCTAGGAAATGTTGCTGCCCACAGATGGTGGGTCTTCCCACATTAACACAATCAAGATACCCCACCTGCACCCCAATACTTGGCCACAAGGTGACCTAATCTAGACAGTCTCTCACAGAGAGTCCTTTCCAGGTGATTCTAGACCCTGTCAAGTTGACGATTAAAACTATAGTATCTTTATGGTCAGGGACCCTTCCATTGCCTGCATGCCCGAACACACACACACCTGCTCTGAGCACAGTGTGGTCCTCCTCCTCTCTAGTCTTTTTCAGTGATGCTCTCTACTTCCCTCTTGTTTCTTTTCTCCACGTTTTCAGTTGTTTTCTCTAATGAAACTATCAGGCAGAACTAATCCAACACCAGCTTAATTAATCAACATTTGGCAGTCTATAGCTACATTCTCTGGTCCAAATGACTTGTGACAACTTTCTTAATACAAAACCAAAACATCCACAGGGAAGGTGGTGGCTCCTCCGGTTGCCAGAAGATCCCAGCTCTTTACTTTATCTCATATAGTTTAATAAAGTTCCAATAAACCTTTCACCCTCAGGTCTGAAAGAAAGCATTTTGATACCAGAAAATGTCGTTATTTTTAACACAATTAGGGGATGATATCTATGTGGTCTGGGTGTGCTCTAGGCAAGAGCTCTTCCTGTTTGAAGACCATCTATTCCTCCCAGGAAGCTATGCGGTCTGGTTTTTGGATCATCTGGGCTGGGGAGACTCAGCCAGGAGTTCCAGGAAGCCCCTGTGTCTCCAGTCTTCATTCGGGGCTAGGATTCCCTCCAGAAAGATTCAGGACGAGAACTTCTCACTGCCTTCCTAAGCATCGCTTTCTCGTCACAGAAGGCTTGCGCCTGCTCCATGTCCTCCTCTTACACAGCATCCTTGGCAAGAGGGGACCAGCTGAGGCTGTGTCCCGCTGGGCAACCGAACTGCACAGACCGGGTAAAGTAGAAGCAATGGGAGTTCATTTCACTTGTGTTTGTTTGAGGGTCTACATCTGGGGAGGGTTCTCTTCTCTTTCAGAGTTATATGAGGCCATTTAAATGCAAATATATGGCTTGTTGCTGCTGTTTTCTGGGCCAAGGTCTTTCTATGTAGTTCTGGCTGCCTGGAACTTTCTGTGAATATCAGGTTAGCCTCAAACAGACATCCACCTGCCTCTACGTCCAAAGTGTTGAGAATAGAGATGCATAGCACCATGCCTGGCCATGAATGCATATAATGTATGGTGAGCATATTTTACCCTATACCCAACTCCCTTCCTCTTACCCAGCCCCCTTCCTCTTACCCAGTCCCCTTCCTCTTACCCAGCCCCCTTCCTCTTACCCAGCCCCCTTCCTCTTACCCAGCCCCCTTCCTCTCACTGGTCCTCTGTCGCCCCAGACATTCATGTCATCAGTACCACATTGTGTCATGTCATTGTGTATATCCATAAGGGCCAGGAGCCACAAATAAGGAAAAAAAACATGTGAGGTTTGTCTTTCTGAGACCAACTTCACTGGCAATGGCATTGTTGAATCTTACACAATGGAGCACAGACAGACAGCACAGGACAGGAAGGAGACCCACCAGGAGGGACTTCCCTGAAGGGTCCTGTGTAAGCTGGGCCACCAGGGTCCTCCCAGGGACATAGGTTGAATGAAGCAGGGGAATAACATGTCGAGGCCTGAAGGGCAGGGAAGCTCTTCATTGCAGAAGGCCTGGGAGGACACTAGAGTAGATGGAGTCTGTTTGAGAAGACAAATGTGACTGTAGTGGAAGGCCTAGGGGTCACCAGGGACAGGAGGGAGGGGCAGGGAGCCTGACCTGGCAGGGGACGGAGGCTGGACCAGGTTGAAGCAAGTCGGCCTTGAGGTCACAGAAGATAAATGCTGCTGTTGAGATCATGAAAATACAGAATTGGTTCTGAAAGTGGGCACCCCTTAAACCTTACACCATGCACACCTCAGGTGCCTCACCCTAGGAGTGATCTCATGGGTCTGGGTTGAGCATCCTGCACCCATGACTTGGGTAGGTCCTTTCCTTCTCCTCTCTTCCTCTTCTTCTTTCCCTTTGCCTGCGTTTTAATTTGTGTTAAAACTGTTTCTTTGTATATACGTGTGTGTTGGGGGAAGGTTTGCATGCACACACGTGTCAAGGTCAGAGGTTGAACTCACTCTGTAGACCAGGCTGGCCTCGAACTAGGAGATCTGCCTGCCTCTCCCTCCTGAGTGCTGGGATTAAAGGCGTGGGGCATGTGCCACCATTCCCGATGGGCTCCACCACCCCCATCAAGCTCCACGTAGGTTTTTGAGACAGTATCTTCTACTGGGCTGCAGCTCATGAAGCAGGCCAGTGAGTTCCTGGGGTCCACCCACCTGTCTCTGTGCCTCACCCCTGCTCCACACTGGGATCACAAGCACCTCTTTCTAATGCAAGTCTGGAGCTTGAACCAGTCCTCCGGCTTGTGCAGCAAGCATATTACCCAGCAAGCTCTCCCCATCCTGACGTGGAAAAACAATGTCTGTGGCAAGGAGGGGAGCAGATATTCTGGGCAGAGGTACAAACTGGAATAGAGAAAACACCCATGGTGATGCCAATGCCACTCTTGTCCCGTCAGTACCCCACAGCACACCTGGAGCACTGCCAATGGAGAGACTCCGCTGAGCCTTTGGCATCCCGAGTTCCTGCTGGGGCTTAACCATGCTGCCCTGGTGCCTGATCTGTAGTCTCCTGCCCCTCTGCTGGGGGAACCGGTACCACATGGCTCACCTACCCCTTCATGAATCATACCACTGAACTGTTCGGTGGCCACAGCACGGGGCAAATGAGGGGACTGCCACTAGACATCCATCCCAAGTGCCCAGGGATCACTCCAGTAGGGCAGCCTAGCTGAGCTCTGTGCAGCCTGTGGAGAACCCTGGGTTGGCTGACTGCCACACTGCGTGTCTGTGGGAAGCCTCGGACTGCACTCTCAGAGCTTGGTGGGCGGATGTCAGCTTGCCCATGAAGGATGGAGGAGTGTTTAATCTGATTTTTCAAAATGTATTTATTGTTTTGTTTGATTATAAAATTAACAAATGTAGGCAGCAAATTTTTCTAACAAATAGAAATGCATAATAAAGAAAGTTCCCATCATACAACTTAATGTGAAATTATATATAAAATGGGAGGCATCCTATAACTCAAGAAATAACTGTTTGCTGAAAATTCAGTTTATATTTTTTCCACTTTTTCTATGCATATTTTAACATATAAATATGTAATTACTTTTAACAAAGTGAAATACTGCATGTGGTACTCTGTGACTTGCTTTGTTTCTTAACAATGCATCATAGATACAACATAGAAATGTCATGGGATATAAATGAACCTCATTTTTTTCAGTGACTGAATAGCATTCCAGTATGAGCATGCCACAAATCATCCAGCTGATCACTTATTGATAAGCACTGCTAGTTTCTCTTCCTAGGGCAAACATGCTGCAGCGAAAACCCTTCACCACACATGACATGGCCCCATGCTAATATTTTGCAGTACATGTTCTTGGAAGAGGAATGGCCAGATTAAAGGCTATGCACATTTTACAACTGAATGGATCTTGGGATCTCACTGCATTTTACTCTTAATGGCTGGTCTAATTTATACTTGTATTAACAATGTGTGATAGTGCTGGGTTTCCATCACTTTGGCCAATGAGGTGCTATTAATCCTTTTCATAAATTTAAATATTTAAAGGGGGAAAACATTACTCTCTTCCCTCATGGAGGGAGACTACTGTGTGTTTCTTTCACAATTATATGGGATTGGCCCCCAGGTAGGAAAATCTTTCTTGTCCTGTTTGCAGTCTGGGAGGATTGGGTGATGGGCCAAGAAAGCAGAACTCTGCAGCAATGTAGTCAGCAGGAATTTATTTCATGTTCTGACTGGTTCATAGAGCTAACTTGGCTCACAGTTCAGATATTCCAGCCTATAGTCTGGACCCATGGTAAGACAGACAATGGAGGCTTTGGGAGTGTGTTTGCCTCATGGGCAAGAGTTTTGTAGTCAAGATCCTCACTTACTCCTTGGTTGCAACTGGCTGCTAAGGCCTTCCTGGTCCTCTCTCACATTGCAGCTGACTTCTTCAAAGCCTGCAGGGAGTTCTTTCTCCATTTTCCTGAGACAGAGGTGACAGCACAAAGGGGTAAGCATCTGGTGGTGAGTGTTTTTGTTCACATGTAACCTGAGATTCCATTTCTAAGAATCACCCACCTAGAAGGGGCAGTCTGCGTTTGACCTCCAGGTAAGACTTTTTGGGTGGTAAAGGCTTAGAACACCGGTCCCTGGAGCTCTAAAGGACCCAATCCACACCCCTGCCTCCAGGAATTGTGGGAAGCTCATCAATAGATGGAGAACTTGGGAGAAGAAAAACTTCTGTCTTCTTTCAGAGGACGGGTCATGCATAGTCAGATGCCCATGCACACACATACATGTGATGCCTGCCCAAAAACCCTCCATGCATAGGCGGGTACGGGTATACACGCAAAGCTTATACATATAACTCTATACCTCCAACACATTCAACAGCATCTCTGCCCCCAGCAAAAATTAGCATGGTGGCTCAGACACTCATACTATTACAAGCAAGCCTCTTCTGAATCACAGGGCAGCTAGACAGAGCCTTGGGCTGCGAAAGGCCTGAGCAGATGGTTTGAGAGGGGCTGTAAGTACAGAGGTGGTTGCAGCGCTGAAGCAGAAGAAAATGGGACAGGTCAGAGGGGCCACGACATCTCCTCTAAGGAAGAAGGCAGCAAAGAGGGCAGCAGTGGTCCTCTGGTTTCTGCACACTGAGAGCTGTCATGAGCAGGACAATTGTGTGCAGGGTTGTCTCCATGAAGCAATTTTGGAAATGTTGCATCTTCTTTGGGGACATTGTGTTCCCAGTTTTACAAGTGAGACATCATAGATCTTAGCATTAGCAACTTGCTCCAGATGACAGAGGTCAGCGGCTCAAGGAGGATACTCTGAAACCATATGCTGTCATCTGAGTCAGCTAATAGTGGGGGACACTTAGGAGGGCCTCTGCACCCAGAAATACTATACATTCCTCGGAACAAGAAAACAGGCAGGAGAGTGACGGAGGTGGGTAACAGAACTGTCTGTGAATGGTCCCCCAGTGACCAGGCTGAGTGGGGTAGACAACCCAGTGACAGGATGACAAGATTTCTCCGCACAATGGCCATGTCAGCTCTTCCCTTTGTATGGTACCAGAAAATGTGCAGAATGAAGCTTTTTAAAATGCCAGAGTAAGTAATTATCATTTAGGAGGGATTATGACACCAGTTGGCCACTCAAAGGATTCATAATTGTGCATGGAACATGCCTATAGCACAAGAGATGCTCTGCCTCTTCCCTGGGCCTCTGCATGCATGCTCCCATGTGCACACACACAAACACACATACAGTCACACAGAGCACACATATACAGACATACATAGACAGGCAATACATGTATGCACAACCACACACAGAGACACATATGTACACAGACAAGTACACACATTCACACAAAAACATACACATTCTCATCCATGGGCCCCACTCACATAAAGACAGAGACAAAGGCTGGGGAGATAGTCCAGTGCTTCAGAGTGCTTGCTACTCTTGCAGAAGACCTGATTTGGTTCTCAGCACCCATGTTGGGAAGCTCACAACCACCTGTAACTTCAGCTCCATGGGATGTGATGCACTTTTCTAGCTTTTGAAGGCACCTGCTTACTTGCATGACTACACACACACACACACACACACACACACACACACACACACACAAACACACACACACACACACACACACAAACACAGAAGCAGAGGCTTAAACATACATACATCACATTGACACATTTACACAGGCACATGTACATAACACGCACAGACACACATGTGCACAAAGACTCTCTTACTTCTTCAATCCATAAAGAAGGATAGAAGAACAGTGGCACAGAGAGCATGGCTGCTGGAGACGAACTGCTGTGTCATCAGAAAACACAAAGACGGGAATCCTCAGCATCCATCTTCACCTTCCGCTCCCCACCATCGCCAAAGCAGCTCGCGCAAGCTCTGAGCTCTGATCCAGAGCACTGGCCTTCCTAGATAGGAACCATTGGCCAAGCCTTTTTTATTTTGTTCTCTTTTGGGAACTCTATAGCCCAGGTTGGCCTCAAAGTCACGGCGATTCTCTTGCCTCGGTCTCTCGAGTGCTGGGATTATAGGCAGGAGCCCCTGTAAGGCCTCTGACCTTGAGATTTAGTTTTGTGCTGTGAGCACATAGGCAGGATGACTCCCACAGAGTGGGTCTCAGGCTTGGCTGAAGTGAGAACATGACAGCACACTCTGGAATCTTCAGCATCTGCCGTTCCCATGGAAAGCCAGCCGTGACGAGTGCAGCGGTTTGTGGCAGGCGTCAGCAGTGGGGACTCTGGGAATCCTGGAGGAAACAGCCTGCACCACCGTGTTGTCTGCTTAGGTAACTTCTTAGAACAAAGCTCCCTTCCTGGCATCTCAGCCAAGCTGTGTGACCCAGCGGCACGTGTGATCTCTCCTAGGCTGCATCCGTCCCCACTGCAGCTTCCCTTCCAGGATCAAGTGCACGGCAGGATCTCGCTAATTACAGCTTTAACTTCTTGGGCAGCCTGCCTGGTGTGTCCAACCAGTGCGCCCTCACTCTCGGCTTCCCAGCCTGGGTGGCCTCTTGAGGACTCGTCTGCCATCAGGTTGTCACCCAGGTCCCCAGGCTGTTGTTCTGAGACAGAAACAAAGGGGAGCTAGCACAAACCCTCTGCGGTGCTCTCATGCTGTCCATGAACTTGCTCGCTTGCTCAGTCAGCAGAAGTACACAGAAGCACTTGAGACTCCAGACTCGCCAAGCTCTGCAATGGGCTCCAGATGCTGCCACTAAAAGGCATGACCCTGACTTTCAAGGAGCACCAGGATACCAGGCGGGCAGGTGTATGGGGGTGCTATAGTAAATGGAGAGTGGTTGGGACCAGCAGCCACTTAATCAAGTTGGGAGCCTGAGCCCTGTGGGGGTATTTAGATGCCCAAGTGTCTTAGATGTGCCAGTTCTGTTTAGAGCTGAACAGTAAAGTCCTTTCAGGTAGACACTGTGTTTTGATCCAGTTCCGTGTGACTCAGTAAACAGGAAATGTTCTATGGAGGATTCCATGATGTTAATCTTGATTATCAACCTGATTTGATATGGGATCAACTAAGAGGCATGCCTGTGAGTGGATCTATGAAGGCAGTCTCAGGAAAGATTAGCTGAGAGGAGACCCTCGCCTAGAGTGAGAGGTACCCTCTGGGGACTGGCCCAGATCAGTGTCCTTTTCTTGCCTCCCTTCATGTCTTGGTGGTGAGTACATCTATGCCTGCTGCTGCTGCTGCTGCTGCATCCTTTACGAGCATCAGACTCTAGCTTTAAGTTCCAGCATGGACCAAGGGCTGGAGACTCCTGGAATCCTCTTCAGCACCAGATTGGGACTGCTGAGGCACTAGGGAGTGAACAGCTATTGGGTTTTCTGCTTCTCCAGCATGTTGGACTTGGCAGTCCCTACTGGTTGTAAGCCATTCTAGTAAATAATATCCTACCCCCCTCCCGCGTCCATTCTTTTGGTTTGGGTCCTTGAGAGAACACTGCCTGATAGATGTACTGTCTTGTTTCTTAAGAAGAACTCAAAGAGCAGATCAAGAGACTCTTTCCTGCCCTTTAGTCTAAGAAGGGAGAAAGATATCCCTATGAGAGCCTGGGGGATGCTTGGGGACAGAGCGCGGAGTAAGGAGAGTTAGGTGACAGCTTGGAGCGGTCAGGGATGTTTCCAGAGGAACGGTGTCTAACAGGCCTGTAAATGCCAACAGGGAGGAGGGTGAGAAAGTTGGTCTTCATAAGTAGGAGGGTTGGCGTTTGGTTTGTGAAGTCCCAAGATCTGAAAATTGAGGTTCAGTTCTAGAATAACCATAAAATAGACAAGGCAGTGTTGTCAGGCCTAGGGGCTGCTTGCATGCTTACATCTGTAAACTATGGAGAGAACTAAGCAGTAACTAATCATACCTACTGCTTTCTGACATTAACTGGGGACAAGTCTCTTCCATGTTGATGCTATTTGCATATTTTACATGCACTAATGTATCATCTTTATAGAACAAGAGGTCAGGTTTATTCTATTTTCCCCAAAGAATCTAAGGCACAGAGAAGCAAAATAACCAGCTCGAAGACACATAGCTAGGAAGCAGTAGACACAAAGATTTGAACTTGGTCAGTTTAGCTCCAGAGTCTGCATACTGAGTGGTGCCTTACTTGTGCTCAGGGGGAAGATGCTGTCAGGGATTGTCTGTGTCTGTTGTCATTACCTCCATCTTGGTGACAGAGCCCCAGATTCATCTGAGTGCCTCATCCAAGACCACAGGGGCAATTCCTATTAGTTTAGGTCAATTCTGGACATCTGACTCCCTTGATTGTCATTGGCTTAGAAAGAAGTTTAAAATCTTATTCTGACCAATGGGAGGATTGTTCTGGGATAGTCTGGTAACAAAATTAGATGCTTTCAAGTAGATCATGATGGTGCATCCCCATAATGGAACAGAGGCAAGAAGGTGGGTTCTAGACCAGCCTGGCCTACATAGTGAGGATGATTTCCATGGTATGAGGTCACTGGGTGTACAAGTGGTTGCTTGAATGTAGCAGCCATCTTTGGACCAGAGGGAAACTGAGCCATAGGCTGGAGATGGTAACTGGAAGCAAGCTGATTCTGAGCCGCGAGATGGTCCAGCAATGCTGCTGCTCTGGGCATCCTGCCCCAGGCTGCCAGTGAGCCAGGTAAATGAACACTCCTGCTTCTTCTTGAATCTTGAAGCATTCTCTACGCTCAAGAAGACACACAGGGTACTCTACTTAGACAGCAGCAACGGGGGGCGGGGGGAGGCTCAGCATCCATTCAGACCCTTGAGAGAGCTTCACCGCTCTGTGTAGAATCCAGGACCTGGAAGGTGTTGGCAGTGACCTAGTTTCATATCTATTACTGTGATTAAAAAAAAAATCTTGACAAAAAACAAGTAAGGAGGAAAACGTTTATTTTAGCTCACAATTACAGGCTGCAGTCCGTTACTGTGCAGAAGCCACAGCAGCGGGAACTCGACGCCAGTCACATCACCACAGACAAGAGCAGGGAGACATGAAAGCATGCTTGCTTGCCAGTGCACAGCTGGCTCTCCACACTTAGACAGTCCAGGACCCCTGCCCAGGGAATGGCGCCTCCCACATTAGGCAGGTCTTCCCAAATCAATTAACAATCAAGACAGCCAGGAGCAAGCCTGGACTAACCAGTCCCTCATCAGGACCCCATTCCAAGGTATTGTCCCAAGTTTACAATTAAAACCAATTAAACAATTAAAAACCATTTACTGTGTGAGCTGTCCTTGTTCTTCCTTCTTGGAGTCTTAGTTTTCTTCTCTGCCCAAAGAGCCGGGGAACTGCACATTCCTTAGGGCCATCCCAGCTCCCTGGTTCCCTGATGGCTTCTCACTGTCTAGATCACTAAGCGACGTTATGAAGTGAGGGTGGTAGGAGCGAAAGTTGAGAAGTTCGAGCTATTTATTCCAGTAACTGCCTTTTAAAAGCAGACCCATTTTTTATTTATGCGCATGTGTATAAATGCCACGTATGTGCAGGTACCCAGGGAGTCCAGTAAAGAGTGTCAGAACCCCTGGAGCTGGAGGAGTTACGGGCAGTTGTGAGCCACCTGACAAGGAGGCTGGGGACCGCACTCAGATCTTCTACAAGAACAGCAGCAGTCTCTTATCCGCGGAGTCGGCTCTAAGCCCATGGCCGTTTTTCTGTTCTTGCGAAAGCTGTTTTCAGCTGGGAGAGGTTACATGCATCTATGGTCCTATCGTCTGGGAAGCTGAGACAAGAGGACCAGGACTCAAGGACGCCTTCAGCTACGTGAATTCAAGGCCAGCTCACTACTTAAGACCCGACACAAACAAAACAAAAACACAAAAGCAGAACTGGGACTAGGGAGACGGCTCAGTCAGGAAAATGCTCACTTTGCAAGCATGAGGACCCGAGTTTGACCCCTACCCCGTGAAGAAAGTTGCGCAGTGCGAGGGAGGTAGACAGGAGCACCCATGGTGTTCTGGGGTTGGTCAGCCTCGCCTATTTGCTGAGTTCCAGGCCAGTGAGGGGTCCCATCTTTAAGAATAAGATGGAGGCTTCCTAGGCATGGCTGGACCTCTCCATGCCACCTGGAAGGCTGTAGGTGGGTGGGTGTGTGGGTGTGTGGGTGTAGGGGTGTGTGTGGGGGGGGATCTTTTGTCTCACTTTCACAACCAAAGCAAGAGCTAGACCAGACAACTATGTGTGATGTTTGTCATGGCTCCTTCTTTCTTCTGTACCCCCTCCCTACCTTTGGACATGTTTTTTTAGATGTTGCCCCTTTGGTGTTGCGTCTGCCCCTCACTTGTTCCTGCCCCCTACTACTCTACTGCCATCCAGGGTATCTCACTGAGGGCCTGCTCATCCTGTACTGTGCTAATATCGATTTTCTCCATTTGAAATTCCAGGGCACCCATACTAGTATCTTCCAAGTGGATGGGTACCGCATAAATGTCAGAAAGACAATCCCATTTAACAAATTCACACTGAACCATAAATGGCTACTAGATTTGTTTTTGCTGAAATGGCATCTTCATTTCTTCCTTCCTTTTCTCCTTCCTTCTCTTCTCTTCACTTCTTTCACTTGAACACTGACTACACCAAATTATTCTTTACTTGTTAACAAATGTCAGGTACTATAACAAAAACAAGGAGACTGCATTCTTTCAGGGTAAAACAAAACATGGAGATGGTAGGATTTGAGACATGGTCATATCTTTCTCTGATTTTTATAAACCTAAAAATTATACTATAGAGTCACTCTATAAACGTCTAGAAGTGCAGCATGGGTTCTCAGAATAGGAGCATATCCTGGTGCTGACACCTAGGCTCGCTGGAATGGGAAGGAAAGCCAGTGGGTAGCTGTGAGAGCCTCCACAGCCTAAGGAAGCAGTGGATATCACAGCAGGAGAGCTAGCTTGCTGTGCTTGTTTGCTTTTTGTTGGCTTGACGGGAGATAGGTCCAGCTGAGAAGAAATCTCACTTTGAGAAAATCCTTCCATCAGATTGGATCCTGGGAGATTGTTTGGATTGTTAATTGATGTAGAAAGGCCCAGTCCACCCTGGGTGGCACCGTCCCTAGGCAGGGGGTCCTGAACTGTATTATAAGAAAGCTAGCTGAGTATAAGCCAGTCTGCAAGCAAGCTTCCAGAAAGCCCCTTCCATGGTTCCCGCTGTACTTCTTTGGCTATTAAGTGAATTCCTTGGTCAGTGGAAATGCCATGTGGAATACCAAGCAGGTTGACATCAAGTCCCTGCCTTGATTTTCTCCAGTCATGGAATTTTACGTGGAATAAACCCTTTCCTCCCTCCAGTTGCTTTTGGTCAGTGTTTTATCACAGCAATAGAAAGCAAACTAGAACAGGTGCACACACACATACATACATATACATATGCGTGTATGCATATATATAAACATACGTGAATATGCATGTACGCACATACACACACACCAGGAATGTAAAGAGCTGCAATACTAGAAAGAAAGGACATGAGCCATGAGACAGGGCAACGACAAGAGAAAGGAAGAGATTATAGCCCTCAGTCTGCTCTGAAGCAGACACCATAGCTTTGAGCTTGATTTAGATGCCCATGCTGAGGGACATAGCAGCCCCACTGGCAGACGCGGCATCACCAGTGGCCCAGAGATAGAAAGGCATGAGTGGGTTTGAGAAATGGAAAAATAACCCTGTTGGGCCAGAAAGCTGAGCGACTGGCAGGAATTATAGACTGGGTTTGTCCAAACCTAAGTGTGAGTACAGAATGCATTCTGGTGGGGGTGGCTTTAACTTTCCAACTGCCACTTTCCCGATTGGGCAGGGATGTCCTGACAATGGCGCCTTGGAGACGTGGCCCTCAGACTGGATGCTCTGCAGACAAGGTGCCAGGCAAGCCATGGACCAAAGCTGCAGGTGATCGCTGTGTGTCTGTTGGAGCTGTGTTTTTATTGGAAGATAATATCTTAAAATGTTGCTCTTGTAAAATACAGATATGACTAAATGATGGCATAGAACACAATGTTCCCTTTCTCTTTCTCTTCTTTCCTTCCTCTCTTTTTTCATGTTAGCTAAAAACAAGAATCTTTGAAAATGGACCATTTTTGCCTACAGCTGGAAGGAAGTGAAGCCAAAATGTTTAATAGCCAATGGAGAGGCGGAGCAGGGGCTTGGAAGACCCTCCACCCCACCACACACACACACACACACACACACACACACACACACACACACACCTCAGGTTCACCATTTATTTGTTAGCAATGGAGAGGACTCTTAGAGAGGTTGGTGAAGCAGCAGGAGAGGCCCCAGAGGACTCAGGACAGCAGTTGGTTCGCTTATAAACTTTGGTCCATTATTTCAGTGTTTCAACAACCAGCTGGAGGGCTGGGGATGTAGCTCATTGACAGAGTGCTTGATGGGAACTCTGGATTCTATCTGCGGTGCCACATAAACTGTGTGTGGTGGTGCATGCCTATTAGCCTGGCACTCTGGAAGTGAGGCAAGAGGAATGTTGCTTTGGTTCAGGGATGGCATCATGGGGAAGTTAGTCATGTGAGGTTAGGGAGGAGATTCTCCGGGATAAGACAAGGTCCCCCAGCTTTTGCCATCACAGTACCCAGGCCATCTTCTTGCCCTCACGGATGGCCTGGCCTACCTGATCTAGCCAGTACTAGCAAGACCAGGTGACTTCCATCTCCAAGTGGTGGCCCCTACCACAGTGTTTACTGCAAGATAACAAAGCCCACTTCACAGGCTCACCAGGTTTTACCTATAAGTATTTTTCTTATAAGTACTTCGATAAAAAAAAAAATCAGACTCCTCGCAATACATCAAGGATACTTGGATGCATTTGAAATATAATGAGCATGCGGCTATAAAAGACATGCCTCATAAGGATCTTTTGAAAGAAGAAATAAATGATCTTGGCTCTGCCTCTTGCTGCTCACAGGCAACGATGAATCCCCAGTGCCTCTCCCCAGATCACCAACTCAGGGATAAATTACAATTAGTAATTAGGCTCGCGCTTGGGCTTGCTATGGTCAGGGTTCTGCAGACAAATTTCCCACTTCTGACTTGACTGCTATTTAGGAAGACTGTGCTCAGGCTTGGGGGAGGCAGCCACACCTAGTCCTTCCCAGGAGGCACTCACTTCCCAAAACAAAAGGAAAAAGCCTTATGGGATCTCCTCGCCCAATCAGCAGACAGAGTTAATCATGGGCTCCAGTGATATGGAAGGATGCTGTGTCAATTCCAGCTGCCTGTGGGGCATAGCAAGGAGTTGGGAGAGCCAAGATATTGCTTGCTTACTATAATCTCAACTTGTCTTTTAAAACTCTCATACTCACATGCTATACCACAGATGGTTCTTGGAAACATGATGCATAGTGGAAGGAGCCAGAAAGCAAAGGGCACATAACATATGATTCCATTTATAGACACATCCACAGAGTTGGAAAGTGGATGAGTGGTTTCTGAGGGATAGGCTGTGGGGGGTGTGTGTCGGGGGGCAGAGTTTAGGGGTGGGTTGAAAGATCTAAGACCCCAAGACAGGTTCGCAATCATGACTGCGCAGGAGGACTAATGACTGACTAAGGTTCAAGCTCTGCTTCGATGTAATCCAGTGAGATAAGATCCTCCAGACCTCTGCAATTCTAAACATTCCCTGAGGGCGGGTGGATATCCTGGGAGACTTCTGTGTTTACTTGCATAAAAATGGGAATGTCCCCCGCACCCCAACATCCCCCTCCCTCTCTCTTGAAATGCTCAGGGACTCCTTAAAGGGGAGCCTACTCAACTGGGTGCCCCTCCTTTACCAGGCACCCTGGACTCTGAAGAGCAGCTGTATCCACTGGAAGGAACTTTTCAAACCTCCCTTCCTGATTACTTACTGTGGAGGGAGGGATCACAGTACTGAGGGCTCCAGGCCCCCGCCCCCACCTTACACAGCCCCTTTGGCACAGCACAGCTGACTTGGGTTGCAGGCAACTGTGTCCAGTTCTGACCATTCACAGTATTAGGTTTTCTCCGCTGCCCTGCCTGGCAGGGTGTTGAGGCTAGAATGGTTCCCACAGCTTGGCTAAATCCACACAGCTTGTAAACAGTAGGCCCAAGGGGTGAATGTCTAGCCTCAGCCCCCACCCCCGCGCTCTGGGCTGGGTGTGTAGCTCAGTAGGTAGAGTGCTTGCCTGGCATGCATGAAGCCTTGGGTTGTATCTCCCAGCACAACTTGAGGTCTGGAGGCGCACATCTAGAATTCCAGTACTGGGGAGGAACAGAACAGACAAAGTTAGGAGTTCAAGGTTAGGTTCCACTATGTGGTGAGCTGGGGTCCACCCTGGGTGAGTACCCTTTGTTCTGAGGCCTCCAGGTAGCCGCTCTTCCTCAGGGGTAGGAAATGAGGGTGAGCGCCCCAGTTTCCAGGAAGGGCAGGCAGAGGCCCTTGCAGTGGAGAAGGTGACCTCGGAAGAACCATAGCAGCAGCTGCTTCTCGGGCAGGAGTCCTCCAGAGTTGGCAAGACTTCCGGTGCTGGCTGGCACAGTGTTCATGATTCATGGCCATGCAGGGACTTTTATGAGTCTGTGATAAAACAGTAATCATGGGCTGTGAAGTTGACGTGAGATTATGGGCTGCGTGGCTCAGTAGAGTTGCTGGGCTTTCTCGGTTTATTCACAGGGCAGCATGCAAGGAAGCCATGGATGTGGTACTGGGATGGTGTGTCATCTCCAGAATGCATCTCCTAGGATGAGGACAGATAGAGGTTGAGGTAAATGTACAATGTCAGGGACTCTGTGTGAACACATATGTGTGTTGCTTATGTCCATGCGTTTATATGTGTCTATATGTATGTGCATGTGCACATGTGTGATATGCATGTGTGCATTCTCATATGTGTGCATGTGTATGCATGAGCATGTATGCACAAGTGCATACTCACATGTGTGCATGTGTATGTGTGCGCATGTGTGTCCATGTGCATGGAGCACTTGGGCAGAGGTCTCAGTTAACCATGCTTCTCCATTCATAGAGAAGCCTCCTTTTCACCTGCCACAACTGTTCTGTCAGCGAATCCGTCACCAGACTGGGTTTCCTCCTCATACCTCCCTGCTGCCAGCACTCAGGTGCAGGCGTCCCTCCCATTCATTTACTTTACCATACACAGGCGGGAGGACCCAGTGATAAATGGCTAAGGCAGGTGGCCAGAGGCAAATACAGGAAGTCTCTCCTGTTCTGGCAAGTGGGGGGGGGGTCCCAGTTTTCCTGCTCCACTCAAGCGTTTGCCTGTGAACTGAAAGCCCATACACGCTGGTCCCTCATCTAGTGTCTAGTGTGTGTGTGACTAGTGCGCCAAGAGCCCTGGGCTGTGGGCGGCCTTCTGATCACTGCAGCCTCCCTGGTCAAATACAAGCAGCTTGCATTTGAACTTGTTTGCACCCAAGGAGCCAGGGGCCACATCTGAAGGGGCATGTCGGGGGGGGGTCCCTTCAGCAGATATCAGGGTATGATGGCGCATACCCGTGACCCCGAGCTCAGGAGGCTAACTAAAAAAGTAAAAATAAAACCTGGACTCCAGTTAGACAAGAAACATAAGGACATCCGCCAGGTCTCAATACATTTTTCAAGTAGGGAATCTCTGGTGGCAGGCTAAGCGGCTAAGCATCAGATTGTCTGGCACGCAAAAGAAATGCCCTCAAAAGACACTGTAGAAAGCTGTGTGAGCCAGGATGCCAGCGCTTCTGCCTTGGAAGCCCAGGGTATCTGGTGGCTCTAGGAACTCTGCAGAGCCCATTGTTGGACCTCTCGGCTCCCCACTGCCTTCTTACCCACCAGCTCCTTCAGAAGGCACAGCTAGATCCTACCTGCTAAAATCCACATCTTTTCCACTGAAAATCTCGCCATAGCTCAGAGGAAAGGCATATGGGACTCCATCCCATAATGTCTCTGTCACTACTTCCAGTCCCCTCCTCTGGCACTGTTTCCTCCACTCCCTCCTGAGCTTTGGACACATTGTGGTCCTGCAGCCTTTTCCAGAGCCACTGTTTCCAGGGCGACATACGCCCTTTCCCTCCGCTGAATGCTCCTCTGAGGTGACCACACAGCTTGTCCCTCACCATGGTCTTCTTGGGGCTGACTCTGCCAATATAGGGTGAAGTTGCCAGGGCTGGGCAGCTTGTGGTTCAGCACTGGCTGCTGCTGAAGGCCTGAGTTCAGTTCCCAGCACCCACATGGTAGCTCACACCATCTGTAACTCCATTTCCAGGGGGTCTAAGGCCCTCTTCTGGCCTGTGGGCACCATGTGCATGATGCATATGGTGCACAGACATGTACACAGGCAAAACACACATCCACATACCATAAAAATAAGTTTTAAAATAAAATAAAATTGACACACCTGTCCCCCAACTTTGCAAACGTACTCTGTATTCTCTTTTTCCCACAGTTCTTTTCAGCTTCAAACACCATAGAACATTCTCACTCACGTATTAGCTTTGTCACTTTCCCTCAAGAGAAGTTCAAGAACTTAGGGATCAGTGGGTTTTTATCAGAATATGGACCTTGAGTCGTTGTTGGGAGTAAAGGGTTGGCCTCTCCTTTGAGGGGCAGAGATACATTTTCACCACTAACACAGAAGTTGCCGTAAGTTCCCTAAGAGGCCACACTGACCCCATAAGGGGAGCTTTCAGGAGTGGGTTTCCTTCAGGTAGAGAGGAGAGTGTAGTGATGGAGGACCCCAGACTGGGGCTGGCGGTCTTGTCCTGACAGCTGGATCCTACCTTCTCCTTGATCCACCTGTCCATGGGCCAACTCTCAAATCACTTTCCTGAAATCACTCGATTTCAAACCTCGTCTTTCCCCAGCTTTGTTCTTGCCAGGCACTGGTATCACCCAGGGCCCAAGGTGACAAATGGCACGAAGAGAATATGGAAACAGCCTTCCTGGGTCTTAGAGTGTGTGGGCTGGGGACAGGGTTACATGAGTGCCATCATTTGCCACCAGCCACTTCTGAAAGAGTCCCTACACTGGGTGGCTTTGGAAGGCCCTGGCTATTGTGTGTCTTACCCTTGTGGCCTTCTTTCCTGCTCTCTTTCTCCCAAGGCTCAGACCTCTATTCGGGTCTGGCAGCACTCCAGCCTGTCACTTCTGATGTGTACCTGTTATCAGTGGATCTTGGGGATCTCTGGTCTATGGGGTTTCTCAAAGGGTACAGATGACACTTCTGCCTTTGGACTGAGCTGGTGCAATGCTGTAACTCCTCGGGGTTGTGACTTCACCGTTTGTGAAGTGCAGCAAGTAATCCCTACCCAGAAGGCCATGGGAGAGTCAGAGGTGAAACTGTGAGCCTCCTGGCTCTCTGATTCTTCTTGACCTGAGTTTCTTGGTCCTCACTGAACAATGGAGCTGGTTCCACTAGTCTTGATTTGGGTTCATCAGTCTCTGGCTGCCCTGGGCCAGATCAAGAACAGGGCAAGCCTTGAAGTCCCCCAAAGCTGCGTGCAGAACTCTCCAGGTGGGTGAGATCCATCAGAACAGTGTCTTCTCATCAGCTGGACTCCAGGTGGGTGGGGTCTGTCAGAACGGTGGCTTCTCATCAGCTGGACTCCAGGTGGGTGAGGTCCTTCAGAACAGTGGCTTCTCATCAGCTATACTTAAGCAGAGTGGCAAATTTGTCCTCAAATTTGACTCACCCTATTCTGCTAATGGGTGTTCCAAGTCTGTTTTTTCCTTAGTTCTAAAAGGGAAATTAGTTGCTTAATTTAATTTTTGCTTAATATTCCTGTTAAAAAATGAGGTTCAATTAAGATACCCAGAAAAAGATCATAATGTTCATTTAACACTAGACTAGAATTTGAGTTGAGTTCCATAAATGCATTTTTTCTCTTTTCTGTTTTTTTTTTAATTCAAATCTAGCTAAGTGAATTACTGATCTTCATTAGCTGCTTTAATTACAGGTTCTTAATGGAAATATTATTGGAATTAAACACCAAAGTATTAACCAAGGAAAAGCTTTATGTGCCACTAAAATAACCAAATTTCAATACTTGTCGATATTGTCAATTGGAAAGACACCTGGAAAATGAATCCCTTATTTGTGACAGTGACAGGCTTTCTGCAGAGGGCTCGTGTCGCTGGAGCTTTCGGTGGACAGGCACAGCCCTTCAGTGACAAAGACCTCAGATGGGTAACCTGGTTCCCCTTGACCTGTGCGTAGCCTCTGCATTAACCCACACCGCCAGGATGGCAATGCCTCCAGGCACAGGGCCACACGCACCCTCCAACTCCACTGGCTCATTGAAGTTCTGTGTAGAAGTTCACAACCTCCCATGCATGTATTCATCAAAACTCCTTGCACTGCTTTGCCCTGAATACGCACTGACTCTTCACTTAACAAGGTCTGGCTTTGAGGGAGCAGGTGAGGCACACTCTCAGGAGTGTTCCAGAATGTCCGCCTCCTGAGGGATTGATGATGGCGGAGGACCTTGAGCATAGAATCCTTTGATTTCCCACCTCATTTCACCAGCCTTTCTGTAATGGGGCCTCTTAGGGCTCCTGATGTCATTAGGGGAGCATGGATGTTACTTGGGGAGAGAGCTGAGGCCTGGGATGAATGGCGCACACAAGCCCGAGGGCTAAGCCCACTTGACTCAAATGACATGAATGTAGGTCAGCTTGCTCTCCCCCATCCCTGTGACAAGGGTGGGGGTCGGGGAGGCAGGCTGTCCTTTCAAGTTGGGCTGTAAGTGTGACTTTGGAACATTGGATTTAAACTACGCTAGTATGGGCCGCCTGCACTGGCTGTTTGGGGGGTGCTTCTGAGGTGAAATTTCCTACAAGGGGGACCTGTTATCTCATTGGAAAGAGTTGCTCATGACACTCCCTGACTACTAAATGTGGACATCAGTGTAGGATGGGTGTTAGTGCCAAGCCGTTTTGATCCAGTCAAAGACCATCATTCTCTCAAGACCGGGTAGCTACTGACCGCATATGCCCAGCTGCAATTACTGCAGAGAACCGTGACATTGAAATACTGTCCAAATGTATTCTTAGGTCCCTGCACCCCTTGCTGGCTCTCACGACACATCACCTTAGAATGGTCCTGAGCACTTTCTTTCGATTGTCTTGCTTGCTGCCATTGGACCACCGTGCAACTAACCAACTACATCTACCTCCCTCTGTCTCTGATGAATTCATTCATAGCTCATGTGTCCCTAAACTGTCAACACTGTCCCGATCATGACAGTACGTATCAGGAGCATCTTTCTGGAAGTCACTGGATATCAAAAATACAGCAAAACTCCAAATGACCTCCCAGCAATCTGGACCTGGACCTGGACCTGCATCCCAAGCTTAGTTAAAGGAATACCTCCCACTCAGCTTTCCTCTTGCTTCTTCCAAGGCTTCCCCATCTTGTTCTTTAAAAAAATGGTTTATTTTTACTTTTAACTGTGTGTGTTTATGTGTGTGTGCGTGCATGAGTGCAGGTGAGTGCAGAAAATATGTTCATGTGATTGCAGGTGCCTGTGAATGCTAGAAGCATTGGATCCCTTGGAGCTGGAGTTGCAGGTGGTTGTGAGCCACCTAGGTGGGTGCTGGGAACTGAACTTGGGTCCTCTGCAAGAACAGCACATGCTCCTAAGTCCTGAGATGTCTCTCCAGTTCCCTGGGTCCCGTCCTGTCTGTAGCCTAACTGACAGCGTCTTGATCTGGGCTCTTACCACATCTTAGGTAAAGTCTAGCAGCCTGCTCATCATTCTCCTGCTTTCGGTCTCAGTCAAGGAAAAACACCTTGGTAGCCAGAGTGGTGCTTCTAAAAGTGGCCCGGATTGGAGCCACCAAAAGTCTTTTGGTCCTTCTAAGGGACTGAGCCCAAGTCCTTCAGCTGGTACCAGAGGCCCCTTAGCCTCTGCTCTGCTCACTACATCAGCCTCATCATAACTGAAATGCCAGAGTTTCTGCTGCCAGGCTCCACAAACACCATGGGCAGAGAGCAGGGAGTGAAAGCTGGGGTTGCAGAGGGCCAGCATCTCAGAATGTCTGCCTTCTCTGCTCCATCTGCCAGCACATTTAACAGGGTGTCTGAACCAAGGGAGTTAATCATTACACAATCTAGTACTCCTGCAGGTTGTCAGCCTGACATCCTTGGCACTGATACTGCTCCATTTAAGGTGTTTGGCACTTCCCTGCCAGTATTGTATCCCCTCGAGACCACTAAGTCCTGCTTTCCTCCCAAGGTTAAATCTGGGCTAAAGAAGAACTCAGAACAAAGAAACCATCAGCAGTGTGTGAGTGCCTAGCTGTAGCAAGGACATTTAGGTTCTGTTCTACAGCATGAAGTATTACTGTGTTCTTACAATACAGAATATCAAAGTTCCTTCTGTCCCTTTGCCCCTAACATCATTTCCTATCACCCCTTTTCTTGGAGCTTTTGCTCTAACCTTGACGCTGCTATAATTTCAAACACAAGCTGCATTGCCCCCTTCTGTGAACTCCCATATTCTCAGCAGGCGTGTCCTTGCCTCCTGAGCTGATGTCCCATTGTGGGCAGAGTCCACAAGTCTATCTTGTCATTGGTCATCGTGATGCTATTTTTTATGTTAACTTGACCACATATGGAATTAACTAAAATTCAAGCCAGTGAGGGTTGTTTCTTAATCAAATCATTTGAAGTGAGAAGACATATTTCTAAGCTGGATGTTTTGAAGTAGAAAGATCCGCCTTTAATCTGGGCCACTCCTTCTGATGGCAGCCTGCGTAAGGACATGGAAGAAGGAAACTGGCTCTCTAATTGTCTACTTTCTCTTGCTGGCAAGTCCATCCCTTCACTGGCATTAGAGCCCACTTCTTCAGGGTTCTGGGGTAAACTGAAAACCGGATGAGACATCCAGCCTCGTGGACTGAACAAGTACTGGATTCTTAGACTTTCTGTTAGTAGACAGCCATTGTTGGACTCTGTTAGTAGACAGCCATTGTTGGACTCTGTTAGTAGACAGCCATTGTTGGACTCTGTTAGTAGACAGCCATTGTTGGACTAGTTGGACCACAAGCTTGTGAGCCACTCTAGTAAGTCTCTCATATATATATATATCTCAGATATATATATCTGTTGCCTTTTTTGGTCTCTTAGCCCTAGATCACTAAGATCTCCTGAAGAAGAAGATTTTCTTCAATCATTTCTAGCACTTTCTGTTGGTCAGATGGTCATTGATTAAAGTTGAATGATTGAATGAAAGGCCTTGATGCGGCAAGTCATGGGATCTCCAATGATAAGTTAAGGGGATTACAGGACACTCTGCTGTCTCCAGATGAAGATGGGTCAGGCTGCCCAGAGCAGGTCCTGGGAAGCTGAATGTTGCTGTGACCTTGCTTTGGCCTCCGTTTGCGTCCCCAGCCGTTGCAATCTCAGCTGAATAAATTCAGATGAGAAACGGAGTTCAGTGCAGAAGTCAGACAGTTTATTGCAGTTTAAAATGAGGCAGTCCTGAGGGTTGGCCTGACCAGTGTTCACGAGGACCATAGAGAGAACACTCTCATGGGGAGAGAGTGAACAGTAGATGCTAACAAGGAAAGACCCCTGAGCCTGGCTGCATTTTAGGTGGGCTTTGTGCTATTTCCTTAATTTCTGGAATAGATACCTGGGGGGGGACATTTTCGGGCTCCAGGTGATTGGATTACTTTCTCAGGGAGGGGGATGATAGTATGTCTTTGTTCTAGATGCAAACTTACAGGCTTCTGAGCAGTTCAAAATGCCATGTCTCCACTGAGGACTGGAGTCACTCAGATCCCACGCTTGGCCAGAGTCCTTCCCTTTCAAATTCCCAGTTTCACAGCCTGAGTGTGAAAGCAGGAGGAGTCCATTCTAATGAGCTCCAAGCCTGCTGATATTGGACTGCCTGTCCAGTAGGACCTCACCTTCTGCATCATTCCCAAGGTACAGTTTAGGCTTAGGAGACAATGGCCCACCTAAGTCTGGGAACTGCAGCCAGGTCTCCCACCTGAGCAAGGAACTCCATTTGTTTTACAACCCTGCCTTCCAGGCCTCCCTCCTAATATGGGTGTCTTTTCAAGGTTGAAGGAAGCCTTAAAACATTAAGCTTTGGACTGAGGGTCTGGGGACAAAGTGGTGAGTGCAACTGCTGCAGGGGTTTCTTTGTTCCACGAAGCCTGCACCTAGCAAACCCACCCTTTTGTCTGCCAGGTACCTGGCCAGCAAGTGGCCCTGCTCCCGTACGAGGAGATTCATCCAGAGGGGTAAGTATGTGCCTGCCCGGCCAGCAGGACACCCCGGGAACGGAGTACAGGCCCCCTCCAATCCCCTAAACTTTCTGGCTATTCAGTGGGGCTTCTCCCCGGATACTGGCTTTCTCTACTTATCCCATCCCAGCTTGCCCCCAAGCACCCCTTTCCATATGTGGGGGTCCTTAGATCCACCACCACAGCCTACTTCAGGGCGGAGGGCATCTGAGAGCCAGCTACAGTGCTAAGGGGACCAAAGAGAGGGCAGACCAAGAAAAACCTTCAAGTACACAGTTAGCCATAGCAAAGATCGGACCAAGCCACCAAGACTCTCCTGATATCATTTGAAGGAAGAGATGGGCAGGCACCAATGCAAGAATTCCTCCAACAACCTGAAAAACAACATAATAACACCAGAATCCAGCGAACATGCAAGAAGAAAACTTGAACATCCTAATCCAGAAGAAGTAGAAGAAATAGACTTTAAACGTAACAGTATGAAAGTGATAGAGACCACAACCCAAGGAAGCCAACAACACCCACAATAACTCAGACATCTAACAACCCTCCACCAACACAACTCAAAGAAGGGAAACACACAAACTCTACCACCAAAAAAAAAAATAATAATAATAACTGGAGTTAACAGCCATTAAACATGATGTGGAAAACTCCTTTAAAGAAATGGATAAGAAGACTAACAAAAAGTTAGAAGAAATGAATAAATCCCTCAAAGATACCCAAGAAAACCAAGAAAAAGCAATCAAACAGGTAATGGAAACAGTTTAAGACTTGAAAACTGAAATGGAGGCAATGAAGAAAACACAAACCAAGGAAAGGCAGGATATGGAAAATCTGGGTAAACGAACAGGAACTACAGAGGCTAGTACAACTAACAGAATACAAGAGATAGAAGAAAGAATCTCAGATGCTGAAGATACTATAGAGGAAATAAACTCATTGATCAAAGAAAACAGTAAATCCAACAAATTCTTAACATAAAACATCCAGGAAATCTGGGACACCATGAAAAGACCAAACCTAAGAATAACAGGGGTAGAAGAAGGAGAAGAATTACAGCTCAAAGGCCCAGAAAATATATTCAACAAAATTATAGAAGAAAACTTTCCCAACCTAAAGAAGGATATTCCTATGAAGGTACAAGAAGCATACAGAACACTGAATAGACTGTATCAAAAACAAAAGAAAACATCCCCTTGCCATATTATAATCAAAACACAGAACATACAGAATAAAGAAAGAATATTAAGAGCTGCAAAGGAAAAAGGTTAAGTAACAATATATAAAGGTAAACCAATCAGAATTACACCTGACTTCTCTATGGAAACCACGAAAGCCAGAAGGTCTTGGATAGATGTGCTACAGAAACTAAGAGACCATGGATGCAAGCCCAGACTACTATGCTCAGCAAAGCTTTCTTTTACCATCAATGGAGAAAACAAGATATTCCAGGATAAAAACAAATTTAAACAATATGCACCCACAAACCCAGCCTTACAGAAAATACTAGAAGGAAAACCACAACCCAAGGAAGCCAACAACACCACAATAACTCAGACATCTAACAACCCTCCACCAGCACAACTCAAAGAAGGGAAACACACAAACTCTACCACCAAAAAAAAAAAAAAAAAAACCAAACAAACAAACAAACAAAAAACTGGAGTTAACAACCAATGGTCATTAATATCACTTAATATCAATGGACTCAATTCACCTATAAAAAGGCACGGGTTAAGAGAATGGATACGAAAACAGGATCCAACATTCTGTTGTTTACAAGAAACACACCTCAACCACAAAGACAGACATTACCTCAGAGTAAAAGGTTGGGAAAAGGTTTTTCAATCAAACTGACCTAAGAAAAAAGCAGACGTGGCTATACTAATATCTAACAAAACTGACTTCAAACTAAAATCAATCAGAAGAGATGGAGATGGACACTTTATACTCATAACAGGAACAATTCATCAAGACAAAGTCTCAATCCTGAATATCTAAGCCCCTAATATAAAAGCACCCACATATGTAAAAGAAACATTATTAGAACTCAAAACACATATCAAACCCCACACATATACAAAAAAATTTTAGTAACCACCTGTGTCTTATCGGATCACCATGGAATAAAGTTAAAATTTAATAACAATTCTACCCCCAGAAAGCCTACAAACTCATGGAAACTGAAAAGTCAACTACTGAACCATCCCTGGGTCAGGGAAGAAAGAAATTAAATTCTTCCTTGAATTCAATGAAAATAAAGACAAAGCATACCCAAACATATGGGACACTATGAAAGCAGCACTAAGAGGAAAGTTCATAGCACTAAGTGCCCACATTAAAAAAAAAACAGAGAAAGCTTACATTAGAGACTTAACAGCATAGCTGAAAGCTCTAGAAAAAAGAAGCAGACTCACCCAGGAGGAGTAGAAGACTGGAAATAATCAAACTGAGGGCTGAAATCAACAATATAGAAACACAGAAAACAATCCAATGAATCAATGAAACAAGGAAATGGTTCTTTGAGAAAATCAACAAGATTGACAAATCCCTATCCAAACCAATCAAAAGGTAGAGAGAGAACATGCAAATTAACAAGATCAGAAATGAAAAGGGGGACATAACAACAGACACTGAGGAAATACAGAGAATCATTAGGTCTTACTACAAAAGCCTATATGCCACAAAGCTGGAAAATGTAAAAGAAATGCACATTATTTTAGATAAATACCATATACCAAAATTAAATCAAGACCATGTGAACAATTTAAATAGACCTATAAGTCGTGAGGAATTAGAAGCTGTCATAAAAAAAACCTCCCAACCAAAAAAAGCCCAGGACCAGATGGTTTTAATGCAGAATTTTACCAGAACTTCCAAAAAGAGCTGATACCTATACTCCTTAAGGTGTTTCACATAATAGAAACAGAAGAGTCATTGCCAAACTCTTTTTATGAAGCTACAGTTACCCTGATACCAAAACCACACAAAGACTCAACCAAGAAAGTGAATTACAGATTATCCTTGCTCATGAACATTGATGCAAAAATTCTCAATAAAATACTGGCAAACCGAATCCAAGAACACATCAAAAAATTATCCATTATGATCAAGTAGGCTTCATCCCAGAGATGCAGGGCTGGTTCAACAAACGGAAATCTATCAATGTAATCCATCATATAAATAAACTGAAAGAAAAAAACCATATGATCATTTCATTAGATGCTGAAAAAGCATTTGACAAAATCCAACACCCCTTTATGATAAAGGTCTTGGAGAGATTAGGGATACAATGATCATATCTAAATATAATAAAAGCAATATACAGCAAGCCAACAGCTAATATCAAATTAAATGGAGAGAAACTCAAAGCCATTTCACTAAAATCAGGAACAAGACAAGGCTGTCCACTCTCACCATATCTCTTCAACATAGTGCTTGAAGTTCTAGAAATAGCAATAAGACAACTTAAGGAGATCAAGGGGATTCGAATTGGAAAGGAAGAAGTCCAACTTTCGTTATTTGCAGATGATATGATAGTGTACATCAGTGACCCTAAAAACTCTACCAAAGAACTCCTACAGATGATAAATACCTTCAGTTATGTGGCAGGATACAAGATCAACTCAAAAAAATCAGTAGCTCTCCTATACACAAAGGATAGAGAAGCAGAGAGGGAAATCAGAGAAACTTCACCTTTCACAATAGCCACAAATAGCATAAAGTATCTTGGGGTAACACTAATCAAGGAGGTGAAAGATCTATTTGACAAGAACTTTAAGGCTTTGAAGAAAGAAATTGAAGAGGACACCAGAAAATGGAAGAATCTCCCATGCTCTTGGATTGGTAGGATCAACATAGTAAAAATGGCAATTCTACCAAAGGCAATCTATAAATTCAATGCAATCCCTAGCAAAATCACAACAAAATTCTTCACAGACCTTGAGAGAACAATAATCAACTTTATATGGAAAAACAAAAAAACTCAGGATAGCCAAAACAATCCTATACAATAAAGGAACTTCCGGAGGCATTACCATCCCTGACTTCAAATTCTATTACAGAGCTACAGTAATGAAAACAGCTTGGTATTGGCATAAAAACAGAGACATTGACCAATGGAATTGAATTGAAGACCTGGATATTAACCCACAAACCTATGAATACCTGATTCTCAACAAATGAGCTAAAATTATACAATAGAAGAAAGAAAGCATCTTCAACAAATGGTGCTGGCATAACTGGATGTCAACCTGTAGGAGAATGAAAATAGATCCATATCTATCACCATGCACAAAACTCAAGTCCAAATGGATTAAAGACCTCAATATAAATCTGACCACACTGAACCTGATAGAAGAGAATGTGGGAAGTAGACTGCAACATATGGGCACAGGAGACCACTTCCTATGTATAACCCCAGTACCTCAGACAATAAGAGCAATAATGAATAAATGGGACCTCCTGAAACTGAGAAGCTTCTGTAAAGCAAAGGACACTGTCATTAAGACAAAAAGGCATCCTACTGAATGGGAGAAGATCTTCACTAACCCCACATTAGACAAAGGTCTGATCTCCAAAATATGTAAAGAACTCAAGAAACTAGACATTAAAATTCTAATTAACCCAGTTAAAAAATGGGGTAATGATCTGAACAGAGAATTCTCAACCGAAGAAGTTAAAATGGCCAAACAACTTCCTATGGTCATGTTCAACTTCCTTAGCGATCAGGAAAATGCAAATCAAAACAACTTTGAGATACCATATTACACCTGTCAGAATAGCTAAAATCAAAAACACCAGTGATAGCCCATGCTGGAGAGGATGTGGAGTAAGGGGAACACTCATCCATTGCTGGTGGGAATGCAAACTGGTCCCACCACTTTGGAAATCAGTGTGGTGGTTTCTCAGGAAATTGAGAATCAACCTACCTCAGGATCCAGCAATCCTGGATCCTGGAATATACCCAAGAGATGCCCAATTATACTACAAAAGCATTTGTTCAGCTATGTTCACAGCAGCATTATTTGTAATAGCCAGAACCTGGAAACAACCTAGATGCCCCTCAATGGAAGAATGGATAAAGAAAGTGTGGAATATATACACATTAGAGTACTACTCAGCGGTAAAAAACAATGACATCTTGAATTTTGCATGCAAATGGATGGAAATATCAAACACTATCCTGAGTGAGATAACCCAGACCCCAAAAGATGAATATGGTATGTACTCACTCATTAGTAGACTCTAGCCATAAACAAAGAACATTAAGCCTATAGTTCACAAGCCTAGAGAAGCCAAATAGCAAGGTGAACCCAAAGAAAAACATATATAGATCCTCTGGAAATTGGAAGCAAACAAGATCACCGGGCAAAAGTTGGGAGCATGGGATTGGGGATAGGGGTGAGGGTGGGAGTGTGGGAAGGAGAGAGGGGTAAGGAGAAGGAAGAAGGGAAGGATTGGGGAGAGCTTGGGGGAGTGGGAGGGTGGAGATGGCGGAAGGGCAGATATACGAGCAGGGAAGAAGATATTAAGTGAGCCATTTTAGGGTTGGCAAGAGACTTGGCTCTAAAAGGGACCCCAGGTGTCCACGGGGATGTCCCCAGCTAGGTCCTTGGGCAGCAGAGGAGAGGGTACCTGAACTGGCCTTGCCCCACTGTCACACTGATGATTATCTCGAATATCACCATAGAATCTTCGTCCTGCCATGGATGGAGATAGAGGCAGAGACCCACATCCACATCAAAGCAATGGACTGAGCTCCCAAGGTCCAGTTGAAGAGCAAAAGGAGGGAGAAGATGAGCAAGGAAGTCAGGACCTTGAGAGTTTGGTCCACCCACTGAGACAGTGTGCACCTGATCTAATGGGAGCTCACCAAATCCAGCTGGACTGGGACTGAGGGAGTGTATGATCAAACAGCAGTCTCTGAATGTGGCTACCAATGGGGGTGGACTGAGAAGCCATCGATGATGGCACTGGGACCTGTTTCTACTGCATGTATTGGCTTTTTGGGACCCTAGTCTATTTGGTGCACACCTTCCTAGGCCGGGATGGAGGAGGGAGGGCTTTGGACTTCCCACAGCGCAGGGTACTCTGCCCTCTCTTAAGGATTGAGGGGGAGGGAAGAGGGTGAGTCGGGGAGCATGAGGGGGATAGAAGGAGGGGAGGAAGTGTAAATTTTTGAATGGAAAAGTAAAAAAAAAAAAACCTAAAAAACCAAAAAACTTTAAGCTTTGAAGCCAGAGCTTAGGAATCCACAGGCCTGGCTTAAAATGTCCTTCCTGGCCTTGTGGCCTTGGCAGTTCCGGACCCCTGAGCTCAGGCCCTCCTGCGTAAGATAGGTGGCTATTATCCTCCCTTGGGAGGGTTAAGCGAGATGAGAGAAGTCAATCCCTTCCTTAGCTCTGAGCCTGGCATCCCATGCATGTGCTGAGCCGAGGCTAAGTCCAAATTCCATGCCCACCCTAGAAGTCTCCAGTGACTCAGAACCACCTACAATAGCTTCCTTCCCCCACTGGGCAGGAGTCAGATCCCAATTACTCATTCTGGGCTTTATCACCCACCATTCTATGTATTCGTCATCCCACTGGGTGCCAGCCGTGTCTCTTGGCTTGGCTTATCTCTGGTATGGAATCTAAAAGCATCAGAGGACTAAGATCACCAAGTGAGTCCCAGAGACCCTGTAGGCATCCCTGCCCTCCAGCGCTCCCTGTCCCCACTCTTCCACCCACCAATTCCCCACCCCCACACCTGGCATGAAGCTTGGGATAGGTGCAGAGGAGGGCTATTTTAAGAGAAGCCAATGTCCTGAACTTCTTGGGAGAGGCAAGGGAAAGAAATGAACACTCTGGTGAGCACAGGTGTGTGTGTGGGGGGTGGTGTTAATGCTCCCTCTTCTATGGTGGAGAATGCTCCCTCTTCTATGCTCCCTTTCTAGGGTGGAGAAAGGGCTCTTGAGGTGAGCAGGGCAGCTACTCTTACTTGGAGTCTGGTTACAGGTGTCCAACACTTCCCTGCTCGTAGAGCCCAGGAGGCCAGCTGTTGGTTCCTGAGAAGTGACTGGCCCATGAGCTCAGTGCGGGGGAACTGAAGCAAGGTAGGGTTTCTTTGGAGAAAGCCAGAACGTGAAGCAGGAGGCACCAACATTACTCTTGGGAACCAGAGTGTGTGCGTGTATATGTGTGTTTGTGTGTTTCTGCCTGTGCCTCAGTCCCCACAGCTGCCTGTCTTTTGAAACAAGTGTCCCTTCTCAACCATGGGGACTGCATAAAACCAGCCCAGAGGGAAACTTGAGGGCCTTGAAGTCAGAGAGCTGTCAGGGGGTCAATTTGGCCTCCTGTTGCCAAGCTGACCTGAGCTTACCCTGTCCTGGACTATGACCTCAATGTGCTCTGCTTGAGTACAGATCCCCAGCTAGAAGCGCCCCTTTCTGGTGCACACTGAGGCTCAGAAATTCAAGCCCAGCTCCTGAAGCTTAGGACTCCTGCAATTCTTGGGTGATGGTCAGTGTGGCCCCCACCTCTACAACCCATCCCATCCCAACTGTACTTGTCACCTGCAGCAGTCAGAGCCTCCCGTGTGCCTTAACTGACTCTGAAAAGTTAAGTCAGGTGTAAACGTGAGGGCTTTTAATCAAAGGAGAGCGCTGTGGTTTAATTATGCCCTTGTCTGCCAAGGTAAAGGCTCACAGCCTGCAGCCCTGGGCTCCCCCCACACCCCTGCCATCACTGCCTTGGCCTTTGCTTTCCTCACAGAAGGCAGATGTGCACAGAGGTGTTTGGGGGCTGGGACAGAGCAGGCATGCGATTAATTATAGTGTTTTCAAGAATAAATCTACGAGGGTAGTGCTAAAAAGATGTGTGTCGTGTGTGCCAGTCCCCTCCCCCTTAACTCCCTAAGTGTCCTTGTCTGCCGGCTTCTCATTGATGTGGTAGTCTATCAGCTGGGAGATGAAGAGATATAGTGAGCTATGATGTATGCCTACCATAAAGAGGGTGTGCTGCCATAAATGCTGATACTATTATCACCACCTCCACCACCATCATCGTCTTCATCACCTCTACCACCATCGTCTTCTTCATCACCTCTATCACCATCTTCTTCATCACCTCTGTCACCATCTTCTTCATCACCTCCACCATCAACTCTTCTTCATCACCTCTACCACCATTGTCTTCTTCATCACCTCTATCACCATCTTCTTCATCACCTCTATCACCATCTTCTTTATCACCTCCATCATCAACTCTTCTTTATCACCTCTACCACCATCGTCTTCTTCATCACCTCTATCACCATCTTCTTCATCACCTCTATCACCATCTTCTTTATCACCTCCATCATCAACTCTTCTTCATCACCTCTACCACCATCGTCTTCTTCATCACCTCTATCACCATCTTCTTCATCACCTCTATCACCATCTTCTTCATCACCTCCATCACCATCTTCTTCATCACCTCTATCACCATCTTCTTCATCACCTCCACCATCAACTCTTCTTCATCACCTCTACCACCATCGTCTTCTTCATCACCTCTATCACCATCTTCATCACCTCTACCATCTTCTTCATCACCTCCACCACCATCATCTTCATCACCTTCGCCATCACCACCATCACCACCACCATTTATCCGTGCACACCCAGCTGACTTGATTTTACACTGTCAGCTCTCCCATGGAGTAGGCACTCTTGTCCCCTGTTAGATGAAGGAATAGAGGCTTTGCATTGTCCAAGACTATACTAAATTTTTCTAAAAGTATGCAAAATCAGTATTGGTGACAGCTTAGTTTCTTGCCAGGCCTGAGGGCCTGAGTCTGACTCCCAGGACCCACATAGTGGGAGGAGAACATGAACTCCCACAAATTGCCCTCTGACCTCCACACATGGCTCATAGCATATGTCACACACAAGATAAGTAAATAATATAAAATAAATAAGTAAATAAGTTTTTTAATTAGCAAAACCGGGCTCTGACCTTTGCCTTCTCTGACTCTGAGCCATGGGCTAGCCTTACAAAGTGACAGCCCTGGTGATGAACATAGTCTCAGCTGTACGCTGAGCATATGTAGTTCTGAACTGCAGTCAGTCTACTATAGAATTGAAAGACTGGGAAAGGCCTGGGGTGGCTAGAAAATACATCCTACTTGGAGGCTGGCTATTGAAAATCTTAGAAGCTTGTTTTCTGCTTCCTCCCCCATATCTCCATATCCTAGAAATTCACCTTTCTCTTGGAATAGAAGATGCTGACCCAGCAGTCTTGGACCAAGACAGGAATCTCTTGCCCAGCATTTCCCATTTCCATTCTGTCAGAAGATCCCACCACAGTGATTGTTCAGTCCTGCCAGGACCGACAGACAGGCCTGCCTCCTCATCCCACTTTGAACTCCCAGATCAGATGATAGAGAGATCCGCCAGGGTCTGACTCACACCACAGGCTGTGTCTGGGGACAGAGTTCTTGTGTCTGACAGAATAGCAATTCTCCAGGGGCTGCTGCATCAAGGGACTTTTCTCTCCACAGCTGCTTTCGTGTGTTTCTCTTTCATTCAAAGAGCACACATGGCTCGCTGCTGCTGGCCAGACAGACCCTGCTCGGAAGTTTAGGGCAGCTGCTGTGGTCAGCAAAGTGACCTCCTCCTGCTCTAGAGAGCTACAGCTGCACAGGAGGGCAGAGGTAGGGCAGCTGCTCGGGGGAGGAGGGGAGAGGCTCAGAGAGGTCAAGAGATATGTTCAAAGTCATGGAGTAATTGAACTGACGTATAAACTCAAAGGGCATTCTGGGGCCATGCTGCCTCTTTCTGCTCTTCGAAGTGCCTGCTGAGCTGCAGAAAGATGACCAGGGAGAGACGAAGCCCTGTGACTGGGAGCTGGTGGGCTCCACAGACAGACTTACTGACGCGTACTGTGAAGGACAGATTTTGATGCTAGCATTAGCTACCTTTTCATGTTGCTGTAACAAATACCTGACAAACGCGACTTAAGGGAGGGAAGGGGCTTCTATTTGGCCTCACACATTGAGGGCAGGGCAGGGCAATGTGGGGATAGGAAACTGAGCTGCTTGCTCACACGGTGCCCATAATCAGGAAGCAAAGGCAAGTAAGTGCTGGTGCTCAGCTTGAGTTCTTCATTTTCCCTTTAGGTTTAGTCTGGGGCCCAAACCCACAGGACAAGGCTACCCACATCCAGGGTGCATCTTCCCTCCTCAGTGAACCTCTCTGGAAACATCCTCAGACAGCAGCAGAGGTTCCTTCCCTGGGTGACTCTGAACTGGGTTAAGATTGACAGTTAACACCCCAGTAAAATATTTTTGTTTGGTATATGCATGTGCAAGCACATGGGGGAGTACATAATAAAGTAGGGGTTCTTGCACATGGCGGGTGGGGAGGCTACAGGTTGACATTGACCCCATGTGGGTGGGGAGGCTACAGGTTGTCATTGACTCTCATGTGGGTGGGGAGGCTCCAGGTTGACATTGGGATGTCTTCCTATACTGTTCTGTGCCTTATAACTTTAGAAATGTTTTTATTAAGTGTATTTATCCATGCTGACACCAGAGGACAACTTGTAATATTTGTTCTCTTCTTTTACCTGGTGAGCCATTTCACCAGACCTACTGGGTGGCAGGCACAGTTCAGAGATCCTCTCATCTCCACCCCAACATCAGCAGTATAAGCCACACTATCACAGACGGCTTTTGTGCTAGAAATCAGAGCTCAGGTCCTCAAGCTTGCACAGGAAATACTTTACCCACTGAGCACTGAGCCACCATAGCCCAAAACATGGGGGGGGGGGAGAGAGAGAGAGAGAGAGAGAGAGAGAGAGTACACTTTTGGGTGACAAAAGAGGCCAGAAGAGGGCACTGAATCTCCTAGAACTGGAGCTGCCGGGGGATTGTGAACTGAACCCCCTGAAGTGGGCACTGGGAATGGAATGAGCTCTCGCCCTCTGTATGAGCAGCAAGCATTCTTTTCACCATCAAGACATCTCTCCAGCCGGACCATCGCATCTCTTAACACACACAACTGTCCTTAGAGGTGGAGATGCTGTCCTCCTGTTACAGATGCAGGAGTTGAGACTTCAGTGGATGAGATGACTTGCTCAAAATTGCTACTAATGAGTAGAATGACCTGGGATAAAATTGTAGGGTAGCCAGGGCTCCTGTGAAAAGGGAGTTGACTCAGGCTTATTCACAGAATATTTAACATTTAACAGGGCACCTACTACACACCTGACACTATGCTGCTCTCTTAGAATGCAATGCTGAGCAGGTGAGACGGGATCTCAGTGCAGTCACATGGGACAAGGGATGAGCAATGGTAGAACTCAGGCATATTGTTTGTTGGGCTCTGAGCTTCTACAGAGGTAGTTCTCCATTGGGCTTCAAATAGGATCACCTAGGGAACAACAGAACAGTAATGATGCCATGATCCTACCCAGACCAACGGAAGTCAGAGCTCTTAGTTTGGGTTGGTAAGTTTCTGGTCATAAGGTCAAAGACACAGCTCTGCACCCACTTCAAGCACAGTAAGACCAGAACATGGGGCTAATAAAATATGTGGGAAGCGATGTGTGGTTGCGACGTCTTGTCATGCCAGCACTAGAGAGGCAGAAGCATTCCATGTTTGGGGCTAGCCTGGGCTACATAGTCAGGCACATCCCCAAAACACACAGAAAGGAGAAGAAAGAGTGTAAGGGACAGGAAGGAGAAGAATGGGGGAGGGTGACACTGTGAATGCCAAGGCTCTGCCTTTGAGAAGGGTGGGGACCTCAGGAGGCAAGAGAGCTGCGGGAACACGTGCCCTCTCAGGTGACAGAAGAGTGAGGCAGGATGATGGGTTTACACCAATTACCTCAAGGCTGTTGGCTGCCATCTTCCTGGGAAGAATTTATTTATTTATTGCAGCTTCTAAAGATGGAATTTTTGCTAGAGTGTCTTGAGATGTACTTGTAAAATTTAAAATGCTAATTAAAATGCGTAAGACGTCGCACGGAGCAATCAGAGAGGCAGGAAGCAGCATGGAGAAGTTTTGTCACTTCCATTGTTTGAGACTGGAAAGAGGCCAGTTTGCCAGATGGGGCCTTGCCCTGGCCATTGACACCAGGAGCAAAGGGGAAATGGTCTAGGGGCCTCTAAGTTTGATATGGAAAAGTAATCTGTCTCTGGAGTCTTTAGATCTAAGGCAAAGACATACCTGCTCTCAGGAATCCACAGTCTGAGGAGCTATGGCTAGTCCTCAGGGAGTCAGTCTGAGGGAGATAGTTTGTCCTCAGGGGGCCCCAGGCTGAGGGGAGGCATGCTGAAGTCTAGGGGCGGTTCCTTGTGAAATCACTGAGTATTCGTGACTGTCTCTGTATTCAGAGGTGTGAGGATTTCAGCTATTTTGGGTGAAGGCACCATTCTTAGTATACGTGGTTAGTCACAGTCTCACTAGAATCTTCATGTGGAGGCTGGATCGCAAACGCTTCTTCCGTGTTTACTATCTCTTTCGTATTGATGACTTTATGCTGTGTCAAGAGTATGGCTTTTGTTGATGTTTTTCCGTCTCTCTAGAGCAGCCAGTGGCCAAGGGGAGACTGGAAAGTACATGTTTATTAATACAAATAGAAGCTGATACGGCATTGTGGTCAGCACTATTCTAAATTCTTCGTCTACCAAAGTTTTTAGGTTTCTAGATTCTGATTAGTAATCACGGTAGCCCACATTTATACATAGACATCCTTCAAGCGCTGACCTTCGTATCCATGACAACACACTGAACCCTTGTTTGTTCAATTCACTGCCCGCAACCCTGGTCTTCCTGAATAGGAAGTGAACAATGTGACCTTTTTTTGCAGCTGACTGTACCAGGGGTAGCCACATGACTCAGACTAGTCCCTGGCCTGGCTGCCTAGCAACCAATAAGAGTTTCTCTTGAGAACTAGAACAGAGAGACCACATCAAGAATTAAGTTGGTGTGGACCCCTGGAGTGTGGAGCTCAGTCAGTGTTGGGGCCAGAAGTGGCATCAGGGAGACTTGGTTATGTCAATTCAGAGGAAGCCGATTTGCAGGGAGGAGACTAGAAACAGGGACAGATAAAAAGAGAGATCAAGAGACAGACATCCCAGGGAGCCTGCTGGGAGACCAGCCTCCACTGTGAAACTGGGAGATACCCTTTACACCTTAGACTCACTCCCCTCTTCTGAAGCTGCCTTTGCAGTGGGGGTATTTGCTTCAGCCTTTGCCTGAGCTACCTTGCAAGGGTTTTAGGATCAAATAATGTTTATGAAAGGGCTTGGTGACCTGTGAGGAGCGATGGTGATTATGGTGAAATGTCTGGAAACAAGGTCTGAATTTAAATATAGGCAGTAGGGGACTTACTGCCCAGGAGTCTAATGAGGGAATCTGGGCAGAGAAGCAGGTGGTTCCCATGGAGATTTGTAGCAGGTATGGGGCAGGCAGCCTGAGAAGGCTGGAAGATCCCCAAGTGGGAGAGATGGCTGGGGTGGACTTGTGAAGGAGGCTTGGGGATGTTTTGTGGGATGGGGGCAGCAGGGATGGCCAGAGGCTGCTGCAGATGGCAAGGCCAGTGGCGGTGACACCAGTGAGTAAGCCACGGGAGGTTTCTGAGCGGGCATTTTTAGAAAGGCAAAAAGATGGATTTTGTGGGGGCAGTGGCTCAAGAAGGCACTATATTCTTAGGCATGGGGACTGGGGCAGAACAGCATCCAGAAAGGGAAACTTTGTGAATGAAGGAGACTTGATTACTCATTCATTCAACAAGCAGTGCTGAGTTCTGCTCAAAAAAGAGGTGAGTGAGCTGTGGTTCTGTCCTCTTGAAGCTTCTGGTCGGCTGAGGGAGCCAGGTCAATATAACAGTGCTACAAAACAAGGCCTGATCACAAACAGTTGGGAAGTCCTTGGGAAGAGGGCAGTTGGCTCTCGGAAGTCTTCAACTGGGTTCCCCAAATGAGGCTGTTCCTGAGTTGCAAACTCTGAGAAGTGACATTCCAGGGTGTGAGGACAAAGGCCCAAAGCGGAGCAGACAGAAGTGCTGGTGCGAGGAGCCTGGAAAGCCAAGCGACCCAGGCCCTGAGGCCACGCCATGTGGCACATCCTGCCGCTTCTCTTGAGAGCGGTGGCTAGGCTAGGGCACCTCACGCAAAGAGGCACGCGCAGGCAGGTGGGTCTGAGATGGTAGAACTCACTTTGTTGGAAACAGGAAGGATGGAAGCGATTCAGAGAGGGTTCTGGCAAGCCAGGAATGCTCAGCTTTTGTCAACTTGACACAAACTAGAGTCACCAGGAAAGAGGGAAGCCTCAGTTAAGGAACTGCTTCTGTCAGATGGGCTTGTGGATAAATCTGTGGGGCATTTTCTTGGTTAATGATTGATTTGGAAGGGCTAAACTTATTGTGGGTGTTGCCCACCTTGGGAAGGTGGTTCTACAGTGGAGACGAAGGCAAGTTGAGTAAGTCATGGGGAGCATGCCAATAAGCCCTTGTTCCTCCATGGCTTTTCCTTCAGTTTTAGCCTCAGTTTCTGCCTCGAGTTCCTGCCCTGGCTTCCCTTAAAACAATCCCTGCATCCCCACCCCACCCCCTGCCCACCAAGTTGCTTTTTGTCTGTATTCTATAGCATCAGCAGAGAAGCAAGATTCTTTCCTGTTCTTGTGATAGATGCCCTGACATAAAATCAGCTTAGGAAGAAAGGGTTCATTTGACTCAGAATTTCCGGTTACAGTTCATTACTGTAGGGAGGTCGAGGCAGGAACTTAAATCATCGCACTCACAGCCCAGGGCAGAGAGGAAAGAGGCACACAGATGCTCACTTCCTTACTTCCTGCTTATACCATGCAGGACGGAGCCTAGAGAATGGTGCTGCCCGCAGTGTGCAGGGTCTCCCCACATCAATCAGTAATCAATAGGATTCCTTACAGAAAAGCCCACTGAGAAACTTGATCTAGATAATTTCTTATTAAAATTCTCTTCCCAGGTGCTATGTGGAGTGTCAACTGTCACACTGGGGAAGCGGCTTCAGCTTGGAGTCTCTAAAACTAAGGCACAGGAGATGACAAGGAATTGCCAGGCAGGGATCTCCCAGAAACAGAGAAGGCTCTGGGCGCCCTGCTGATGACTGAATATAGGTGCTGGAGACTTTCTTTTCTGCCCAGGCAGAGGAGGACTCTGAACGACCGAACTCTCTGTAACCAACGCCTTGGGCTCCATGGGTAGGAGAACAGGCACACTATGCAAATGGCCTGGAAATGGGACTTCCGCAGCCCAAGGCCTTTCCTCTCTGGTCCACTTCCACTCTAGTGCCTTTGTATTCCACAGTAAACTGCGTCTGTTTCCATCGCTATCCACGCGCCCCTAGTCCCGGTCTTTGTTTCAGGCCACAAGAATCTGGAAATCTCAGAAATGTCCGTGAAAGTCAGGTCTATGACTCTAACACCAGTGGAGGAACCCAGGAAAGAAAGGGAAGGGCTCAGTGTGGATCAAGTCACTACGTCCCAGAATCGAGTTAGGACATTTTCTTTATCTTTACAACCATATGACCCATTTTACACATGAGAAAAGGGAGGGTGGAGTGGGAGAGGGCTAGGACGGGAAAGCAGCTCAGTCAGTAAAGTGTTTGATGCACACGAGTTCGAGGATCTGATCAGATCCGCAGCACCCACACAGAGAACGGAGAATGGTGGCGCATGCTCAGTGCCAGCGCTGTGGAGGGGTAGTCGGGAGGATCCCTGGGTCTTGCAGGTTCTTGCAGCCAAGCTCCAAGTTTGGTGAGAAACCTCTGAAAAATAAGTGGATGTCAAACATAGTAATAAATAAGCAATAAAGCAGCGGTCTATCTGGGAAGGAAGTCGACACATAATTTGCTCAGAAAACATAGCTGATAAGGAGAAAGAGCTGAAAGGAGAAGGGCATGCCCCTGCCTCCTCGAGGCCTCAAAGTGAGAGGGAGCATTAGACGGAAAATGGTGTGTTATGTGCAAGAGGCAAAACATGATGGGGCTTTGAAGGGAAGAAGAAGTTTCCCTCTAGAATCGTGGAGGAAATTTATTAAGAATAAGAGGGGAGGAGGAGGGAGAGGGCAGGGAAGAGTGGGGGAGCTGAGTCTCTATGAAAGGATGTGAGAGGAGGCGCTTCAGGAGAAAATCCCCAGAGAAATTCCCCCAAGTAATTTCAAGAGGAAATACCATGTTTTTATACATTTTTATTTACTTTTATGTTTTCAATTAAAACATAATTACATCACTTCCCCCTCTTCTTTCCTCTCTCCAACCCCTCCCATGTCCTCTCCACTCTCAAACTGATGGCCCTTTTTTCTCTGAGTATTATTGTTACACACACACACACATACACACACACACACACACACACACACACACACAAACGTGCTGGCTCCACATTTTGTTGTTTGTGTGTATATTGCTTCAGGGTTGTCATTTTGGGTGGGATACCAAACAGGAGTCTCACCCCTGGGAGAGACTAATTTTCCCTCTTTCAACAGCCATTAGTTACCTGTAGTTCTTTGTCAGTTTGTCGAGACCAGCACAATTCCTTGGCTACATTCTAAATGATTTATCTTTACATCCACAGACAAGTGTAGTTATTACCCCTCATCAAAGATGCTGCACTTCACAGTAAATGGTGACCACTACAAAGACTACAACTGGCCCAATGCAAAGATGAATGGATTGGGAAGAGCCCAGCCCTAATGGATGCTCCTATATCATAGCTCCTATATCTATGGCTCAGGGAACATCACAGGAGAGGAGACAGGAATGTTGTAAGAGAAAGTCTGTTGTGAGAATGCCTGTCTTAGAAATGGACGCACAAACAAGACCTAAATAATGACGGTATTGACAGACAGCCTGACATTTTCATGTTTTGAGGGACTGGTGGTACATTCATATCACACAATTTAGTTCAGTATAACATGTATGACAAAAAGCATGGAGAAGTCAGGTACTGGTTAAGATTTTAAATTAGGGCCATTCTTAATTCTATGTCGCAAGGAAACAGCAGCAGGAGGCTTGGACTAATATCTTCAGGCTGTGGGATTTGGCTCCTTAGGAGGATCACTGTCATGATGGTGCAGGCTCCTCTTCTAGCAATGGAGCATGCAGAAGGTGACACCCAGTGTCAGACTTCAGCCTCCGTAATGAAGTGCACACGTGTGCACACACACATGTGCACACACATACAAAATAAAAGCGTGGCTTACTTGAGCTCCCTCAGGCACTCAGTGGCAAAACCGAGAGCCAGTGCCAGGATCTTGGTTGGTTCAATACTCCAGCACTTGAGTTCCCCTTCTCTCTGAACCCTACCACCCAGATTTTTAAAAAAATTTTATGCACATGAGTGCTTTGCTTGCTTGTACGTAGTGCACTGCACTGTGTACATGCCTAGTGCTCTAAAGGCCTGAAGAGGGCACTGGGTCCCCTAGAACTGGCGTGGTGGAAGGTTATAAGCTGTCACATGGGTGCTGGGCACCACACCCAGGTCCTCTGAAGAGCAAGTGCTCTTAACAGCTGAGCAGCACTCCCCACCGCCAGATTTTCTTGTATCCTATGGGGCATTTTACTGATGATTGAGTTCAGGAGCAGAAAATAATGTTGGCCTTCGACACTGACTTCCCAATTACCAAAGAGAACAGCTGTGGAGACAGCTTGAAATGCAGGCTGCCAGAAAGGCTTGAAGTTTAGGCTAGATTTAGATGCTTGAGGGCTGATGAGATGGCTCAGCAGGTAACTTGTTGCCAAGCCGCATGACCTGAATTCTAGCTCGGGGACCCACATGGTAGCAGGAGAGAACTGACTCCTGTAGCTGTTCTCTGTCCTCCACACGTGCACCATGTCCTGACACACTCACCCTTCTCATACACAAGTAAAGAAAATGCAATTACAATTATATATATGTAATATATATGGATATGCATATTTTGATACTGAAAGGTCCCCCTGGGCAGCTTTGAAGCACTTGGTCCCATTGAACATGGACCTGTCTCTGTGCATTGTCCCAGCCCCTTCTTTTCCCTTCCCTCCACCCAGATGATGTGGTCACCCAGATGTGGTCAGCTAGATGTGGTCACCCGACTGCCCTGCTTTTTGCTGATCTTCTAATTAACAAAAGGGCCGGTTGCTCCATTATTTTATGATCACAGTTTAAGAAATGAGGTGGGAATGGCTTTGCATAGGTCTGTCTGATTGCCGGATTAGCAGGCGCCTTCCAGCTTGCTTAATCCTTCTTTAATTCCTTGATCAACTCGGTTCAGCTCAAAACAGCCAGGCACCTAGGAAATTCAGGATAAAAGCTGTGTTGTCAGGACTTAAGCACTATTGTGTTTGTTCATTAATGTGAGCCAACTGTGTTCGTGCCTGTGACGAGAGGGACAGGTAGACAAAGGCGCGCTGCCGGGGACAGAGCTCAAAGAATAGCATCTGGATTGGGGAGAATAATACCTGGGAGAGATGGAAAGGGACATACACTTGAGGTGGAGCCAGGATAAGATTGTGTCTGGACACAGTGCCCCAGGCACTGTCAGCCCGGGGCTGGAGCACAAACTGCTCAAATCAGGCAGAAAATACACTCCACATACAACGTGGGAAATTGGTAGAGTTTTAAAAAGAACCCATTGAAAGGGGAAAGCAGAGAAATTGTAGAAAGATGATTCTATATTCAGAGCCATTCCTACTCTTGGGAATGAAGAGTCAAGCAGGGAATTTTCTAGGGAGCTAGGAAGAGCTATGTTATAAAGAGGAATTCCAAGGGTGTAAGACCCCCACTTTGTCAGCCAAGCTCTGCCATTTTGGTTGTACGGTGATCATTCAAAGCTAGTCATCTGGTTTCCAGAACTAAACAGGTGACTTGTTTTTCTATGTTCTTGTCTTTCTGCCCTCAAAGCTGATTCAGAGACAGCCTGACCATAAGCAAGTATTATGGACCATTTATCAACCACAACAGGGAACTGCCCCCATTCCTCTGGAACCTTTAAGAAGGGTTCCCACTCGGCCACATAGGCCTGGTCTCTCTTTAGAGACCCTACCATGCCACAGCCTGCCTGTCTGTCCCCCAAGATCCTGCAGGGGAGCTCTTTAAGCAGAGAGGTAAATAACTCAAAATAGCTTCAGAAAGTTCCTGAAACCGACCAGATTCACTAGGCCCCCTTCCTGCCACAGCAAGCAATAAAAGCTGAGAGTCCTTCTCTGAAGAGCAAAGTCAAGCTGCCAAAAAAGACTCTCAGATCACACCGCTGCCTGGAAGAGGTTTAGACCAACCGAGGCAACTGGAAAGGACACCCTTACCTGTTAAGCTTTCTATAGGCTGTACAATATGTTCCAGGTTCCCAGCTCTGTGAGCTGTCACCTAGGGTGGGGTGAGCTTTGGTGATGTAGCTGTCTTTGAGTCATTATTCTGTTCACGTGAGTAACTCCATTAAAGCTCACTGGCTCGTCAAGTCGGACTTTGGTGGTGTTCCTACTTTGGTCTGTTGTGGTCTCCCTATCTGGGTGAGTAGACATGTGGGTTGCATTTCCCCAGGAAAAGTTTTGTCACATAACAGGTGCTAAGAGTCCTCCTTATAAATCTTGTATCCCAAAAGACAGTCTGCCTTGGTATCCCCTTTAAACCCCAAATCAGAAGTGTTTCACAGTCTCGTTCTGCTCCCTGATGCATATTCTCCAGAATGTAGGGGAACGCTGGTTCAGGAAGATTGGTGGTCCTGCTTGAGTGTACTGGCAGGGAGAGGGGGCAGCTATGGAGTGCCCAGTAGAAGAAGCTCACCCTGCAGTTTGCAGCCATCCTCTTGGGCTCTCTTGCTCTTTATTTGGCTGTGGCCTAGTTCTCCACTGGAAGAGTTGGGGTCTCATTATTTGGCTGTGGCCTAGTTCTACGCTGGAAGAGTTGGGTTGCCAGTCAAGCTTAGGCCTCTCAGTATTTGCTGACTTCCTGGCCCTTCTCTTTCCAGCCTCTCAGCTGGGCCCGCTAAGACTTTATCTCCTCTTTACTTTCCTTCCATCTCCAAAGTGTCCCCTGCCCCATGGGTTCATGGTAGATGAGAACTAGTTTGACAGAATGAGCCTGGTTTAGATGTTTCTCCTTGTTCTCATTCCTTTGGAGGCCATGCTGAGTCCCATAGGGCCTGCTTTGGATCTCAGAGAAATGTGAGACCACCTACTTAAGGATGGGAGGGAACATCTACTCACTTTAGGTGTGACAGGATGAGAAACAAATACCTTCATTTCATAATAAGAGTGCCAAAAGATAATAATAAGAGTAGCAAAAGCTGAGAGCTTATTTTACAACTTTGCAAGACTGGGTATCAGCCTGGAATGGCAGGCATGCCAACTGAATGCAGAGAACAGGTTTTAAATACCAGTGTGAGTGGCCCCCTTTCTTTCTGCCTACTGAGGAATAAGGAGGGACAATGTTACCCACTGTCTGGGTTATATCTTTCCCTCTGTCACTCACTATTTTTTTTAAAACAAAAAATGTGTGGGCTCATCTCTCTGTTTTACATACTGTTTATTTTAAAGTTCACTAGGCACATGACCTTGCAGGCAAATATGGCTGTCAGTTATTTTTCACGCTAAGCTTTTAGTTTAGGTGAGTAGTGTCCTGAGTATGGGCAAGAGGAGGGAATAGTTGCCTAACAAGTGTTAGTAGTGGGTTAGTGTTTTCTGTTTGGTTGTAGCTGGCTCTAAACTGGTTTGAGGAACCATTGAAATGGAACCATCAGAATTTCTTTATACTAGGCTTGCCTTGCATTAATGGGTCCAGAATCCAAGAATCTGTCAATAAAGGTGATACCCAGCTCACTCCTGACTTCACAGGCCTAGCCTTCCCTGGCCACCTTTCCTTGGACATGCCATGTCCTCCCTTCTGTTTCACAGGATCTTGTCTCTTACAGGAGGAAGCTGTTCCTGGGTCTGGATCTCAAATGTGAGTTCTAAGCTATCTAGTCCTACTGGACTATGATCATCCTCAAGGATAGGGTCACTGGACCATCTCCAACTCCTCACCCGCTTCATCTATGGAAGATGCACGTGGCTGGTGGGAATACATACTGCTCTATAGACTCATTCTCCCTGAACTCAGAAACACAGGTAAGAAGTGAAATGTAATATGTTTATGGGCCCCCAACTCTGGGGAACAAGAGAGGTCACTAAGGTAGGGTACCACTGTCATGATTTTCAAAAGATTTATTTGTATTAATTCTTAAACTAGGCATGTCTGCACACCTGAGTACAGGCCATAGGCATCAGATCCTCTGGAGCTGGAGTTACAGGGTGTTGTGAGCTGTCCAATTTGGGTGCTGGGAGCTAAACTTGGTTCTTTGGCAAGAGCAATATGCAGTCTTGACCACTAAGACATCTTTTCAGCCTCATTTTCAGGAGTTCCAAAACAAAAATTGTTAGAGTTGGAAAAGTGCAGATATCATGCAACTCAATAGCTTACATTGATTTTTAGCTATGGATTTAAAAAAAAAAAAAACCTGGTCACATGTAGGCCAGGATGGCTTCTAACTTGATATGTAGCAGAAGATCAACCTTGAAATCTTGATTCAAGCACTCCTTCTTAGTGCTGGGATGTCAGTCATGTAGCATTATGCCCTGTGGTGCTAACAATGAAACCCAAGGCTTCATGTGTGCTAGGTGAGTACTGTACCACCTGAGCTACAGCCCCAGTTCTCCTGAACATGCTTCTCATAAGTCAACTCTTCCATGGGTTCTAACAGGTAACTGATCGGTGGCAGCTCCCTTGGAAGGTGGGAATTGGTGCTTTGCCCAGCTCCTGATATTCCTGATACATAAGAATCAAGGGCTCCTTGTGTTGCAGAGCTATAGCTCTGAGAAGATCTGGTAAAGACTGGCACCATGAAGGAGGGTGACTAAGTTGGGTTGGCAGAGGAGGGACTAGACCTTGGGTCCTAGCATTCCTTCTTGCTTACCTCGAGGAAGGCTTTGGTCCCTTCTTGGATGAGTATTCTCTCCTGCTCACCAGGCATGCTCTAGGAATCCAGAAAGCAGGGCATGCAGCTGCACTGGACCAGCCGGTGACATCACACATACTTCACTTGCTGAGCGCTGCATTTGTCAGATGACTGGAAACTTTGGGCCATGAAAGACCCAAGTCACTCTGTCACATCCTTGCTCCTTCCTTTGTTGAACATGATGGCGACTGGCACTCTCTCTGCCTGAGACCTTGAATGAAGGTCAGTTAGTATGCAGACCCTGTACCGGCTGACTCCACACATTGTTTAGACAGGCTAAATATTCCTGATAAGGCCTCTTGAATCAGAAGGCTGAAATGAACTTAATTAGAGCTTTGACTATTCAAGGTAGAGATAAAAGAAAGGTGTCCAGGTCTCTACAGCAACAAGGTGGGGGTAGGGAGAGGACGGAGGGAGAGAGAACTTAAAGGAGAGAGGAATTGGTCCTCAGAACCTCCTGGCCCTTAACAAACTTGTAAAAATCTAAGTATCTGGAGACTCTGAGGAGATGTGGGTGCCCTGGCATCTCTGGAGCTGGAACATGGCTGCTTTTGTCAGACTGCAGGGGTGAGGCTCTGGAATGGCAAGAGGCTGCCTCGAGGTCATGGTGTTATATGGGCTATGCCAGTCTCTAGGCAGACTGACGGAAGTCGTCATGGTGTTGGGGTGGAAGAACCAACCCAGCCCCTGACATCCATATACCCAAAGAGTCTGGAATATTTGGGTTAAGGCTTCACCCCAGCCCCTGACATCCATATACCCAAAGAGTCTGGAATGTCTGGGTATAAGTTCAGTCCCAAGCCCCTCCCCTGGGAGTTGCCTCAGCCCAGATTCCACCTCCTAGATGCTCAAGACCACTCCCACCGGGTATTTAACAGCGTATTTAAACTGCCCCCCCAGAGACCAAACATGTGATTTTCCGGTCTTCCGTCCCCATCTCCTCTCTCTGGGGACTGGAAAGCCATCCGGGAGCGTTGGTATCTATTAAACCTGGACTTTTTCTTATTCAGTTTGATTTATTCTGATTTGGATTATTGCATTGGTAGAGAGGTTTATTAGGGCACAAAATCTTTTCATCTGGAGGTCCCACAAAGGGGGCTGTTTTTCCCACTGGCCCAGGGTCACATGTTGGGAAAACACCCTTCTCCCTGGCACCTGCTCTCCACCAGGCTAAGATTGGCTTCATCTGGGTAAGATCTGAGTTCCATGCCATTGCCTTTAGAGGCCCAGAGCCTCATATGATTGGGACTGTCCTGCAAAAGACGTGGCCATGACAGGCTCCTGACCTGACTGGGACAAGGGCCTGCCTTGTTCTGGGGGACAAGGGCCTGCCTTGTCCCTGTGGGGTTCCTTTATCAGGAACTGTCCTGTTAAGGAATTTCTCACACCCCTCTGTTATTTGACCCAAAGTTTACCTCGGGGGGGATGCGTTGCGCTAGGCTTTGAGTTCCAAGTCCCAGAAGGGACTTATAAAAAAGGACTACTCACAGTTCAAAGCCTGACCTCCAAATGCCCTTGGGCTGCCTTTTACAAAATCTTTTTAAATTGGGGCTGACACTGTACATCCCTTAACGCCTAAAAGTTTTGCCGGTGTAGAAACAAACAAACAAAGTCCCCCATATGACCATGGTTTCTGGATGCTGGGCTCCTGCTCTCCCTCCCCAATCCACCTGCCCACTTCTCTAGCTGCTTGTCTGCATTCCTTCTTTGTCTGCATTCCTTCTTTGTCTGCATTCCTTCTTTGTCTGCATTCCTTCTTTGTCTGCATTCCTTCTTTGTCTGCATTCCTTCTTTGTCTGCATTCCTGGCATGTAATCTGGTCAGGCTGGGATTCTCCCCTACAACAGATCCGACCCCCCATCCTCCCACTCTGGGCTGCATAGGTGCTCTGTCCTTATGTTTCCGTTCTCTCTTAGAGCACCCGCTGATCCGGCCCCCAGCGGAACCACCTGTGTGCTCGCCTGGCTTCTGCAGTCTACGCCAGGATTTTAAGCTGACACAGTTTCCTGGGAAAAGTTTCGTGTGTCTGTTAGTATATATGTGTAAATAATGTGGCCACAGTATGCTTGTTTTATGCTTGTGTGTATAGGTGTGCTTGTTTTAAAATCTGTAAAACTTGTAACTCCAGATTACAACGCTCTGGAAAAATACAAATACGTAGGTAGTCAGCATTTTTGGTTGAGGTCAAAGTAAAAACTTCAGTACCATCTTTAGTAAGGGTGCCCCTGTGCATTGGTCCTACCAAGGAAACATTCTGCCTCCGATGTTCTTTGGCTTACTAAAATATTCATTCTAATCATCTTGCCTCTACTAGCATTGGTAAGCTGTAACTGATTGGATAAATTATATGCCTAAATTTAACTTATATGTCTAATTTGGATATACCTAACAGGTAATGGTACCCTGACTTTCAAGTGCCTTTACAGATCTGAGAATATGTTATTTAACAAAAGAGCTCCTTATGGCCAAGAGACAGGCCAGCTCCTGCAGCATCCTATAGCTACTCTGAGAAGATGCATGGTTGCCGAAGACCTTCTGCCTGGAGGCTTGCGTTTGGATATGGCAAAGCCACCCACACAGCAAAAAGCTGCCTTCCACCTCATCAACTTCCTGGACACTACACCGGGGGATAGATTGTCTCTTCCTGCCAAGACAGGTAGACTGAACCCTACCCCCACAGGAAAATCTTTGGGCCTCCGGGACTCAGCAGCTAAAGGCAAGTACTACTTCTAAGGCTGGTGTTCACCAAAGACTATGGAGGGACTTGGGATTGCCTGTGTAGCTGAAAAAAGCTGTCACCACAAACTTTCCTGGTGTGCTTCTGAGAAGAGAAAAACACCTTAGTGTTTAAAACGTTGAGTCTCTTAGAAATTATTATTCATGAAGTTTTGTGCGAGCATTAGAATTTTCCCTCCAAGCTGAGAGCCCCTGCTGGAATGAACTTAGCCACAATGCGGCCTTCATTTCCCAGTATTCTTATTTTTTTCCTTCCTGTATTTATGAGTACTAAACACATTCAGGATCTGGCATGATGAACGCTCATGGACATGACATGGCTGAGCTTTTCTGAGTTCATCAGCAGAAGGAGCTGTTGGAAGGACACTTGTGATGTGGCTGCTGGGACAAGTGTACTCACGCCAGGGTGTGGGCTTCATCTGGAGTGTGCAGAACGGCTTGTCTTCAAGAAGCCCAAGTCTGAGGGAACACGTCTTCTCTTCAGGAAGCCTCTGTTTGAGAAGGCCCCATCTTGAAGGGAGATAGTCCGTATCCAATGGGGGCTTCAAATTCTTATTTTATAGGTAAGTGGGTTTTTTGTTTCTTTGTTTGTTTTTAGTAAGTGCCTTTCTCATGGGCAAATGGGTTTACTCGTCCCATTTTTCAATGGGAAATTGAGTTGATTGACTGATTAATTTGGCAGATGTTTATTGAAGACATGTTTCACAGCAAAGGCTCTGGCACCAGATGCTGACATATCCCTTAAAGCTTACTGTTCCAGTATCGCTGTTTTGCCATAGAGCCCTCCAAGAAGAAAGAGGAGGCAGACAAGCATGCGTGGAGAGCACCTGAACCTCTGTGAAGGCCACTTCTCACTCTTTTGGCTTTGCATGTATTCAATGAGTATTCCTGGAAACCATCTTGATTATATTAAAGTTTAGGAAGAGATGGCAGAAGGCATTCTTCCTGCTCACGGCAGTCCAGGGTCACATAGAATGTTCAACAGTTCTACTCTGAGAGACTCCAGAGTTTATAGAATTCAATTGGAGATCTGTGGTCTTGGTCCCACCCCAGAGCTAGCATCTGCTTTGGCAAAGACCCAGGTCTTCTGAGAAGACTTTGGAACACCCCACATCTATCCAATGTCCCTCATACGGGCTTTCCTTTATATTTATTCAGCTTTTCTCCATCCTCCCTGCTGCAAAACAACCTCATTTTTATGTATGGGTGCTCCGTAGGAACTGTGCATCTCTAACACAGCACTATAGCGCACTCCTGCCTTGCCATGGTCTCCCTGCGGTTCCCTAGCCCAGCCTTCCCTGTGATGCCTGCTCCTGGCAAAGCCTGCTGTTGATCACAAGGGAGACTTCCTGCAGCACCTGTGGGATCTTCACTTCACCCCGCAAAGCTGTGCCACCCTCTGGGGACTGGTGGGGGGTACACCAGTCTTTGAAAACTGGAACAATGGCCTCAGGACCTGACAAGCACTGAGGGGTCAGGATGAGGTGCACTGGCCTGCGGCTGGACCTATTTATCACAGCAGTGGACTCTTCAGTGGTGGGGAGATGGCTCAGTGGGTGAGTGCCTGCTCTGCAAGCAAAGGGACCTGAATTTGAATCCTTATCACTCCACACAAGCAGGGGATGGTGGTGCACATCTGTAACCCTAGGATGGGTGGGTATGGTGGAGTGAGGCAAGCAGATTCTCAGAACCAGTCAGTCTAGCCAATCAGTAAGTTCAGGGTGAAGTGAGAGACTGTCTCAAAAGATCAGATGAAGAGCAGAAGTGGAAGACACTTGATGTCACCATCTGACTTCCAGACGTGTGTTCTTACGTGTTCATTCACATGCAAACACACTTCCACATGGAATGGCCTCTTTATAGCCAATACGAATGAACTTCAGTGCTGTCTGGGCAATAATACAGGTCTCGTTGCTGTAGCAGAGGATCAACAGAGAGCAGCTGACATAAGAAGGACGTTCACCTCTCTCTGGAGATAGGCTAGAATCTAGAGACTGGCCTTATGAGACTGTGACATCATGTTGCCATCTATAAAGTTAACACTGGAGGATTAGGCAGTTTAATACCAGAAAAGAGTGTAAACATTTTAAATAATTTGTTTTTTAAAATCTTTCATTTTGTGTGTGTGTATCTGAGTGTTTTTCCTGCAGGTTTGTGTGTGTACCATGTGCGCTGAAGAAGGCCAGGAGAAGGTGTTGGATCCCTCAAAACTGGGGTTACAAACTGTGTGCTGCCATGTGGGTGCTCGGGGTGAATGGAGGCCAGAAAATATCCCATTAAGTGAATGAATCCACTAATGTTTGCTCTGCCATGAAGTTGCTGTGTGACTTTAGGTGAGTCTCTGTACTTCTCTGGGCCACATTTTCATGGGCTACAAAGAGGTGATGATGGAGCAACTACTTGTAGTGGCAAGGTTAACGTTGCAAAGGCGCCTTATGATGCTAATGCCTTCTGGATTAGAGCTCAGCTCTCACGTCTCTACTGCTTTTCAAAATGTCCAGGGCCTAAAGAACAGCAGCGATTTTCGCATTGAAATGCATTTATTCAGTAAAGTGGATAATCTTGGGATATATGTTGTGTTTCTGTTCCTATTCATTAAAATGCTTCTCATTCTGGATTCACCATGCTGGTTCTGAGTGTTTGCTCTGAACTGGCTCTGTGGGGGGAAGACAAAATAAATAAAGTAGGGGTCTTTGAGAAGTTCTGGGTCAGCTTGGGGACCCACTTTGACCCTCATCCAGTGGTTTCTTCCTCTGCACTGTCAAGAGGCACCCTGCTGTCAGTGTGGTACCATCTGGGTATCTATCCTGTCACTAACAAATAATTTGGATTGTTTCCAGTTTGAGGTTATTAAAGAAAGCTCAATGCTGAGTGGTTCTGAACAAATCTTTTTTAGGTTTATGCATTTTCGTTCCCCTTGGGTAAACACCATGGGGAATTACTGGGTCATAGGTTGATGTATCTTTGGCTCTATAAAAAAACACATAGGATGTTGTAAAAGTGGTTACAGCATTCTCGTTCCCATCATTCCTGGAAGAGAGTTCTAGTAGCTCTCAACCCTCATCAGCACTTGGTTGTGTTGGCCTTTTTCATTTTTAAAGGTTTATTTTTATTACTTTATGTGTTTGTGTGTGCCTATGCTTCAGTGTACATATGAATGCAGTACCCACAGAGGCCAGAAGAGGGTGCTGGATCTCTGGGAGCTGGAGTTACAGGCTATTGTGAGTTACCTGGTGAGCATCTGGGAACCAAACTGAGGTCCTCTGTGTTCCTAACTGCTGAGCAGTCTGTCCAGCCCCTTTTAACTACTGAAATGCTTTGTCAGGAAAATCATAATGGTTTCAATGTACCTCCTCTGGGGGTTAATTTATTGATCACTTTCGCCATGCGTTATAGGCTATCTGTATTATCTTCATGAACTCTTAGACTCTGTGTTGGATTTGTTCATCTTCTAATTGTTGGAATGTAACCATCAGTTGTAAGCAGGTTGCGTCATGCATGTCTGTCTTCCTAGTCCTGTTGGTGTGACAAAGTGCCCTGACAGACAGCTGAGGAGAAAGGGTTTTAGTTCACAGTTCAGCCGACGCTTGGCAGGGAAGTCAAGGCAGCCCAAGCTTGAAGCAGCTGGTCACGTGGCAGCAGAACCAGCAAGCAGAGAAGAGTGAATGCGGGCTAGTTCTCTTCCCCACACACAGTCCAGGACTCCGGGAGGTGAATGGAGCCAACTGCAACGGGCGGTCTTCCCACCTCAAGGCACTTGAGACAATGTCCCACAGGCATGTCCATAGGTCCGTCTCCTTGGTAGTTCTAGATTCTGTCCAGCTGACCATCTTATGGACCACCGTGATATATAGGAGGGTTTCGTTATTAAGAGACTGAAAAAGGAACAGCCCCCACCAGGGAATTTCTGTACACCTGCCTCAGACATCACCCAAACAGAAAAATTTTACCTCTTGCCACCCTGTGAGCCCCGCACAGACTCCAGCCTGGAATCCCAATCAAAGCTGCCCTTACTCATGTGGCCCTCACTTTCCTGGCAGAGACTGCGGAACTGAAAATGACATGCGCAGCTTCTCACACTCATCTGCTTGGACTGAACAACGACCAGACTGCACTCCTCTCATTTACACATTGAGACATACACGCGGGGAAACCACACCAAAAGTGGCTTGCTCGGCCACTCCAGACCCTGTGACCTCACGGTCCTGCCCAGGCCGCTCCCTGGGGCAGTGCACCAGGTACACCAGGTAAAGTGGTCTTTCTGTTGTATGGACTTGGGGGTGAATCTGCCCCACCTGTCAATCTCTTTCTATATCATAATTTGTGGTGTGACTTATCCTGTCCTTTGACAGTATAAACAGCAATAATTTTATTCAGTGTATTAATTCTCTGCTTCTAGGTCTGGCTGAAGAAACTTTAGGTTTGACCTTCTCTCAGTCTCTTGAGCTAGAAGTAGGGCAGCTGTACATTGGGCTTTGGACCCGTTCTAGAAACCCAGCTCAGTTCTGTGTGATTGGGAACAAACCAAGTTATCTCATTTCTTATCTATAAAACACATGTGCACACATGGGCACACACCACCTCAGATTTACTGTGAATCCTGAAGGAGGCAAAGCCACTGAGCATGCCGCAGGACCTCAGCCCACATCAGTCTTCTTCCTCTCCCGTCCTTGGGGACAAGAGACTGTCCTAACCCCAGGCTGACTTGTTGAGCTCTGATGGAGGTCCCAGATGCTGTGACAGTACAAGGTGGGGTCTGCTTATCCACTCCAACGGTTCTGCTTCCCTGAACTAGTGAGGTTCTCGACTTCCTCTTCGGCAGCACCAGGAGCAGCACCCTGACTGGTGGCAGCCGGCCTGATGGGTCCTGGCTTGGCTCTCACTCTATCCCACTACCTGCATGAAGCAGGTCTTCCCTCCCTTCCTGGCAAAGCCAGGAGCTAGCTCAAACATTTTTCATCCTTTCTTCCTATATTTGTGTGTGTGTGTGTGTGTACACACGTGTGTGCCTCAGTATATGCACGTACACCCCATGGCAGAGGCCAAGAGGGCATTGGGTCCTCTGGAACTGGAGCTTTATGCAGTTGTGATCCACCTGATGTAGGGGGCTGGGAACTGAACTGAGGTCGTCTGCAAGAACAGATGCTCTTAACTGCTGGGCTACCTCTTCAGTTTCCCTTCTTCCCTTCCTTCTCTTTCCTTCCTTTCTGTTTGATAGGGTCTCATGTAGCCCAGGCCAACCTCAAACATAGCCAAGGATAGCCTTCAGTGTTCGGTCTCCCTGCTTCTCCCTCTCAAGTGCTGGGATTGAGCACACAGCTCCAGGGAGAAATTTCTAAGATCTTTTCTGGCTCAAACATTCTGTCTTTGCAAGTGTCTGCGGCCCCTGATGGATGCTGGACCACAGCAGGGAGAGCCAATTTCAAACAGAATCGACCATTAGATTGGCATGAGTTTCTGAAGCATTTTATGTTTCTTATGTTTGGAGAGGTGCATGCAGGGGTGTGGGCAGAGGCTCAAGGGATGGATTAGAGGAAGCATCAGCACTCAGTCTCCATCAGACCTAGAGTTCTATAACAGGAGTAACCTTGATGGGGAAGGTATTCACGTCCTTAAAGGCAAAACTAGAACAAAGCCCTGCACACCCATCTGGCCAGATATCTCTGGGCTGAGTTTTCCATTAATCAGCTTCTTAGCAGGTATGTTAGTGATGAGCTCTGGATTTACCCGGTTCCTGGACTGCAGGGAAGGCTGCTTTTGTCTACTTAGAAAACATCTCCACTGATGGGAAGGTGTTTGGCAGTTAGTGAGATGAAACCACACCCCTTCTTCAATTTGCCCATCCTCTGCCACCAGGGAGGAACTGTCCTCGAAGCTGGGACTGTCTGCTGCAGGGGAGAGGCAGTTCTTTGAGAGACTTCTTCAGGTGTGGTCTGAGACCTGTGAGCTTAGCTGGGGAACTACCTCAATCCCAGCTAAGTGAGGCCAGCCTGTTGCTAGCAGGGTTTCTGCGTCCTGTGATTTTTCTGTCCAGCATCTTTGTGATGCAAACCATGAATTGAACATGACACAAAAAGACAAAAGTAAAAGCACATTACTAAGAATGAAAAGGAAAGCTAGGTACCCATGAGGAGCCTGCCTGACTCCATTTTGAAGTCCAGAGCCATTATGCTGTATGGTTAAAAATAAGTTTCTATTTACTGTAAGAGCGAAGTTGCTCTATTTCCCAGAACCTAACCTTGTCCAACCCATGACCTGTTATGCCTAGATCTTGGAATCCCCTAGAACCGACTAGGAGACAGAGTCCTGGATGTAAAATCAAAGAATCTTTGTTCTTATTCAAGTTTGAATTCGGACTCTCTGGTGTCCAAAATATTGGTGTGATCAGAGAGCCCTGAGCTCAGTTGGGGCTGGGTTTTTACAATAGCAGAGGTTGGGGTGAGCATAATGGTTTTAATGTGATGGTTTAGATAAAATGCTACATACAGGTTCCCTAGTGGCGGCAGTAGGCAGCAGGCCATGAGACCATGCCACAGGTCCCTGAACAGTGGGTCCCGAGACCACAACAGGCCACAAAGGCAGCTGAGTCCCAAGCAGGAAGCCGCTTGGTGAGAGACAGAGATGGATAGGTGTGCCATGCAGAGTGAAGTGGATATTTATTTAGTGGGTTATGGAAGGGAAAGGGGAGAAGGGAAGAGCAGAGAGAGAGAGAGAGACAGAGACAGAGATAGAGAGGGGGAAGGGAAGAATTAGGGAGAAGGGAGAGATAGAAGCTGCCTCTTTGAGAGGGAGAGATGGAAAAGAAGGGACTCAGGCTGGAAGTTGGTGATGGGGAGGGAGTGGGCATGGCTTGTCTCTTAAAGGTACAGGACAGACCATTACAGTGAGGGATTTCTAAGTTTCAGGACCCCTAATTGGCTGAAATTTGTCTAGGGGTGTCCTGGTGAAAAGCGATGGGTATGTGCTGGCAGGTGATCCTATCTGCAATGGTTGGAAAGTTAGGAATTTGCTTTAGATAATCTCTGGGTGGTCTCAGTTTGTGGTCTTTCTTGGAACCAGATATTGCCTTAGGGTAAACTGCTGAGACTGGGGCCTCTATTGAGTTTGTCCTGGCTGGGTCCTACAGACCTTGATTTGCTTTTGAGAACACCCTTAACCGCCCTGTTCACATGGTGACCACATGATGTTTTTCTGAGTTTTTTTTTCTGTATTTCCTTATTGTCCCATTGTCTCTCTTCTGTAAAAATACCTGTGATTTTACTGCTTAGAAGGGGCCCAATAAATGGATTTGGCTGTTCTCTTTAACCTGATTTAGGACACAGTCACTGGCCAGTTCTTGCCAGCACCCCAATAAAAATCAAGCTTGCTTATGTTAAGCCCAGATCATGGAGTCTCCCAAAGACCACCAAGGAGTTCAAACCCACATGCAAAAGCAAAGATCTTTCATTCAAGCTTAAACTTAGACCCTACTGGTACAGGATTGGAGAGCCTCAAGTTCAGTTGTGGTGGAGTTTTTATTATAGCAGAGGTTGGCTTGAGGGGATCTCTAAGGTTCAGGACCCCTGACTGGCTGACATTTGTCTAGGAGTATCTTGGTGAAAGAGGATGAGTGTGTGCTAAGCTAAGGGATCTGGTGATCCTATCTACAATGATTGGAAGTTAGGTGTTTCCTTTGTAATGTTGGGTATTTTCCCCTTGGATGCTGATTGGCCCATTCCTGGGTGGTGGCTGGGTGCTTTCAGTTTGTGGCTTTTCCTGGAGTCAGGTGTTTGTTGCCTTAGGGTAAACTCAGGTCTACTTTCTGGCTGGTCTTTAAATTGAGCCTGCCACCAACTGCAGCAGTGTAGCCAAGCCCTGGGCTATATACTTCAAATTTTGACAGTGGTCTTAATCTCACTGAAGGAATTAGCACCAGCTACAGAGTGAAAGTAGGTTAGAGAGAGCTCATGACTCAGAAGGTCATTTCTCTGCTTCCAGGGAAGGACACTGTTCTTACAGACTTATTTTGTCTGTCATAGGTATCTGGTTTCTCTGCTTCTTGAAGAGGGTTTGCACAAGGATGGGCTTGGGCAGTCTACATTCTCATTTTTCTCAGTTGCTGTTGTAATGGTCTGTCCTGTCCCTTTAAGAGACAAGCCACTCTCCTTCCCTTCTCCCCTTTCCTGTCCATAACCCACTAAATAAATATCCAACCTCACTCTGTATGGTGTACCTATCTGTCTGTCTCTCACCTGCCATGTGGCTCCCTACCCAGGACCAGCCACTTTTGGAGCCCTGTGGCATAGTCTCGTGGCATGTCCATCCATCTGTCTCTCCTCATGGGACTGGCTGCCCCGTTGAGGTATCTCACCCACCATGTGGCTCCCTGCCTGGGACTCACTGTCCCTCGTGGCCTGCTGCCCACTGCAACCACTTGGGGAACTGCGCTATCCCTGCCTAGAACTGGCTGCTCTTGGGACCAGCTGCCTGCTGCCTGCTGCCACTTTGGGGACCTGCAGCATATCTCATGGCCCGCTGCCTGCTACAGCCACTCAGGGACCTGCAGCATTTTTATTTAAACCACAACAGTTGTGTCTCAGAGTTAACATTCCTATAACTCATGGGCACACATGTCTGGTCCCATCCTCCTGCCTCCAAGCAGGCAGTGACATCTGGGCTTGTCCTTACAAAATGGTAGAATTTGCTCATGGGAGTCTTGAGTGTGTTACTTTGGGGTCTCAGTTTGTGTCTCTGTCAAGACGAGAATGGAAGAACTCATTGGTCCAGCAACTTTAAGAGCCACACTGTTGATCTTGGGAACCACGGGTGTGAGAGATCACTCAGCTTTTGGCCATGTGGACACAAAGGGCCTTGAGAGGACACATGAAGGTGAGGTCTTGGGATCTGACTCTCAGTTCTCTTTCTTAGGGTGTTCTCTTCTGCATTTCCTCTCAGGTTTTATCCTCTAGTTAAAATTTCCCAACTTCTTTTCCCTCCAAAGCTCCTGATCTCCATTTATATGTAAATTGAATGTCTAAATTCCCCAGGCTGAGGAATTTGTTGAATCTGCCTTTTATATTTTCCAGAACACAAGAGAGAAGGAGGCAATTTCTCTACCCAGGTTAGGTTTTTCTCTTCACAGACCTGATTACTCTTCCATTAGATGACTCGAGAATGAAAGGTCATGAATTTCCTGTTCTAAGGGTGTTATTGGGACTGTCCCACTGTGACAGAACAAGACAGTGTAGAGACTGCTCCGTCTTGTATTCTTGCTGAGGCCATTTTAGGTTTGATTAGGATTAGATCTCCTTGATGGAAAATCCCATGGGAAATTATTCAACTTTAGTCTAGGAACTGGAGGTCAAGATACCCCAACTAGTTTATTTTAGATTCTGTTAAACTGCCTGCTTGTGCAAACCTCCCCCTCCAGCTAACCACTTATCTTAGCTGCTGTTAAACTGCTTGCTTGCACAAAATCACCCTTGCAGCTGCCAAGTGAGATAATAAGATGTGGGTTTTGCCTTTAAAAGCCTCTTATTCTAAACACTCAGCTCTACACTTGAGTCCCAACTACCTGAATATAGTCCCTACCAGCTGAAATAAGACTCCCAATTGATTGTAAACTGTCTGAGTGGTCTTCTCCAGTGCATTCTCTTCTCAATGCACTCCACAAGGAGCTCATTTAGCAGGGGTGCTGTCACCCCCTTCTAATATCTCTGCAGGGATGGCACTTTCTGCCTCCCATTTTTGTACCTTCAGCAGATACATAGAAATAAAGGTGGAGCAGGATCAAGGCCTTCCTTGACTACAACACAGAGTCTTAGAGCTGGATGGTTTTCAAAATCAGAGATCTGCAGTGGGGAAGGATCTGATATGTAATTATCCTCCAGAGATGAACTCTATTAGGAAAGACTATGACTGAGACTTAAGAGGTGAAGAGGCAACATAAGTTCTCATTCCACTACTGTGGACCTTCATAGGGTAACAAAAATCAGCATCTGGCTTTGGACTTGCCAGAGTCTGAATCCTCAGCCCTGTTTTTGCTGGTTGGGGGAGACTCACCACAGGTATCACACGGTGAGTTTTCAAATCAATAAGACAACAACTCCAGAGACCATCCAGACCCTTTCAGATGCAATCCACTGTGTCTTAGAGATTGGAGGAAGCCCATTGGGTCCCTTGGGAATTCAGGACCATGGCACAGTGTTGACCACCCTGGAGCTATGCAGAGCTGATGATGTCTCCATCTGCCAGGAAAAGGGTTGGTGATATCAGGCTTCCTGAACCTTCCCATTGGGTCTCTTTGTAGAGATATCAATTCTATTCAAGCCACAGAGGAGTGAGGGTTCAAGGGCCTTTGGGGTATTGTGGAATAAAAATTTTGTACAGTGTGAAGATGTGTCATTGTGACTGGTTTAATAAAAAACTGAACAGTCAATAGCCATGCAGGATTTTCAGGCACACAGGACACTGGGAAGAACGGGGAGTCACCAGACAGAGAAGAAGCAACATGAACAGTATAGAGTAAAGGCAATAAAACCTCAAGACAAAAACTCAATTGCTAAAAATGGGTTAATTTAAATTTTAAGAACTAGTTAGTAACAAGCCTAAGCTATTGGTCGAGCTCTTATAATTAATAGTAAGTCTCTGTGTGGTTATTTGGGAGCTGGCAGCAGGGCAGAAAGTCCGTCTCTGGGGTATACTGATGTCTTGTCCTGTTCAACAGCTAGTTGTCACCGCTGAATCTCTGCTGAGCAGTCTTTAGACACTCATGGTGTCTAAACACAGTGTCTTGTCCCTGTTAGTGGTGGTGTAGACAGAGACACAGTTCTATGCTGTCATCTGCAACCACCTGAGTTCCTCCCTCGTTGTTAGGGACCTTGATTCAGCTGCAACCTGATGCTTGGACTAGCTTAGAAAAGAAGTTCAGGAGCAGTCAGTATGAAACAGAGTTGGTGTTTATTAAAAGGCAGTTTTACCAGATTTTAACCACACAGGTTAAGAGAAAGAGAGGCTGAGGGAGAAAGCAAGAGTGTCCAAGGTCATGGATGTGGGGTTCACTAAGAAGAGCTGCTGTTAGGTGACTTCGAGGTGACTGAATACAGGATTCTGGCATTTCCATGTTGGATGCATTTCTAGCGGGCTCTCCCCTCCCCTAACTCTATTGTCTTTCAAGTTTTAACATTTGATGTTGATTTGGGGGAGGATGCCTGTGTGCCCAGGCACCTGTACGGAGGCCAAAGCACAGCTCCCAGGAGTCAGTTCTCTTTTTCCCTCATGTGGGGCCAGGGGTAGCACTCAGGTCCTCAGGTTTGGCAGCAAGAGCCTTTGCCTACTAGACATCTCACTGGCCAGCTCCTGGCCCTTCCAGTGACTGAGATTGTATGCTGACAGCTGAGAAGGGGAAAGCTCTTAAGCCAATGTCCGTAATCACGCTAGAATTCTCAGCTGGTGCTGAGAGGTCTCCAGCGAGGGTTCAAGAGAGATACCGAGGCACACTATTGGGGGTATGGAGCTTCTTATATCTTTCTGAGGATGGGGAAGGCGTCACAGAGACCCTGCATCCGGGAGACAAGAGAGGGGTGAGGAGAAGGATGCGCTGCCACCAAAACCTACTTCTCTGTTGGTGAAGGATTCTGCTTCTGGGAAATCTGTGTCTCCCCAGGGCTCAGTCTGTGTCTGACAAAGGAGGAGGACTTCTGCAGACCTGTGGCCTGAACAGCAGCTGGGATCTAACATCACATTGTCACAGGCCAGAGGTTTCACTCAGATTCTGGTGTGCCAGGGTTCTCTTCTTCCTGTGACCCCATAATTCCCCTATGGTTCTCCCTGATTTAAATCTGGGTTCTTAAGTCTACGATGTGGACAGTTTTTTGAGTTTATGGCTGCTCACAGAAGTTGAGAGGGCAATACAGGGCCACATGGCTGGGAACTGGAGGCTTCTGACAGGAGTCTGGGGGACGAGCAAAGAGTTTCTGGATTCTAGTATCTCTTTCCGATAAATTATACAGAAACACATGATAGTTATAGGACAAGAGAAAGCTTATTAAAGGAGAGATGCAGAGGAGCTTGGAGGTGGGCCAGGTCTAGCTCCAAGAGAGTGGGCAAGAGGAGGATGTAGGGGAGGGAGGCTGCATGACCTTTTGTGTGCTGTATGTGTAGTGCCTGCCTTTTGCAAATTAATGCAATGGGAGCATTACTGAGCACATTTTTTTTTGGCTGAATTAGGCCCAGGCAGACTAAGGGCTTTCAGTCTCCCTGATGGCACCTCTGAAGTCTCTATCCCCTATCTAGCCTCCTCGATCCCATTTTTATGCCTTGCCCCTGCCTTTGTTTCAAGCATGCTCTATATTCAATAGGTGCCCAGCCTATGGGTGAAGCCTGGCATTTTATTAGATGCCCAAGAGTATTAACTCCGTTGATGCTGCAAATAAATAAATAACTAAATGGCAGGAGAAAGGGGCAGGCTGAACATTAGGGCTCAGAGAGAGAAGCTGACACACATGGGGCTGTGTAGAGGGGCTTGTGGATAGAGAGAAAAATGGGCCCCATCCCTGTGCCTTGCAGATGTTAATACCAAGGGAGGCAAGCTAAGGAATATCTTAGCAACCTAGGACTTCCCTTGGCTTGGGCCGTGCACATGCCCCTCTCCTTCCATTGTACCTAGCAACCTGGTACCCTCACCTGCTGGAGCTGCACCATGTACAGCCCACTTTCTACAATGGGGTTATTCTCTCCTCTCCTAGCAACTCTTAATGAATCCTCTTTTGCAGTCACTTTTATTCAAACATGTTTCATGACATAGCTTGATATGGGAGGCCAGGGGCTGCTAGGGCTTGAATTAGTTTTGAATGCATGTGGAGCAAGGCAAACTGTGTCTCAGAAATAAACTTTTAGGTGGAAATTCCTAATTTATCATTGTCAATGTTTAAAACATGACTGTACCCCAAAGGAGATAAGAGATCGTTCATTCTGGAGCCAAGTGTGAGTGACTATGGCCAGGGAACAGGTTCAGCCTTCCAGTGTGCTGTTTTATAGTATAAATAGTATAGTAGAATAAAGAAAGTTGCAAATCAAAAACTTTTCAAAAACATGGGTGGAAACACCAGATAGGAGGAAACACCAAGCTGACCTTGGCTCTAGGTCTCAGATTCTGTCTGGTGGCATTATTAGTCTTTTGCTTGGTGAAAACTAGGTTTAAAAAAACCACACAAATAAAGGCTTGAGGTTGATGTCTATTAGTTCTTGCCAGCCAGCTACTCTAGGGTGCTCCTGTCTCTACCTCCTGAGGCTGGAGCTACAGGCAGGCTGCCATCTACTCAGCATTTGCGTGGGTTTCTGGAGACTGGAACTCTACACCTCACATTTACTAAACCTCTGGCTCACTCACCAGCCCCGGCTCTGGCTCTTCGTGAAATTATATGGCTCCATATGCCTAGTAGGCAAGAGTTGATCAAAAGGGAATTTTGAAGAAGTTAATACGTTAAATCCCAGCAGTCAGCACTGAGGTAGGAGAGCTGGAGTAGGTATGGTCCCATGACCATGGTCTCTGTGCTCTCCGCATGGGAGTCCCCAGGGTCCAAACGTGCCTCGTTCGGGAAGATACAATACTCACTATGCTACATCTCGCTGTCTCCACTATTCTCTCCCACTCTCCTGCTTTCCTAGTCCCGGCCTTGGCCAGTCTGCTGACCATGTTCAGTCTACTTTTCTCTCTGCTCTGGACCCTTCCAGACGCCTCTGGATATATCTCCTCTTTTTGCCTACAATAAAAGCCTGTCCCTTAACCATACCACGGAGCAGTCACATTGGTGGTTTCTTTACTGTGCCCCCTCACATACAATAAGTGGTATGTGTGTCTGTCCCCTTGGAAATGTGCCACAGAACTGAGCACACTACCCAGTCCCACTACACTTATCCTTCACTTAATTATTTAAATGTAATCCATTAATGGTTCTATATTTATTTTTTAAAAAACATTGAATGAATTATTAGTGTGTTAATAAATAATAAAGTTTAACAGCTGTTAATGAGCATTCAAAATGGATAATTTACTGCATTCCATGACACAATACCAATATTTACCCATGAAAGGGAAGTTGTACCTGCAAGAAATTTTCCACTTTTGACCCAGTTTTCATTCCTGAGCAAACATGAAGCAATTCGTCTCTGATGTGGCAGTGACAAGAGGAGCTGGGGAGCAGAGTTTCCTTATGTGCTGTGGCCACATCCTGTTCTTCTCTTCTGTTCTTGTACCCGTCTTTGCTCAGGTACCTTGTCACTCTGGACATGACCACTGGATAACCAGTGTCATAAGGTGTCCAGGGAAACTTTAACTGTCAACTTGACACAGTCACCTGAGAGCGGAGACACAACTGAGTGATTGTCCAATCTGATTGTCCTCAGGCTGACCTGTGTGAATGTCGCTGAGAGGTCGTTTCACTTGGATATAGGAGGGCCCAGGACACTCTGGGTGGCACCATCCCTTAGGCTTAAGGGCCCGGATTTTATAAGGATGAGTCTGAGTCTGAGGAATTCAGAGAGCCGCGTTCTCTGTGGCTTCTGCTTCAAGCTCAAGCTTGAGTTCTCACCTTCCTTCCCTCCACGGCGGAAGCTGCAAGCTGAAACACTGCAAGCTGAAACACTGCAAGCTGAAACACTGCAAGCTGAAACAAACATTGTAAGCTGAAACACTGCAAGCTGAAACAAACACTGTAAGCTGAAACACTGCAAGCTGAAACACTGCAAGCTGAAACACTGCAAGCTGAAACAAACATTGTAAGCTGAAACACTGCAAGCTGAAACACTGCAAGCTGAAACACTGCAAGCTGAAACACAGCAAGCTGAAACACTGCAAGCTGAAACACTGCAAGCTGAAACATTGTAAGCAGAAGCACTGCAAGCTGAAACAAACACTGTAAGCTGAAACAAACACTGTAAGCTGAAACATTGTAAGCAGAAGCACTGTAAGGGAAACACTGTAAGCCGAAACAATCGCTCTCCTTCCCTAAGCTTCCCTTGGTCAGAATATTTTGTCACCTCAACAGAATGAAACAGAAGCAGAAGGTCAAAGGCAAAGCCTTGCTGGAGTAGACTCCTTGCCTGGAGTAGACTGCAGAGCAGACACAGGAGAGACCCTGCCTCAGTAAGGTGGGAGGTGAGGACCAACTCTCAAAAGTTTTCCTCTGACCTCCACGTGTGCCCATCCCCCACCACAATAAGATAACTAAATAGAAATAAATAAGTGAGGGTGAATTACAGTGATCTCCTCCTTCCTCCTTCATCTCTCTCTGTGCCTGGAGACATTGTTAATGGAGCCTCGTGTAAAAGACCAAATAAGAAGGCAGCCGTGAAAATATGGTTACTTTTATTAGAAAGGGAGTATAAAAGGCATAAATAGAAATATTTCATCATGTGATCTGAACATTAAGTTTCATGGTCCTGCTCTGCATGCTTTGTTACACAAACTGTTGTCTTCTAAGAGTGAGGCTCTGGCCTTCCCCATTTGCGTGTGATTCCAAGAGCTTCTAGAACACATGGAAAGCCACTCTTGTTTCTCTCTCGGCATGGCATGTGTTCTCGTGTTGTGTGTGTTGTGTCTAGTGTGTGTGCATTTGGATGGAGACATCCATGTCACAATTCAGTGTATCAGTAGCTTAGCTGTCTACTGTGTTAGGTATGAGTCTTAGTGTGGGGCAAAATGAAGCCATTCTAAAGCGACACTGTGTCTCTCAATCGTACATCCAGATTACCGAGACAATGGAGTCTAAAGAAATGGGAATGTCCCCAGGAATCTCACCCGGAGAGAAGGAAAAGTTGCCAACCAGAGGGTGAGCTTGTCTCCCTGAAGGAGACATCATACAGTTCTAACATTATCAGAGCACCCAGAGGGTGGTGGATCGGTGGTAGGCAGGAACACACTCTGACCAGGACTGCTTAGACGGGCACATCCTTGCTCTTTATTTAAACTCTGATCTCACTTTAGGACCCCAAAGACAGACTTGAGGGGTCATTAGATATTTGCCCCCTTCCCAATGTGGCCACATTAAATAAATCTTTTTCTGCTTTCCATTTTAATTTTGTCCTTTTAACTGACTTATTAAGGATGGGTGACCAGACCTGACTTGGGGCACAGGTTGTGACCCCAAGTCTAATAGCATGAGGATGTGCCATGCATTCAGGAGTCTGTCTTCAGGAGAGAGAAAGAGTGTCTCCAAGCCAGCAAGCACATACTCATCAGGGGAGAAGCTGAGGCAGGGGAACACGAACAGGTACAACTGGTCTCTAAATGAAGGAGGTGCTGAGACCCCAGGGAGAAGAGAGAGGTGAGACAGAGATTGTTAGGGTGCACTCTACAGTAGGGTGACCAGGATGGCCTCCCTAAGGGGACACACTGAAATGAATATCTGAGAAAAATGAGGGGATAAAGGTCAAGGTTCATAGCTATCTGGAAGAGTGGTGATCTAGGAGGGGTGGGGTGTCTGGCTCCTACTAAGCTGAGGACCCAGGAATGGGCTGGGGCATCCAGGATACCAAGCAGGCCTGTGTGCAGAAAGGTAAGGGACAGGACTCAATAACATGTCCCCAAACCAGAACCACAGAACCAGAATGTCAAGATGGAAGGGACCTCACCTATGTCTTAGTTACTTTTCCTATTGTGATAAGAATACCTTTGGGCTGCCTGGTTTAGGGGATACAGTCTATCATGATGGGAAGTCATAGTGGCAGGAACAGGATGGCTGGCTGGTCAGGAAGCAGAGAAATGAACCCGGTTCATCTCACTTTGTTCTTTTTATTTAATCCAAGACCCCAGTCCATGAGATGGTGCCAGCCACATTTAATGTATGTGTTTTCCACTTCAATTAACCCAGTCTAGAGCTCCATGTGCCCTGGGGTTCATCTTTTCTGTGATTCTAGATTCTGTCAAGCCACAACTCATGTCAATGGTCACAGAGACAGCCCAGTGAAACCCTCTCATTTTCAGGGTGAGAGGCAGACTTTATTTTAGTTTAAATATCTCATTGCAAGCCTGCACTCTGGCCTTCCCACACCGCTCATTACCCATCCTTACTCCTCTATCACACTGGCTCAGTGCTCAGTCTGATTCATCCTCCTATTGGTTCCTCACCCCCTTCTCCTCACCTCTAGCTTTAGAAGTCAGCAGCCCTGGGCCCTGCAGACTGATGACATGAGAGTCAGGCTCATCAATCTGACATGCACACTGAGGAGAGAGGCCTCCAGTCTCATGCAGAGGGAGGTAGAGGAGCTGCTGGCATGTCCCAGTGGAAAGGGACAGGGAAGGAAAGTCTGAAGACAGCAGAACAGCTAGGCCAGTTTTGCTGGAAAACATGCTGGGGAGGTGCCACCTGCTGATGGAGGGTCCCAGGTGCAAAATGGGGGTGGATTACCTCACCTCTCCCTTCTCTCAGTGGTCTCAGCACCTGCATTTAGAAACCAGTTGTACCTGTTTGTACCAGTTTCTTTGTATAATAGAAAACCCAACTATGGAGCAGGCTAGTGGCCTATTTAGATTAGCACTTGCTTTTCTCTCACATGAAGAAGCTGACAATCTTTTCAAGAGGCTCCCTGGGTCCTCCCTATGTCCACAGACCTCCCACATCCATAGGTCCTCCCCATGTCCATATGTCCTCCCCCATGTCCAAGTCTCTTTTTTATTTTTCTGTCCCTCAAGGTTACCGTATGATCTGGGATGGTTACTATCTCTTCCTGCTTCCTAGCCTGACAGTCCAGACACAGTAGAAATAACTGGGAAAAAGGAAAGGGGCGCCTGTTGTTGAGAGACCTCCTTTCAAATTTCTTCATAAGGGTCACGCAGTGACTCTCTCTTATAATCATTCGCCACCCCCTACCCCCTACAAGGGAGGTTGCAAAGTATTCATTTGTCTCTGTGGAGGTGGCAGATTTGCCTCTAAGTAAAAAAATAGCTTTGATGGATGGGACACTGGACATGTGGTGCTAAGTCTGTCACAAAGACACCGACCACTTCCATCTGTCCTAGGCCCACTGGTTCTTGTGGAAGATGACAGAGAGTGAGCCACTCCTTGAAGTCCTGGAGATGACTGCATGAAAGAAACAGACCTGTGTTTACAGGCATCTAGTATCCAGTTGGCATTGCTCTGGGAGTGGGAACCAGGAATGAAGGATGTAGACCAAGGTGGGGTCATTTTTAAGGCAGTTTCCCCCATGAGATCTCTATGACATCTGTACATGAGCGCTCTGATTCCTCGGCATGTTTTCCTGGCTCCTGTTTATGTAATGAGGATGCTAATGTGTTGCATAAAGCCACAGGGAAGAGGAATGGAGGACATTAATATAAAATGCTTAGTAAAATGCTTGGCATGCTTGGGCTAACAGATTGAGTTTATTATTGTTCTATAGGAGTAAGCATTTGTGCACATGTGCATTATGAACATGTGTGTGTGTGTGTATGTGTATGTGGCTTTGTTTACAGCTAGATGGCAGGTAAGAAGGGAGAGAATCTGGTAGGCTGTGTGTGCATCGGGGGCTTTCAGCCTCCATGCCCAGTGCTCTGTTCTAGTCTTCCACAGGACAGAGGAGAACAATGGCAGGGCAGGGCAGGGCAGTGACAGGTCCAGCTGTCACAGAATTGAGCTTCTGTGGGAGGTGCTTTAACACTGAAAATTCCGTGGTCCAATTTGGAGGGCAACAGGCAGAGAGAGAGAGAGAGAGAGAGAGAGAGAGAGAGAGAGAGAGAGAGAGAGAGAGAAACTGGGTTGCCAAGCAACCAGCCATTAACAGAAAATTAGTCGCTCATCTCCGAATGTCCTGTCCCATTTTCATTCCGCCTCCTTTCTCTTCCTGCCAAACAGAAACACATACAGAGCCATGGCTGAGGCTGCCAGGAAGCATCTAGAGAGAGAAGTCACATGAGGGGCATGCACCAACTTGAGCAGGTAGCCAGGGGTACCTCCTTCTGGCTCCCCATCTTCTCTGATTGCCTTCCTCCCACTGCACTTCAGACAGACCTTCATCCTGTGCCTCAGTAGTTCTTAGTCTGCACTCACTTATATTCCTTGTCTCCCCATTTCCTGTCTCCTAGCCATGCACAATGGAACATCTGGGGCGATAGCTTTTCCTTCCAGGTGAGGACTCCAAATGGTGGTGACCACACTTGAGAATGAAGAATAACTGGTCTATCAAACCTTACAAACTTCTCAAATCCCAACCCCCTCCTAGTCTGTGTGTGTGTCTGTGTGTGTGTCTGTGTGTGTGTCTGTGTGTGTGTGCATGTGTGTATGTGTGTCTGTGTGTGTGTATGTGTGTGTGTATGTGTGTGTGTGCATGTGTGTGTGTATGTGTATGTGTGCATGTGTGTATGTGTGTGTGCATGTGTGTATGTGTGTGTGTGTGTGTGTGTGTGTGTGTGTGTGTGTGTGTGTGTGTGTGTGTATGTGTGTGTGTGTGTGTGTGTGTGTGTGTGTGTGTATGTGTGTGTGTATGTGTGTATGTGTGTGTGTGTGTGTGTGTGTGTGTGTGTGTGTGTGTGTGTGTGTGTGTATGTGTGTGTGTGTATGTGTGTGTGTCTGTGTGTGTGTGCATGCAAGCACATGCGCACATATGGAGCCCAAGGTCAAGCTCTGGTGTCTCCCTCAGTCACTCTCTGCTTTGTTTCTGAGACAGGTTCTTCACAAAACTTGAAGTTAGCTGATCTGGCTAGATCGGGACTGGCCAGGAGGCCCCTAGGACCTTCTGTCTCTCCAGCTTTAAAGTCATAGGCACACATGGCTGTGGACAAGGGTTTGTTTGGGTGCTGAAGATCTGAACTCGGGTCTTCATGCCTGTGCAGTACGTGCTGTACTGACGGAGTCATCTCCCTGGAGCCCAGTGATTTCTGTCTGGGCTCTGAAGCTGCTGGGAGTGGCAGGGCTGTCTGTTAGGGGTGTACCAGTCCCCCGGGTGGCATGCAGGCTGGACAGTCCTGAACTAGAGGCTCAGGCTTTGGGATGGGTTTTTTGTTTGTTTGGTGTGGTTTTTTTTGTTTGTTTGTTTGTTGAGGGATAGTTTTTAAACTGTAGACCCAGAGAAAAAGATGGTACAGGAGCCCTATTAGGTCACCTCACATCTCCCTGGAGTGTCTCCTTGTCTAGATGTGTCTCATCCTGGTAGAGCGACACTTGGGGTCCTTAGAGGTATGAACGTGTGTGGGGACAAAGCTGTCTCACTGAGGTTACAATCTCTTGATTGAGACAGACTTCCAGAAAGTTGACTTCAAATTCTGTGGAAATTTTTAGACCATCCTCCCCTCCACGTGCCCACTGACTGGGGAATTGTACTTCGTCTCTGGTACAGTTGTTAGCCTGGATAGGTAACAACTATGTGGTGGTAGGGTGGCTCATCTGGGATCCTCCTCTCTGAAGGTGACCGTGGTCAGGAAAGGAAGCAGACAGGACAGTGCCAAGTGCCAGTTGGATACTGGGAAGAGCTTTAGAGACCTAGGAGATGAGTAGTTCACTGTATAATGGGCTGGGAAAGTGTCACCAAGTAGATGACATTGCAAGTGGGCTTTGGAGTACTAATAGAAGTTTGCCAGAGAGAAATGTTGGGGAAGATATGGAGGAGAGGGTAAGGTAAGCAGAAAAAATAGCCTGGACATGAGGGCTGAAAATTAAAAGCAAAACCCACCCCTGCATGGAGGTTAACCTCTGAAGAAGGCTAGGGGCAGGGGATTTGCCCTTGACCAGTTGGACATCTTTAGACAAGTTACTTCCCTTTTCTGGGCTTTCACTTTCTCATCTGGGAAATGGCAACTTGGGTAATCATAGAGCTGTCCTCCAGACTGACAATCCATGGTGCTGTGTTCATGGAGGGCAGAGGAGGCTTGCTTGTGGGTTTATTGCAGGGAGGCTGGAGAGAGCTGGATCTGTCATCTAGAAGGCTCTTCCATCCTCTCCCCTTCTTCTCTCCCCCAGGAACTCACCAGTGTTGTCTGAGACTCACTGGGAAGCATGGACTACTCCATGCATCACTGTGACCTTTGGAGAAAATTGTCCATTCCCAATGATTTAAGTGCACTTAAGGCTGCTGTGGGTGGCTTTTAAACAGGGACCAGCGGCTGCCCTGGAGCCGAGGAACGGCTGGGGAGAACCTTGGAGATCAAGAGGTAGGCTGTTAAGTCAGAGCCACAGCAGCTGCCGGAGAGGGGATCTGCTGAACCTGCTGGAGGAGCTCAGGGATGCTGCCTGCATCTTCCTATCCCACAAATGTATCCTTTCTCTGTTTCCAGGCAAGCTCAGCAAGATAGGATCCAGTCCATTGATGGGCAAACAATGGGAAACATGCCAGGCTCTTGGGGAACACCCTAAAAGAAAGAACACAGACATGGCCTGGAAGGAGACAGGCCTGGTCTCATAGAGCCATTGAGTCTGAGGAAAGCTCAGAGCTGGCATGGGGACTTCTGGGCCAGCTATCTGTGGCCTGACCACACGGTGGCTTACAGAACCCATTGACCTCCCAGCTTCACATAGCCATGACTTTCAATGTCCTTCAAGGTGCTCAGGAAAACAACAGTTTCAAAGTAACAGGAACAGACAGTGGACAGTGACCCCTCTGCCCCATCTCTGAGGGTGGTCATTGCCTCCTGGCCTGAGGCTTTGAATCTTCAAAGCCTTTTCTTTAATGAAAAGAAATGTAATTTATTTGTCAAATTCAAAATGCCTGTGCAGTCTGCTCAGCACCAGCTCCCTCGCCTGGGGCAGAGTTGCCTGGGAAAGGCTTCCATGGAATACCTGCGCATGCCTAATTAGGTTTGCATGTGTGGAATGTGCAAGGCTGTGTGCTTATACTGGGTCCTGTGTGCATGTGTGCTCCCTGTCAGGCAAGTCCGTCTGCAACATGTACACACACATGTGCTATATGTTTGACCTACATCTGTATGCCCACAGGTGCACACTCTGCTGAGTGATCCTAACTGGAGTGCATGGATGTGAGCATCCTCAGACATGCAGGGCTGAGATGAGCATCCTCAGAGATGCAGGCCTGGGATGGGCATCCTCAGAAACGCAGGCCTGGGATGGGCAGCAGTAATGTGCAGATAGCCAAGGGAGGCATCTTTTACGATGGAGGCTCGGCCTTAGGGATTGAGTCAGCAAAATCTTGAGTCTGCCAGGATCTCTGGGAGCATCAAGACACCATGCTTCTCTCTGTCCTTAATCTGTGCTCAAGATCTCACTTCAGAGTCACCCGGCCCCTCCACCGCTCCTGTGATTATTCATCAGAGCAGCCGTTGCCAGTCTAACTGGCTGGTCAGGGGAGAGGAGGAAGGCATGATGTGGATGCTTCAGGCACTCTGGGTAGGGGGAGAGAAAGAAGGCATGGGTGTGGGGTGCTTTGGGCACTCTGGGCAGGGGGAGAGGCAAAGGAAATGACTTTCTACTCATTAGCTCTCTTAAGGAATTGAGAAACAAATAGCGGCAACTAGTGCCCCTGGCACACAACCCCAAGATCTAGTTGTACCCAGTTGATTTGCAGGCTGTGTCTGGAGATCTGTTTTGGCCGGAAGACCTGAGGATGCAGAGCGCTGGAGGAGGTGATCTTAAACCTCAGGGTGGTCTGCACTCTCATTCCACAGGACTCTTGGAAAACACATATTGGCTGGGAAGCTCGTGCTGAGGAGGGTTTGGGAGCAGAGCTGAGACCACAGGCTGCTGAACCTATAAGAATATATTGCATAGAACGGGGGTGGAGGTGCAGAATCCAGAAAGGAAGCTACAGAGAGAATGGTTAAATGGGTCAGTGAGTGACGGTGCTCACCCAGCAAGCCTAGAGACCTAAGTTCAATATGTAGAACTCAGCTACATAAGGAAGGAGTGAGTAAACTCCACAGCGTTATCCTCTGACCTCCACATGTGACCCTGTGCTGGGCACCTTCTGCCTGCTGTGAGAATCTTTTCTAAAGTTCCTGTGAATCAGGCATGTTAGCATATACCTGTAAGGCCAGCCTTAGAGAAGAAGAGGCAGGAGGATTGCAAGTTTGATGCCTGCCTGAGTGACAAAGCAAGACCTTGTTTCAAAATAAGATAATAAAAATAAAACATAATATCCCCCAAGCTAGAGTGGGCGAGGCCTACAAGTGTCCAGGGTCTGGAAGATTTTTCAGGTGCTAAGCCTTGAGCTCCCAGAGCCCTTCCTCTCCCAGGCCTGCTCGCTTCTCTCCAGCCCAGCTGGCTAGCTCTCCTGTGGTTCACAAGGTCTAAGCTGTACTCCAACCCCCCACAGCCTCACCTCCCCCACCTGTCTGGCTCCAGTCTCTCCCTGTGATCACAACCTTTTGCTGCTCCCTCCCCAAGGCTAGGCAGCTGCTAAGTGCCTCCTGCTGGCTTGCTTTGCTTCCCTTTCTGGGGACCCCAGCACTGAGCTTCCAGGGATTGTTAAAAACAGCCCATAATTAATATTCTGAGATGGTAGGTACAGGTGCCTTAGGACTCTGGGAGCTGGAGATCCCCTGGCCTGCCCCTCCCATTCTTTCTCCCAGCCTGCCTTTCTGCATCTGTCTGCTCTCTTCCTTGTTATCTCCTCTCCATCCTTTAGGATCTCTGGCTCAGTGTCTCCTGGCTGCTCCTCCGAGCTGCAGCTGCCTCTGAGGCCTTTATTGTTATGTTTTTATGCTGCCTGTCTCTCCTCTTGCCTGCCTCCTTCTACCCAAGGACTCTGATCAGTGACTCCTTTGGTTGTCTGTCTCTCTTACCCTCTGTCAGCCTGTCCCCCTCCTCTCTCTCCTTGTACTTCACCCTCTACCTCTCCCTGCTGATGGGAAATGTGCAAATAAATAAATGAAAAAGGCCAAACCCATGTGCCTAACTGTATAAAGGAATCCTACAGCCCTAGGAGCCTGACAGAAGGGACTGTGTGGAACAAAAGATCCCCAATTACTGTTTTCCAGTGCTTTGCTCTAATATGAAAGAGGAGTGTGGGGAGGGGGAGAGGAGGGGGGAGAGGAGAGGGAGAGAGATCATCTGTAGCACTGATATATATGTATATATATATATGTCACCTACATAATCTGTATCTATAGTCAGACCATTTATATCTCCTATGTCATCTACACAATTTATCCCTATATCTATACCATCTCTACATCTTTCTCCCAGTTCAGGTTCTCTTGGGAACCCTCATTAATATACTAGCAAAGAACTGAGAACTGGAAGTTCAGAGATCTAATACAGCTTCCCATATGTAATAGTTTGTGGCTTTAGGCAAATTATTTAATCTCTTAGAAAGAAGCTCATTTTCTCCATCTGCAAAATGTGGGCTTAGAAATATATATATCCTACTGGTAAGTCCCACAGGGCTCTACTCCTTAGGAACACGTTCACCGTGATATTTGGAATGAGTACCTGTCTGGAATGTCAGAGTCACTTCTGAATTTATCCCGGAGGGTTGAGTGAATTGCAGAGGTCCACAATGGCCCACCTATGTCACATTCTGAATGAAGTGCAGAATGGGGTCCTGTCCAGGAGATAGCTCTGAAGTTTTGTGTTGCGCTGCTTTGGGACTGACCCTAGGTTCCACATGTTTACCATCCTGGTCACTCCCCTGAGCAGTTTGTCTTCTTCCTTGTCTTTGTTCCAGGCCCCTATTCTTGTACCCAGTGTCTCCCAAGGGAACAGTGAGGGTCTATGCCTGCTGTAGGGCCTGCTTCTGCAGAACCCGGGTAGACAGCAAGGTACTGCAAGGACTTTAGGTCTCAGAATCCTCAGAATCCGGAGCCCTGAGCTTGCCTCCCAAGTGACATGTGAATGGCTTTTCCTTCAAGCTAATCCTGCTGGGTGAAAAGGGACTATTGAGATTTCCTTTGTTCTCACCCTCAGGGCTGGTGATGTTGACATCAGATGAGAGAGAGAGAGAAAGGCAGACCATGGTGGCTGTGTGGCTGTGTCAGGTTCCATTACCCTTGATATTTGGTCTTGTCCATTGAACTCTTGCCATCAAAAGGCAATTTTGGGAGGGAGATGTCTGGGTGTCGTCCCTGACATGGATTTTGGGGGCCCCTTTTAAGTCCTGCACAGGCCTTTCCCAGGGGCACTGAGGGCTCTGGTCCCCTTTTCACCTTTGTCCCCCACTGTGAAGTTGAAGTCCTCTGATTCCTGGCTTAGGGGCTGTTCCCAAGGGGCTTCTCAGCTGCTTTTCTCTGGATGGCTGACTTCAAGTAGATGGCACCCTTTTTTCTTGTAATAAATAATGAATACTAAAATGTAAATATATGACATAAATTATATACATTTAGGCAATGCCTTTCTCTTTATAAGACTTCTTCTTTTCTGCATTTTAGTCTTGCAGAGATTTTTTTCCTTCCTTTCCCTAAATCCATCTTTTTGATCCATAGCATACTTTTTTTTTTTGCTGGCTTTCAATAAGGATTTTATTTCTTTTTCCAACAGTCTATAGGCTTTTCAAACTTTCAGTTTTATTTCTTACTTTTCTTTAACATTCCTCCTGATCTTTCCCCCTGAACACACCTTATTTTCTCCATCTCTGTCTTCAAGAAGTAAGCAGCCCTAAAATAGGTATTTTTGACTTTCCCACCAGGGTGTAAACTTCAAAATCAGAGATCCAAAGAAGACTGGGCTCGCCCACAGACATGTTCTGCCCAGCCCCAGGTCCTTGTTTCTAAAGGCTCCTAGCCCACTTCCTGGTACAGAATACAGCAAGCTGGGTGTCTGTGGCTGCCATCCCTTATCTTTGTCACCACTGGGGACTCGCTGCATGATACCACTTTATCACTTCCATCAGCCGTCTGCCCTGGCTGCACCTCGCCCTTAATTAATTACACCCTCTGCCATAAAGAGCCATCTCTCTCCTGACTGCAGCCTTCAAGCCCCGTCAGAAGGAGATGCAAAACACTTTCATCTCTCCTGACACCTCCACTCTCCCTGTGTCATTTTCGTGTCTTGGCCAAGCTCAAGTCCCTTTGTGTGTCTGCCTGAGCTCCTGGTCCAGAGCCATCACACAGCTTGGAGTCTTCAGGACATTCAAGGTCCAAGAAGCAGGTTGTGGGGCCCACAGGGAGAGACATGATGGAGAGATCAAGTCTGGGGTCTTAGGACACCCTTGAGGCCAGTGTTTAAAGGTGCTCCAGGACTGGGGAGACAGCTCGATTGGTGAAGCACTTGCCTTTCAAACCAAAGGACAACCTGGGGAGGGTGGCACATGCTTATAACCCCAGCCCTGGGGAAGTGAAGACAGATGGGTCCTTGGTGCTCAAGACCACCTGGCCTAGCCCACTTGGTGAGATCCAGGTCAATGAGGGCCCTGTCTTCAAACAAACAAAGCAGGAGATACATACCTGAGAAATGGGCCTCCAAAGTTGACCTCTGGCTTCTATGTGCATGTACACAGATACACCCAATGGCACCACCTCCCTGTGAGCCTAAGAGAAGGCCTGGGGCTAGCAGGGAGGAGACAGGGCACATGGGAAGCTATCCCGTGTAGGAGGCTTCTACCAGCACAGGGTGCATGCAGTCAGGTTCAGGGTTCACAGTCTCTTCCTGCCCCTCTTCTTCCCACATGTGCAATGGGGCTGAGGCATCTGGGTGACAAAGCAAAGGCTGTCTGCCCTTGGGGATGTAGTAGTTGGCGATTTCCACTGGGCCTTTGGGGAATCCTGTCTGCTATGTGGGCGTACTGACTATCAGGGAAACCGAATCTCAGTGTACCGCCCAGGAGGGTTGTGGTGTGAGCTTCAAATTCCCCTCAGTCCTTACTGGGGATGAGGCCCTGTTACAAAGCAGAGCAGCCTCTTTCTACCCCTTCCCTGTCTCCTAGTCTTCACACCCAGCCTCTTTTTCTGGGCACGCAGGAACTCTGCCTCATTTGGCCTGGCCTCTCCAGCAAATGCTAAAGGAATCAGTTTCCTGGACAAATGAGAAGGGGAAGAACTCTAAAAAAGCAGTTCATTAAGTAACTAGAAGAAGACCAGGCTAAGGAGATGTGGACAGAAGAAGCAAAAGACCAACACAGATGCTGTAGCCAATCCCAGAGGATAAGAAGCAGGACCCAAGTGGCTCATTAGACCAGCACTGCATGAAGGCCACTGCCCCATCGACCTGATTCAGGGCTCCTTGACTTTGCCAGTGAGAAGCCTCACTCATGCACTCACTTGCCTGCCCACTTACTTATCCAACAGACAAGGACAACTTCTGTAGACAGTGGCACACTGCGGGGGAGGGGGGGAGGGGCTGCCTAAGAAGAGACAGGAGACAGGGTCCAGAGGGACCGGTTTTGGAAGACACCTCCCTTCTAAGCCCATGTGACTTCTTCAGCCAGCTCAGAGTGCCTGCTTCCAGAGCTGCTGCTAGGGAAAAGAATTGTGAGCACAGCAGGTGAGGCCCAGTGGACAAGGATGTGCAGGGAGCCACTTGGGCGTTAGGGGCGGGGCTGTCACGGCTGCCTGCTGTCCTCCTCACAGAACATTTGGTTACCTCCAGAGAGTCTGGTGGGTATGGTGGCACACCCATGCCTATAATGAATTATGTGGGATGGTGGGGCAGAGTCATCAGACTATAGGAAGATGGCTCCAGTGTCCTCAGTCGGCAGACAGGGAGACAGCTTTAACCCAGCATGTTCAAGGTATACATACGCAAACTCTGTCTCTCTCTGTCTCTGTCTGTCTGTCTGTCTGTCTCTCTCTCTCTCTCTCTCTCTCTCTCTCTCTCTCTCTCACACACACACACACACACACACACAAACATAGATTCAGATACACAATCTCACAGACAAACATTCACACACAATTTACATATACAAAACAAAGATATACACTGTCTCGGTTAGAGTTTCTATTGCTTTGAAGAGACACCATGACCATGGCAACTCTCAGAAAACATTTAATTGGGTGGCTTACAGTTTCGGAGGTTTAGTTCATTATCATCATGGTGGGACATGGCAGTATGCAGGCAGACATAGTTCTGGAGAAGGAGCTGAGTGTTCTGCATCTTGATCTGCAGGCAGCAGAGCAGAAAGAGTCTCTACACTGAGCATAGCTTGAGCATAAGAGACTTTAAAATCTGCCCAGACAATGACACCCTTCCTCCAACCAGGCCACATCCCCTAATAGTGCCGCTCCCTGTGAGTTTATGGGGGCCAATTACATTCAAAGTACCACACACACATTCATACAACACATACAATTCTCATACGCGTATGCAAACACACACTTGGACACAAACACATAGACAGACATCACATATATTCTCATGTAGTAACTTTTACAGGCACATACACCTGTGCACAGTTCTCTATCTGAGGAGACAGGAGGCTTAGGGGGTTACTGCAAGGAGGAGGGCTCTCTGCAACCAGCTACCACCATGCCCTCGCTGTAGGCTCTCATGCTGCTGACCACCTCTGTATTCCTGAGTCCCGCATAGCTCAACTGATAAATGGGGTGACATCCATGTCCCTGAACTTGCAAAAGATTTAAAGGAGGAGCCTAAGACCCTGCATGAGCCATCATGTTGTCTATCTCTCTACGGTCTGGAGATCTTCCCTCATGATGAGGTCTGGCTGCGCCCTCCTTCTGCTGTAGACAAGGTTCTGCCAGCTGGGTGTTCCTGTGGCAGATGGGGACCTTGCAAGACTGTCTCTGTGTGGCTACAGCTGTTTGAAGAGTTCAGCACTGTCTGCGCTGTTCCGCTGGTGGCCAGTGTCCAGATGGCATCATGGCAACAGCCCAGGGCCAGCCTGGAAGCTGAGGTTTGGACCACATAAGCAGCCTTACTTTGCATGCCCTTCCTGTGTGTGGCCCCACGTGTGCATTTCAGGCTCATTAGACCAAGTCTGCAGATGGTCTTTTCCTCTATGATCCAGCCAGACTTGGTTTCTGTGGCACACAGCTGGGAGCTCAGTTTCATAGCCAGGGATCGATAAATGCTATCCATTGGAGGTGACAAGCGTGTGGCTTGAGGATGGAATGGAGGGAGCAGTATTAGAAGAGGGTGCTTTGAGGACAACTTCCAGGACAGATGTGGCCTGGCGTTCTCATACTCACTGTCCCTAGCCACAGCCCACACAGCACAGCGCTGGGAACAACAGGGGAGCTTATCTGCTTCAGGCGCAATCTGTCCTGTCAGGGTGGGTGCCCAGGAGAAGGGGAGAGGGAAACAGCAGGGGGAGGAGGAAGCAGGGACACAACTCCAGGTCCAGGGTCATGGCTCTAAGGAGCACCTCTTGTTGGGTCGAATACAGAGACTGCGGGGGAGAAGCTCATCAGGAGACCCAGCCACTCTTCTGTCCTGCTTTTGCAGCCCAGTGCAGGGAAAGGAGGTTTTGGGGCCACCCAGGGTGTCCACTCACTTTAAGGTATGAATCCCCTTCCCTTCTGTGCCTAGCCTGCTACTGCAGGCTGTAGTAGGATCGCTCCTTGTTTTAGTTTGGATTTCTAATGTTGTGATAAAACACCATGACCGAAGACAACATGGGGGAGGAAAGGGCTGATTTCAGCTTCTGCTTCTGCATGACTGTCCGCCATCAACGGAAGTCAGGGCGTGAACTCAAACCAAGAGGCTGGAGATGACAGTGAAGTCACGAAGGAGAGCTTCTACCTGCTTGCTCCTCATGACTGCTCACCCTGCTTCTTGCAGTCCCCGGGAGCCCTGCCCAGAGGTGGCACTGCCCACGGTGGACTGCGCCCACCCACATTCATCATCAATCAAGAGAATGCACCGCAGGCTTGGCCACAGGCCAACCTGGTGGAAGCATTTTCACAATTGAGGTTCCCTCTTCCAAAACGATTCTAGCTTGTGTCAAGTTGACATAAAAACAGCCAGGTCTCTAACTTGGATCTGAGTCTGAGGCACAATTACAGTGGGTTTTTTTGTTGTTGTTGTTGTTGTTTTTTTTTTTTTTTGAATTGGTTTGTGAGTGAATGTGTGAAGGTTCTGTGTAGATGTGCACCTGTCACAGCGCTGGTGTAGTGAAGGTCAGTGGGCATTGGTTCTCTCCTGCACTATGTAATCTTGGTGACTGAACTCAGGGCATTGGGCTTGGTGGCAAGGATCTTTATTTGCTGAGCCACCTTGCCTTCAGTTTTTCTTTTCTTTCTTTATCTTTCCTTTCCTGTTTCAATATCATGTTTTCTCCGTTGTCTCCTAGTGTGCCATGCATTCGAGAGCCTGTCTGCATTTCCTGCCACAGGATGCTGTGTGAGCCTCGGAATCTAGTGTGTCCTGTAACTGAGGTGCACAAGTCTACAGAGGAGTGTGAGCACCAGAGTTTGCAGGGAACATGGGAGAGCAAGGGGGTGGCTTCACACCACATTCTAAAGCAAATCACTCACCACACCCACTTGTTAAAAGTCACTCTTCCTGGCCTCACCATTCACCATCCTCAGGGACAGTTCAGGATTCTCAGAAGATACCCCATCTCACCAGGCTGTGATTTTTTTTTGGAATTTTTGGGATTTCTCTTAAGAATCCCCAGCCTCTGTCCTTGGCAGAGAGGCTCTTGTCTGCAGGAGAAATGTGCTCTTCCAGCTGGGAGGACAAAACAACCCCATCCCACCCACTGCACACTCACAGGGTGGTGCCTTGTGCACACTGCGGCCCTGAAAGCTGCTTGCTGTACATGCGTGGCATCTCTTCCCACTTTGCCCCGGGAGCTGTGTTGTGAGTTTGCCCTTGCTGGGAGCATTCCGCTTTCAGAAGGCTTTTCCTCCTGCATAGAACTTGTTTTCCCGCCATAGTGGAGTGTGCAAACGAGACAAAAAGAGCAGGCCCTTTTGCTTGTATCACAATGTGTGAGTTAGAAACAGGAAAATCAAGGTATGCATGGAAAAGAGCTGTGCACACTGCTCGGAACGGGCATGGTTGCATCAGTCTAAAGGAACATAACCGATAGAGTGCATACGCAGACTTACTAGACTAGCTTATGTAATACGGGCCAGGGAGTCCAACATGGCTGCCTGCGTACTGGAGAGAATGAGAGCCCACAAAACTGGGTGCCTCTAGTGGCCCCCGTCCATCCCTGAATGCCTGTAACACAGCTAAGAGTAGCTGGTATCTATCACTTTGGAAGACCGGCAAATTAGAAGAACTCGCTTAGGCAGCAGAGACAGGCAGAAGACCCGGCTTCTTCCTTGGATCTCTATCTATCCTGGTTACCAGGTGAAGTTGCTTTCTACTGTCTTCCTCTCTCAGTTAAACCTCTCGGGAAGCACCCTCACAGACACACCCAGAAGTGTGTCTCCCAGGTGACACAACATCAACCAAGATCAACCACCACAAAAGCCCAGTGACCAATACATAGGAAAAGAGAACCGACATAGCTAATCTGCAGGAAAATGCACATTACAACCACTTTGCTGCCACCAGGCCAGAATGACCACAACCACGAGGACTGAGGTGGACCACACTAGGCGCCTAGCAGAAGGGAGCCAACTTATCTCGTGTGGACTGGTGTGGATGGTGGCATGGAAATATTTAGAATGGTGTGCCTTGTGGTTCAGGACCTCCATCTGCACCTGACACACATAAAGGTGTCCATCTACTCTTCTGAAAAAATATAGACTAGAATGTTCTAAGAAGGGCTATTTTTAAAAGTACACTGTGTGTGTGTGTGTGTGTGTGTGTGTGTGTGTGTGTGTATGAGCGCACACGCACACATGTGTAGGAGATCACAGGACAATCTGTGAGAGTCCTCTCTCCTTCTACCATATGGGTCCCAGGCATGAAAATCAGGTCCAGGCTTCACACCAAGCCATTTCACTCACTGAGCCATCCTTCAGACTCCAAATGACTAATTTTTCATAGCTCCAAACTGGAGATTTATCTTTTGGGGCTAGAATGGACAAATCATACACAGACTACTGCACAGCAGTGAGACGTGGTAGCCAGTAATCACACTCGACATCTTGGGAGGATCTCTTGAGCTGAGTAAGCTGGGTGGGAGGACGTGTTCACACCACTTGGTTCCATTTAGAGCAGTCACACACAACTCGTCTGTGGTACTAGAAGACAGGTGGATGGCTGCTCTGGAGGTGAGAGCCGGAAGGCAGTGCTGGGCTTTCTGTGGTGTGGTGAGGCATGTTTGTATCTTCAAGCAGTATGGTTTACTCTGGCCTGTTCAGTTTCAGAGAGTTCATTGAGATGTCCATTCCTTCATGTGATTATTCTTAAATAACATTTCTTTATTGCTTGTTTGCATGTTTGTGCCATGGCTTGTGTGTGGAGGTCAGAACACAGCCCGATACAGTTGGTTCTTGTCTGCTATGTGGGGCCGGAGTGTCAAGCCCAGCTGGCTGGGATGGAGGCACGGGCTCTTCTCTACTGAACCATATTGACAGCTCCTCTGTGGCTATTTCCATAAGAAACTCCAAATTTGAGATGGAGTTCCTTGGTAGATCACGTGACTAAAACATGCAAGGCTCTGGGGTCCATTCTCAACACTGGATGAGAAGATAAAAGCCAGGGAATGGGGAAATGAAGAGATTGTCCAGTGGTTAAGAGCACTTGTTCTTGCAGAGGATTTTGGTTAGATTCCCAGAACCCACATGGTGGCTAACAACCATCTTGTAACTCCAGTTCTTGGGTATCTAACACCTCTGACATCTGCATACTGCATACATGTGGGACACATACATGATTATAAGGAAAAAGTCATACACATGAAATAAATATACCCTTAAAATTGCTACATTAGACAAAACTTCTCAGAGGACTCTGGAATCACAGATGTGGAGGTGGCTCCTGTTTCTGCCTGCCCCTCCTCTGCCTGTGGAAGAACAGCTAACCTAGAACCCAGAACCTGCAACCTGAACTGGGGCCTTTGAAACATCCCACATCTCCGCATCCTTCACCATCCTTACCTATAAATGACGAGAGCTGGAGGAGAAGCCAAGGGTCAGTAGAGTCCTCAACGGTACCCCGGCCATGAACAGGAGGCAGCCAAGATCCAGCTCATCTTAGAAGTTGGTGGGTCAACTGCCCTGCGGCTGGTGTGCAGGGAGAGGCGTCCTGATGACATCACCAATCCTGAGAGCCCGAAGCAGCCTGTGAAGTTCCTACAATACCCCCAACTCCAGATTCATTCTTTCTAATGACACATGCTTGATCTTTCTCTAAAGTGATTACAATTCCTAAATGAGCATACAAAAATAAACTTCTTCATTAACTAGAGAATTAAAAAAAAAAGAAGAAGAAGCCACCACCTGAGCAGAACGTGCGTTGGCCCACAGCATATGCTGGGTAATTACTACTTCTGCAGATGGCTCTGCTAGGCGCCGTGACTGTGGTGGGTGGGTGGGGGGGGGTTAAGAGACTCTGCTGCTTTGGGGCAGGATTCCCAAAGGGTGTTTTCCAGAACACTAGGCCTAGAGTGGGACTATTTCTACGAGATGACAATTCCGTGCTTTGCTACATTTTGGGAGCCACTGAGTTAGCTGTAATCAGATGGGTCCTTGGCTGCAGGGCTTCTCAGGTCTTCAGCAGGCAGGGAGACTGAGGAATTGCAGACATAGAGGCTGGGGCATCTGATGTCAATGCTTTCTGGTTTGTGGAGGGTCTGATGAGTATTGTTCCCTGGAATCTACAGCAAAAACCAGTGATTGACACGGACTCAAACTTAGTTCAGGAATTAGGAGATAACATTATCTTCCCTTGGATGGACCCTTGGTGTCTGGAAGGTAGGGACTCGAAGAAAAGCAGGCATAAGGATTTGAAAACTTATTGTGTATGTATGTGTGTCTGAGAGAGAGAGAGAGAGAGAGAGAGAGAGAGAGAGAGAGAGAGAGAGAGAGAGAGAGAGAGAGAGGATGAGAGAATCTCCTTCTGGACTTGAGCTCACCAAGTAGGCTAGGCAGGAGCCCAGGACTCCAGCTGAGCCTGCATCCCTAGCAGTGTGTTAGAAGTGCATGCCCCCATGCCTGGATGCTTTTATGGGGGCTCTGGGGTCAAACTCGGGTCCTCATGCTTGCAAGGCAGGCATTTTACTGACTAAGCCTTCTCCCCAACTTCCGCCACCCTAGAGTTTAATGCCTTGTTATTAGAGAATGCCATTTGTGTACAAGGCAGAAGCCATTGACAGCTTTCTCAATGGCTGTCATGTCCCTTTTCTGCTAAATGAATCTAGGTTTTTCTCACATGGAAACAGGTTTAGGAATTACGCATGCTCTATTCTTTTTGTGAAACCTTATGAGTCAGACCTTACCAACTACAGAGAAGATGCTTTCTGGGACTCCTAGGAAAGACATTCTTTCTAATGGACAGAGGCACTGAGGGAGACACCCTCTCTTTCAAAAGTTCTAGTTTTTTTCTGCTTGAAAGGTGAGTATAGGAAAATGAAATGGCAGAGCCACTGCAGTCACCGTTTGACTACGATAATGTGCTAAGGAGCAATGGAGAAAAGAGAGGAATCTGGGCACCTTAGGTGGATGACCTGGTGCCTGCACCGCCTAGCTTTGCTTGTCGCAGAGACAGTGAATGACCTCCTGGTGTCGCCAGCACCAGCTTGATTTGCTGTCAGTCATGCAAAGAAACTCCCCGGCAGCAGTGTCTGTCGCTGCCTTTCCGTGGTCTTCTCCTCCTAATAGGAGCCCTTGGTCACAAGCTGGGGCCCACAGTTTGTTAATAAGCACAGCACAGAAAGTCTCAGGGATGACATGATGGTAGCTTGCTCTTTGCTCTGTTGCACTCCTGCCTAGGCTGAGTAACGCCATCTCAGTCAGGAGTTATGTTGTTTGGAGCATAGGCTGACTGGTCACGTTACTCTACACCACACTGTGGTGACAAGCACTGAGATTCCAGTGGTTAAATACACACAGGTTTTTTCATAGTTCATAGGAAGTTTGGTCTTGGTCCATGGGCTCTGGGATGTTCTCTTCCACGCCGTGATTCTAGGGAGGTTCACATTGTTTCTTTAAGATAGACTCCCTGACTTGGTCCTAGAAATTAAGTTAGCCTGGTTGGCTAGTGAGTCCCAGGGCTCCTCTAGTCTGCCCCTCCCCAACACAGGGATTAGACATGCGTGCCACGGACCCAGGGTTTTTGTATGGGTGCCTGGGATTGAACTCAGATCCTTACACTTGTTCAGCAAACACTTCCCTGACAGTGTTGTCTCATCGCCCTGCCTCGGGGTCTCCTGTTTCCTGTATCTGGGAATGACTGAGGCCGCAGCTCCGTTTCTCAGGAGACTACCTACATAGCTGCAAAGCACTGCTGGCATCTGACCCAGGGCTTTTCTCAGCGTGGTCTCTGCACGAACCTGGGAGAGCACCATGGCGTGATAGCTAGCTCCCCACAGAACAAGCTTGGGGGAGCCACCCATGGCCTGATAGCTGGCTCCCCACAGAACAAGCCTGGGGGAGCCACCTGTGCCCTGTTAGCTGGTTCCCACAGAACCTTTGGAGGTACCTGAAGGAAGCCCGGGGCAGTCAAACCTGTGACTGATCCTAGAAACACCCTTGGCTGTGTTCAAGCACACCCTCACTCACTGTGGGAGGCAGCTTCCCCAGAGACAGAGACACCAAGGACCCCTTTGGAGGCTGGCTGCCGCACCCATCTTTAGGTTTTGTGTGCCTTTAAGCCTGGGTGGCTTGCTGTTATTCTCGTCTAGTGACACAGACATTCCATCAGGGCAAGACCCTGTGTAACTTTCGCCAAATGCTCTTGCTCCACTCCGGATGAGGTTTTGACTAGACAGAGAGCTGAAGAGTAACCTCGCTGCCTGTGGAACTCTAGGACCCAGGTGCTCTTTCTGACACCCACACTGAGGCATAGAGGGCTGAGGGGTCTAGGGTCAGGGCCTGCACCTGTTGAGTCAAGTTTCATACCCAGAGTTAAGTCTCCTGTCACTTTCCAGAGCTAGGCTCGGCTCCTGATGGGTGATCAGCAGATCTGCTCCTTGTTTCTGCCCAAGTGCCACCTCCACAGCCTGGAGGTATGGTGGCAATGTCACCTCTTTCTTCTTTGTATTGGTTAGTTTTCTCACTGCGGTGGCAAAGCACCTGACAAAAGCGACTTAGGGACAGGTTTATTTTAGCTCGTGGGTCAAGTGGATATGGTCCACTGTGGTGGAGCAAGGCAGTGACAGAGCAGAGGGCAGCAAGGTCACACTGCATCTTCAGCCAGGAAGTGGAGAACCAGAAATGCTAGTGCTCAGCTTCTTCTCTTCTAACATAGGCAGGGACCCTGTGTATGGACCACTGCTGCCGATAGCACAGGGAGTCTTCCTGCCTCAGTTAACTTAGTCTGGAAAACCTTAGCAGCCATGCCCAGAGGCCTGTCTTTGGTAGTTCTGCCAAGTTGCCAGTCCGCACTATGCTTCAGCATGCCCCATCAGAAAATTGGCAGTACCCAGGCAGCCACCCTCCCCCAAAGAGTGTCTTCCACTTCCCTTGCAGTTTGCACCTCCAGTCCTTGGCACCCCAATGTCTCAAGACTCAGGGGTTTACTGGCCACTGGAAGTTCCCGGATCCTTTTGCTAATACTAGTGTGTGCTTAGATAATGGTTTTCATGGCAAAACAAAACACTGTGATGGAGTCTGATAAGGCAGAATATGGGGTGATTTCTTTGTGGATTTAGTTGTAAAACTGCCCTTTTCTTTAGCTGCCAGCAACTGGTGAGAAGGTGTCCATCACAGATTTATTAAATGTTAAGAACATGATAAGATGATTTAAGTCTCCTGATCTGCCTGCCTCCAAGAAGCTGTAGCAAAGACTCGCCCATCTCAGTAATTTACCAGCAGCTGAATGAAGCAAATGAGCAGTTTCTCAGGCTGGGTTGTGGATGAGCTTAAGGTGTGAGAACAGGGGTTCTGTGAGCTTCAGAGCAGTGGGAAAGTGCTCTAGATGCTCCTGGGGATAGTCCTCGGCCTCTGCTTTGATGGCTGTCAGGCATCATGTGGAATCATAGGAGACAGTGGGAACCTGAAATGGGGCCCCCAAGATACTTGAGTCTGTTAGCCCTGTCATTTACAGCTGGGCAGTCAATAGGGTACTAACAGTGACTTCTGTCTTAAGGGATATACAGGAGGATTAATAGTGGTGACCTCAATCTAGCTTTCCAGCCTCACTTGAGCACCCCAAGACCAACAGCAGCAGCCTTCACTTTGTGTCTGAGTGGGGATCCTGTAGGTGTACATGTCTTTCTCTCATCCCCCCACCGTGTGTGTGTGTGTGTGTGTGTGTGTGTGTGTGTGTGTGTTCCCACAAAGGGCCTTACTTTGACCTGAAACAACGAGGACTGGGGATTTAGCTCAGTTCGGAGGACACTTACATGTAGTACTCATGAAGCTTGGGCTTTGATCTCGGCACTGACAAACTAATCCTGTCAAAATGTAAGACGGTGCACACTCCTAATCTCAGCAATCAGGAGGCAGAGGCAGGTGGATTACCATGTATCCAGACTATTTCAAAACAAAAGTAAACAAATGAGGCTTCTGGCTTTTGTGGGGGCGAGGGAGAAGGGATGTCTGGGTTTGTAACACAGCTTTTCAAAGCATTTTGGGTTGTTAAGGGGGAAAGGACGTGGACATGAGTATGGTCTTGCAGAAACCCCACCCTAGAGCTAACTCTACTTTTGATCCAGTTTTGTACTTTGGGAATGAGGTTTGCAGGTCTAGGCTGTACCCCAGGGGCTCTCAGCTAGCAGTAGCAGTAGGGTAAGAGCATTTTCTGAGCTCTTCTTGTTGGACAAGGACCAACAATGCTTTGATGTGCGAGGAAACAGGTTTATTTTTCAGACTGTGAGACATCTGGAGCTCAGAAGCGCTGGGTGTAGAGGGACACAGCCTACAAGCCCAGCATTTGGGTGGTGGAAGCAAGAGGATCCAGAGTTCAAGGCTAGCCCCTCCTATAGAAGGAGTTTGAGGCTAGCCTGGGATTCGAGAGACTTTGTCTCAGTAATGCAAAACAAGTGTTGGAGAGCTGGCTCTATTGGTAAAAGGTTTTTGTGTGAGGGTATGGACTCAAGTTTGGGTCCCCAGAGCCCACAGAAAGCCAGTGCAGTGCCTCTGTGGTTCCAGCACTCCTCCTGGGAAATGGGAGGCCAAGGCAAGGAGATTCCCTGATGCTCACCAGCCAGATAGCTGTATGCAATGCTGAATAAGAGACTGCCCCCAACAGCAAGGAAGGTGAGGACCAACACCCCAGCCTGCCCTCTGGCCTTCACACAATCACTGCAGTACATGCCTGCCTGAACTCACACTCAGGAACACACACACACACACACACATAAAGAATCCAAAGTATGTCTGTATGTGTGTCTTAAAACTGGAAAGGGGATGGTGAGGGGAAGGAAGAGCCTTGAGGGTAATAAAGAAGAAAGGAGGCAGAAATGGGCAGAAACGGTAGGGAAGTAGAAGAAGAGAGTAATTGGGGGACGAAAGAAAGCCGGCTGAGTCCAGGAAAGGGCATAGGGTGGTCACTGAACAACAAACACACAGTACATACATGCATGTATGAAGAGTCAGTGGTAGAAACCATTATTTTGTATACCTGCCTAAAATACTTTTTTAAAGAAAAAAAATTGAGGAAAATCGGGGCGGGGGACAGGAGCTCAAGGGAAATGATGTAGCTTTCCCAGACTGTCACGTCAGACCCAGGGCTAATGCTATAGTCCAAGTGGGGAGTAGCACAACCCTGTGGAGACCCTGACTGCGGTGGTCAGACTTAGGGAGCACTTGGGCAGATGGGGGGCTTCTAAATGAGGGAGACCCCAGCCTTCCTTTTAGAGCGTCCAGTTACTTCTAAAGGAGTCAAAGACCTAGAAGGTCCTCGTGTCGTTGGTAACTTCACGCAGCTGCTGGCCTTTGTGGAACTGACTTTCTGAAAACAACCATTTCTGAGAGAAGAGAGACAGTAGAAAACGGCATTTTAGGGGCAGGAAGAGGACAGGAATATAGGCTTCTGGGAGAGAGGTGTTAGGAGACCCTGTCCCTGGCTGGCCACTTACTCAGGCTGCAGTCCTCAGCTATATGGTCTGTCTGCTCCACACAGCTCTCCTCTCTGATGCAGAACCGCCCATTTCCTCTCTGGAGACAGAGAGGACAAGTGCCAAGCCACCTGCGTCCATCACAGCTGCAGCCCGCTCCAGCTGGCTGGAGATGACACCGTGGCAGGAAGCGCAGGGAGCCAGGCACAGATGGAAGGGGCACCTGGACCCTGCCATCTCCATCACTTGGGCACCCCTTGAAGATGGAGGTCTGTCTCCTCATCAGGCTAGAGGCCCTTGAGAGTGAGGGGTGTGACCCCACCAGATTGCTGAATGTCTGAGGATTGGAGGTGTTTTCCCTGGAAATCAAGGCTTTCTGGGCACACACTGTTTCTTCCCATTTTCGTTGTGTAGAAATAAATGGTACCCTCTGTGGTGGGAGGGGTAACTGTGCCCATCTGCACCATGCTCCTCTTTGGCCCGGTTAAGGTGAGTGCCCTGCTTGATCATCTTTCCTAAGGTAAGTTTTGAAAGCCTCCACATGCTCCTCTTCTCTTCCTTACCCCGGTCTGAGTTCTTGGTGGGACAGATGGCACTGTCTTTCCTTTTGTCTTCTGATTGGGCCTTAGTGCAGGAGAAGACCCTCCACCCACTCAGTAGTTTATGCTGCAGCCTGTCAGAATCTAAGCTACAGATCCAGGCCTGGACAGAAGCACAGGGATTTCTGGGTAATGTAGTTAGTAGCTACCTGTCTCCCTCCAATGCATCTCTTGGTAGGAACATGGTTCAACCACCAAAGTAGCCTCCATGAGATGCAAGTCTTCTTTCTCAGACCCATGGATGCTAATAACACCCTTGAATTCCAGGTGCTTTTTTTTTCATAGCCTGACAGAGGCTAGAGGGATTTTAGACAGGGCAGGTTGCCTTAAACACAAAACCTGGTTTTGGTAGGATGCTCTCTGACTTTGCTGTAGAGGTTGCTATTTCCCCTCTTGTTGAGGCTTAGGCTGGGCCTTACCTAGGGCACCCCTGCAAGATGCTTGTGGAAAGGCCTCTGATGGTCAAATATCTCTGGCCCCTCCAGTTCCTTAGCTCCAGGATACTGAGCATCAAATCCAGGGCTTCATTCATTCTAGGCAAGCTCTATATCAATTTAGCTACATCCCCAGCCTGTCTTTCCACATTACTTTTATTTGCATGTATATGTATGTGGGGTGCATACATTCATGTATATGCATACTCATAGGTGTGTGACTATGGGTGGTTTTGCAGGTATACATGCACTTGTGTGCATGTGGAGGACAGAGAATGATGTCGTCTTCCTCACTTTTTCCCACCTGACATGTTGAAGCAGGATCTCTCACTTGACTCCAGAGCTCACATATGCAACCAGTTTAGCTACCCAGCTGCTCTGGGGCCCTCTCTCTCTCTCTTTCTCTCTGTCTCTCTCTCATGTGTGTGTGTGTGTGTGTGTGTGTGTGTGTGTGTGTGTGTATGTGTGTGTGTGTGTATGACTCCCACTGGAGCACTGGAATTACAGGCATGCAACCACATTCACCTTACACTTCCATGGGTTCTGGGTGTCTAAGCCAAGCCCTGTCCCTCATACTTGCACAGCAAGTACTTTACCTGATGAGATGTCTTCCCAACCTCCTTTCTACATCTTGATGGAGACACGTGTTGGGAGCCTGGGAGAAAGTTCAGTGGTAGGTGAGCGGGGGAGGTGATTGTTCGTGTATCGGTTTCCAAGTGTCTGGTGATGTGTTAGGATGTTCATAGGGAAGGCGCATCACTAGTTTCCTGTACATCCTTAATTATCTGTGCTGAAGTGAGGGATATGTGGGGATAAAAGGAGAGCCACTCAACACTGGGAGGAAGCATGGAGGGAAAATAACAGCTATTAAGGACTAATTCAGACTGAATCAGAGACCTACCCAGGTTACTCATGCAGTTGATATCCAGTCCAGGACTAGAGTCTCCCTCACTCGATGTCTGGCTGAATACCTTTCACCCTAATCTCAGCAGCCAAGGTGATGATAAAGTCAAACAGCTGCGGTGCATATTCTAAGCCCCTCACAAGCTCTTACTCTCTCTAGCCTCACAGAAGCCATGAAGTGATAGCCTGGGAAGTTTGCCTATTTGCAGATGGATGATGGAAGGATAATTTCAATTCCATTTGAGACACATTCCCCAAACTTCCACTAAACTCTGTTCCAGGAGGAGCAGTAAGGACAAGAAGAGGGAACATCAGTCAGTTGAGGGTCCTGGTCTCAGGACATCTCAGTGGGAGACGCATGTAGCGGAGTGATGGCAGAGGACAGGGCAACGCTTGGGGGCCACTGGCAGGGCAGAACCAGCGCAGGATGGGAGGCTCCCTGGAGGAGCTGAGCCTTCTTTCCCAGGGAGGAAGGCATAGTAGGCATCTCGTGGAGATGGGGAGTCGATCTGGAAGATGAAGGGTGTGTGGGTTGTGTATGTAACAGCAGCATGCATACCACGGAGAGGAAGGAGATGATGTGGGTAGTTGGGAGAGAAAGTTACAGCCTGAAATGTCATCCTTTGGGCAGCATGGAGCCATTGGAAGTTTTTAAACTGGAAGTGGCATAATCCCACTTGTAAGCAACAAGAAACTTTCTTACGTGGGTGGGTCTGAGGAAACTGATTTTCCAGTTCCAGATGGCACAGCTGAGCCCGGGGCTGGGGTCATGATGGTGGGAAGAGGCATGTAGAGATGCAGCTGTAGCTGGAGGATATGGCAGGGCTGGCGGGTATCAGTTTGTGAGGTGGGGAAGGGTAGGTTCTCCTTCTGTCCAGCCAAAGTTGGTGGCGTGCTAAGGAGGACTCTGAGGGGAGCAGATGGGTGTGACTGATGAGCACAGTGGACACTATGAAGCTGCGGCTGCTGGCACTGTCACCGTCTGTTTTCCCTGGCCTCTGTTATTCCGTGGTCCACCTCCCTTCTATGGCCAAGCTGTGTGTGAGATGAAAGGCACACATACACTTGGCAAGCTAGGCGCAAGTTGGGGGGCGGGTCTCACAGAGTGAGGAGTAGGCCACAGCATTACTTGAGATATAGGTATTTGAGAAAAAGGACAGGATGTGCTCTGCCCCTGCCCCTGCCCTAAGCCCCAGGCCCATGACCCATGGGACAGTGTGGCTGCCACTTATACCTCCCTCCTCCCATGTAGACAAAGCCCCATTGAAGTCCCTCATGGAACACAGTATTTCCCTACCTTTTGCTCACATTCCCACCTGAGGCACAATAGAAAAGGGGCTCCTTCACTACTGGGCCATTCTTCGTGGGCTTTCTACTCACCTGGAGTAGCCAGACAGAATAGTTATCATCTGCCATTCTTTCGCTTTTCCTGACAAAAACCTTGTTTGTCCTTCTCTTTACTGCTGAACCTGATTCAAGAGAACCGTCATCCCCAAGATGGGCCTGACCTCAGGGACTCAGATGACCAGAAAAGACTCCAGTTCTAGCCTGGATGACAAGGTGGGATCCTCTCCTATTGGAGTGTCTAGCTGGCACTTCCTAGTGTTCTATAGATGGAGGAGCTTTGGGTGTTAAGGCACTGGGAAACTACATGGCTATGGTTGGATCCTGACTTCTTTCCCTTACTAGCCGTGTGACTATGGGTGAACTACTGACCCTCCTGGGCCTATACTTTCTCTCTGTAATGTTAGGATGATGACCCCAAGTGCCCATGAGGGCCAAATGGGGTGAATGCATGAAAAGCATAGAGGGAACTCCCCAGAGCAATTGCTGTTACTTTCATCATCATTATCACCACCACCATTATCATAGTCATCCTCATCATTGCCATCTCCACCACTATCACTCACCATCATCTTTATCAGCAGCAGTATCATCATCATCAGCATCACCACCATTACCATCACCATCATCATCTTCATCATCATCTTCACCACCACCATCACCACCATCCTCTTCACCACCACCATTACCATCACCATTATCTATTTTTATTGCCATCACCACCTGAATCACCAACTCAGAAGTCTGAAAGGTACTTAGAGGGTTATGGGAAAATCTTCACAAACTCTGATGCTAGAATTGGTCTAAAGCAAAAAATGGCATTTAGCCAATGGGTGGTGGTTTGAATGAAAATAGCTCATAAGCTCCATAAGCTCATAGCAAGTGGCACTATTAGGGGATGTGGCCTTGTTGGGGGAAGTGTGTCACTGGGGGTGGACGTTGAGGTTTCAGAAGCTTAAGCCAGGCCAAGTGACTCACTTACTTTCCCTGCTGCCTGTGGTTCCAGATGTAGAACTCTTGGCTACCTCTCCAGCACTGTTTGCCTGCATGGTACCACCATGCTCCCTGCCATGATGACAATGGACTAACCTCTGAACTGTAAGCCAGCCCCAGTTAAATATTTTCCTTATAAGAGTTGCTGTGGTCATGGTGTCTACTAGGGACCCTAACTAAGACACAAGATAAAGAATCTCTTTCTTACAGGGAAGTTGAGCCATTGGAATGGAGAAGGATGGAAGCAGAGGTGTATCCAGGATGCATTATACTTCCTGAAGTGTGGATCCTCAGAGAACCAGACAAAGATACATGGAATTGTTTTCAGATAAAGTGTCCCTGAAAGATCTAGTTTTAAGAGAGGTGACACAAGGATCTTCTGGAAAAAAGAAGTTGGTAGTTGCTGTGTTGAAGATGATCAGAGGTAGGTTTTGCCCAGGAGGTTAGGAGAGATGGTCAAAGCTGAAACTAAGACAGGAACTTTGTTCAAGACCTAGATCACTCTGAGGGCACTGAGTCCCAGAGAAATGTGGACCCCAGCCCAGAAAAGGAGTTAGGAGCATGAGGTGAGGCCTGAGTGATGATCTCTGGATAGTTGAGCACAGACTCTCAGAACTCCCACATCCAGAACTGGCTGCTCCGCAGAGCTGCAGACTGTGTGTTGTGTGGCAGGTGAATAGGCTGACTCTGGTATAGCATGACAGTGTGGATCTATGCATTTGTGGCAGGACACAGTAGCTACTGTAGGCCAGTCCATTGGCCTTAGGCTTGGTGGAGCCTCTCATCTAGTAGTGTGTCCCTGCCACGTCTCTCTGAGCTTCAGTTCATTGGGGGTGTAAAATAAGAACAATAGTAACTACATGACATAGGTGTGTGATGTGGGATTCCTCACTGTATGCTGTGAATATGTTTTATTACCACTAGTTAATGAATAAAGCTGTTTCAGCCAATGGCTTAGCAGAGCAAATCCAGGCAGGATATCCAAACAAAGATATAGAGAGAAAACAGACGGAGTCAAGGAGATGCCATGTAGCTGCCGAAGAAGAAAGACACTGCTGCTGGATCCTTTCCAGTATGCCACAGCCTCATGATGATACACAGATTAACAGAAATGGGCTGATTTAAGATATAAGAGATAGGTAGGAATACACCTAAGCTATTGGCCAAACAGTGTTGTAATTAATATAGTTACTGTGTGATTATTTGAGTGAGCTGCCGGAAATGAGTGAGCAGTTTCAGCCTACAGGTGTGTGTGTGTGTGTGTGTGTGTGTGTGTGTGTGTGTGTGTGTGTGTGTGTGTGTGTGTGGTCTGTCTGTGTGTCTGTGTGTCTGTGTGTGGGGAGGACAGAGGCCATGAATCTGGTTTCTTCTTCTATCACTCTCTGCCCTGTTTTCCGAGATGGGGTCTCTTACTGGACCTGGCACCTGCTGATTCTGCAGGACTGACAGCTCATCGAGTCCCTGGAATCCCATCATCCTACACTATGCTCCTGCCCCTGGTGATGGGTTACAGTTATGCTCTGCCCCTGGTTTTTATGTAGGTGCTGGAGGTCTGAACCCTAGTCATCACGCTGACAGCGAGTGCTTTACTGACTGAGTCCTCTCCTCTGCTCCTTGAGAAGGCTTTGAGGAGTAAATGACAATGAACGACAGTGAATGAAAGCCCAGCACTTCCCTAGGGCATTGATCCTGCATTCTCCTTACTCCACCCCTCACTCCCACTGTTCATATTCTCTCTGCCCTAGGCTTTTGTACTCAGGGACCCAGGACTCCCAAGATAGATTGCCAGTTAGCAGAGGTTTCCATACCATCCAGATCCTCTTCCATTTAACCCTTTCTTCTGTGGAAACCTCTAGTCACTTGCCTTTTACCTTTTGAGGTTCCCCAATCCCACAATAGAATCAGAAAGGGCTCTGTCTGGGCTGGAATCTTGGAACCTCAAAGAGGGATGGAAAGTGACCCTTTGGGCCTTAAGTGTCTCACTGCCCTCCGCCCCGCCTGCTGGCACTCAGCAGAGCGCTAGAAACACATTCTACTGCCTGTGATGAGAGACCACTGCTGTGTGTTATCTCCGTGTGCTGCCAATCAGCTTCCAGGGTGGGGAAACAGGCTAGATATTCCATAGTCCTGCAGACCACCCTTGCCTCCTGCTGCTGCCCAGATCCCAGAGCTCATTGAAATGGTGTGGGGGCTGAGCTGTGTGGGGGAAGACCACAGCGGCTGTCCTGGGCTGGTGCCTAAGCTTCAGGTCTCTCCATCAGGTCCCCTCATCCCTCCTTTGCTAGGATTCCAAACCAGTTACGACCTTTCCACCTGTGCATGTCTGGGAGCCAAGCCCAGTGTCTTCCCTCTGCTCCTGCCTCCAGCAAAGCAAGCCTACTGGGGGCATCCAGTGCCTGTCCTCTATAAACACTGATTTTTTTTTAAGAAGTAGTGAACTCAAGTCAGCTGCTGTCCACTTGATAATTAGTCATTTTTCTTGTCACTGTAACCAAATACCTGACAAGACACAGCTTAAAGGAGAAGGGGTTTCTTTTGGTCCATCCCACTAGAAAACACATGGAAGCATGAATGAGGGGCAGCTGGTCACATTGCATCACATTTCCTCGACAGGACACCAGGCATGAGGAAGGACTGAGATGGAGCTATAGAACTCAAGACCCACCCATGACAACCCACTTTCTCTAACAGTTCCACAACCTTCCCAAAACAGGGCCACCAGCTAAATGTTCAAACACATTTAAACCACAGCTCTTGGTTAGTACCAGGTATTGTTTGTCTTGAACAATTTGTGGACATATGAGTGTGATCCAGCCTGGGGACCAGGGATTCCTTGGGTAGATTTGCCTTGAGTAATTACTACCTATGTCCTGCTCCCTGTGTCCTCTGTCACCATATGATTATCTTCTTCCCATGCATCCCATTCTGATAAGAACTCGAGGTACACTAGATTAGGGACTATGGTGGTCTGAGTGAGCAAGGCCCCCAATAGGCTCACATATTTGAACACCGGGTCCCCAGTAGGTGGTTCTGCTGGAGGAGGCTATGGACTCTTTAGGTGGTATATAGCCTTGCTGGAAAAATTATGTTCCTAGGGGTAAGGCTGAGGATTTATAACCTTGACCTACTTCCAGTTTACTCTTTTTGCTTTGCGTTTTTGTTTGAAAATGTGTTTCCTGCTCTGGCCACCTCACCATGCCTCCCCTTCCATTACGGACTCTTCCTTTGGAACCATAAGCGGAAACTAATGCTTTCTAGATGTTGCTTTGGCCACGGTGTTTTATCATAACACAAAAGTTACTTGTGTCCACACTGATACAGCTCCCCCTTAACTCATTACAAGTGCAATGAACAGCTCGTCCTTCAAGAATGTCACAGCAGAAGGTACATAATTCGCTACAGCCAGGACATGAAGGAGGTCTTTGGAAAGGCTTTACTTCCAAGACTGAGACTGACTTGATGCATGGTTAGTATTCAGCTTGATTACTTCACTCTTAAATATCTTAGGATCCCATGCTTAGAAAATGCTGGCACCCACAGTAGGCTTTCTTCTCACCCCAATTAGCTTCATCATGATGGTCCTTCATAAACATGCCCACGGGTTACTTGACCTAGAGCAATGGTTCTCAATCCTCCTAACGCTGCAACCCTTTAATACAGTTCCTCGTGTTGTAGTGACCCCCAACCATAAAGTAATTTTCATTGCTACTTCATAGCTGTAATTGTGCTACTGTTATGAATCATAATATAAATATCTGTGCTTCTGATGATTTGGGCAACCCCTGTGAAAAGGTTGTTCTACCCCCAAGGGTTCATGGCCCACGTTTGAGAGCCATTGCCCTAGCAATCCTTCAGTGGGACTGTTTTCCCAGGTAATTCTAGGTTGGGTCAAGTTGATAAAACTACCCACCATAGAGAGCAAATTCCAACATGAACTTCTGAATGGAAATCTCCATCCAAACATTAGCAGTTCTCATAACCAAAGACATCTTAATTCATCCAATGACCTTAGGTGCCTTTGCCCAGCCTAGGGACATCTAAGGACCTCAGGAATGAAGAGCTATAGATGTCTTTTGGGGAGTCTTGTAATTTAATCTTTTTCTCTGAGTGAATGAAAACATTTAGGCTCAGCAGGAAAAGGGCTTCCTTTGGGGCCATGTCCCAGACTAGGGACACAGCCAGGCCCATGCTTTGTTCTGCAGAGCCCAGGTTTCCACCACACCCCTCTCATTTTCTGAACTTTTGTATGGCTCTCTTTGTGTGGGAAAGAGCATGTCATTTGAGAAATGGGGCCCACTAGGTGGGTTTCTCTAGAGCTGTTACTCTCAGAGCGATGAACTGTTTGACAGGACATGAGAAGAATTCAGAGGCGGCATGTAGGAGCTTACTCTGCCACAGAGCTGCGCTCGCCTCCGGGACGCACATTCGTTCTAATCATATGCTGGATGCAGGGCTTGCTTTCTAAATTATGCACCTCCAAAGGCCTTTCATCTTGCCGAGGGTTTGATGCTGGCCTGCGTGGCCGCCTGTGCTGGGCTCTCATTCTGTCTCAGAGCCATTAGGGCGAGGAAGTGGGAGGGAGGCAAGTGGACACCACACACCCTTCCTTTTATTGAGATTTTGCCACTCTGCAAGGCCTTTTGGGGTATGGAGCATGGCTGATGGGAAGCCAGGCAGAAGGCCACCCTTTGCTTCTGTCAGTCTGGGATCTGGAAATGGACTCACATGATTGCTTATCTGGAAGCCGTCCAGGGGTGCAGAGAAATCTAACTCCATCAGCTTAATTGAATTAAGATTTGTGGAGTTCAAGGGTCCAGGGTCTCTGGAGAGCTGAATGGAAGACAGTTCAGACATCTCCTGAGCAAGGCAGATGGGAGTGGGCACCAAGGGCCCAGGAGGGTTTCCAGGGGCTCGTTTTGGGGCCAGAGCCAAAAACAGCACCCCAAGCAATCAGCCACCTTCAGCAAAAAGCAACCCGTGAAGGCAATGAGTCTGTGTGAGCAGCTCCTGACACCTGGTCCACACCCTGTGTAATCCCCTCCCCTTTTGGCGTGAGTGAGACTTGCTGAGTGACTTGTTTCTAACCAAGAGAACCTCTCCAAAATAATGGTTACGAAGACTCTATTTTGCCTGCACCCTCTTCCTTGTTCCTCTTCTTCTGAATGTGCTTTGAGGAAATGAACTGGAGAGGTCCTTGTGACAGGAAGCCGAGGGCGACCGTCAGTCACCACCAGCCATGCCTACCCAGCAAGGAGGTGCAATTGTCAGCGTGACAGCTGTGGGAGAACCGACTCCTGCCAGTGGCTTCCGAATGAGCCAGGCATTAGATCCTTTCCCATTTGAGCCTTCAAATGAGATTCCAGTGCTAGCTGACATCTTGATTTAGGTCAAGACATTGAACTGAGGACACAGTTAAGCTGTTACCCAGTCTTCTGACACAAAAACTGTCAGGAAATTAGTGTGTGTTTTTTTTTAAAGATACTTAATTATACAGTGGAGTAATAAAGAACAAGCCCCTGTTATGGGGATCATATTTAGGATTATAACACCTTCAGCAGCATTGGGAATGAGAAGAAATTGTTAGTGTGAATTTACAGACATATGTAAGTGCCCCAGCTTACTGGGCCAAGATCACTTTATATGGCCTTGAGGAGTTGAACGAAGCCAGGTTGGAGGGGCCACAGCACAACCAAGGCTGTGACAATTTTATTGAGAGCAATCACACCTTTCATACCTTTATCAGAAACAGAATATGATGGTAATTTCCAGGATCAATACAGTTGTAGTTGCCAGGATACAGTAAAATTTGCAAGCCATACAGGGCACACAAGATTAATGTCTAAGTCCGATTGTCCTGTCAGGTCTTCATGTTTCTGTGACTACTAAGGGAACATAAAGAGAAACACAAAGCTACCTGAACGCTTGACTGCCTGAGGGAATGTATTGGTCTCTCAGGAACTGGAAGGCACGTTGTGCCCAGGAGTCATGGACTCTAACCTGAACAATCTATGATGTATCCCTCTCAAGGCAGCTAGGCCAGGCTGACTCCATGGTTCCCTGCATATATATGTATATGTGCATATATGTGTATGTATATGTATAAATTTATTTCTCTTTCTATATACAGTATATGTGGTAGGTGTTCGTGTGTGTGCTCGTATGTGGGACTGAGTGTGTTAGTGTGCATATCTGGTGTGTGTGTATGTGAGAGAGAGAGAGGAAGTCAGATGTCGTTCTTCATCACTCCTCTGGGGTATGTTTTGAGGCAGGGTCTCTCACTGAGTCTGGAGTTCACTGCCTCAGCTGGGCTGAGTACCCAGCAACACAAGGATCCTTTCATCTCTGCCCTGTATCGTTGGAGCTACAGATGGGCAGCACCTCACCTGTCTCTTTACTTGGGTTCTGGGTACCAGAATTTAAATCCTAGCCTCTGCACAGATAGCCTTTGGCCCACTGAGCTGTCTCTCCAGCTCATAGGAGGCTTGTGTCTTATGAGCCAACTGTATTTTAGAACCTATGAGCTCTGAGTGACACTTTATCACCCACTTCCTTTGTCACTCACAACCCTTTGTCTGCACTGCTTTCTTTAGTTTCCCCAATCTTTACAATAATCCAGTGAGGCCTCTTAGTGGCTTCGTCTCACAGATTAGAAAGAGGGCAGAGAAGAAAATTATTTGAAGAGGTGGTAAGAGGTGACTCTGGGGGTTTGAACCTAGGCAGTGTGGTTTCAGAGGGCCACAAGACAGCATCCATTTATGCAGAAGATGCTCAGACATCTGTTGAGGGGTGGCTGTGTTTAGTCACTAATACCTGTTATGGAGGAGCCAGTGACTCTGCCTCTACCTAGTGTTGAGCTTGAATGATTGACTTAACCTTGGCTGCTGTATTGGTTACTTTCCTGTGGCTGTGATAAAATGCCATAACAAAATCAACTTTGAAGAGAGAAGGTTTTATTTGGAATTACAACTCCAAAGAAGATACAGCCCATCATAGCAGGGAAGGCATTGACTGGTCCTATTTTCATCCGTACATAGGAAACAGGAAACAGAAAGTCCAGTGAGGCTATAAACCTCAAATCCCACTCCCAGTGATATATTTCCTCTAACAAGATTCCACCTCCAAAAGGTTCCATCCTTCCTAAACAGTGGCACCAACTGAGGGATGACCAAATGTTTTAATGTGTGAGCCTATGGGGACAGCTGGATCAACTGTTAAGTGGTGATGGGGACCCTGCAGGGCACAAGAAGGTAAGCTATTATTTATAAAGCACATGTGTCATGGCTCAGACAAGATTTGGGTGTGTCCCTCAGAATTCCATGTGCTGGAAATGTGGCCTCTCATGTGGCAATATTGAGTAACAGAAACTTTGCAAGTTTATTTTGTAGTTCTAACAGGTAGCACAACTACTTGTATATCCTTGAAGGTCTTCCTCTACTGAGGAAGGTGATCCTCTTTGGTCATAAACAGATTTTTCTTTGGGTTGTCAGTTTACAAAAGAAAACAACACAGAGACTCATTATTAATTATGAAAGCTCAGCCAATAGCTTAGGCTTGTCCCACTACTTCTTATAACCTATTAAATTAACCCATTTATATTAATTTATGTTTGGCTCGTGGCTTTTTACCTCTCTTCTGTCTTGCATCTCCTGTTTCCTCTCCTTGTCCTGTGATGTCTCTCTTGTGTCTTTCTTCTTCTTCTTCTTCTTCTTCTTCTTCTTCTTCTTCTTCTTCTTCTTCTTCTTCTTCTTCTTCTTCTTCTTCTTCTTCTTCTTCTCCTTCTCCTTCTCCTTCTCCTTCTCCTCCTCCTCCTCCTCCTCCTCCTCCTCCTCCTCCTCCTCCTCACCCCCCCCGCCTGAAAGTCCCACCTGCCTTCCTCCTACCTAGCTATTGGCTACTCAGCTCTTTATTAAATGAGTCAGAAGGTGCCTTGGCAAGACACATTTTCACTGTGTACAAAAATTATTCTACTACATTTTTGTCTTAATGAAAAGGAAAGGTTTTAACTCTAGAACAGTAAACTATATTCAATAAGAACAATTATCATGTATTGTCTAAATAAAAAGGGAAAGTTCTTCAACTGCACTTTGGGGGCTCAATCCATTGCTCTGATGTGAATGTGGGTCTCTGTCTCTATCTCCATCAAGGAAGAAGGGGGAGGGAGGAGGGGTGGGGAGGTAGTGGGAGGGGACCAGGAGAAGGGGAAGAAAGGTAAGAATTTTATTTCTTTAATTATGTTTTTGAATGGAAAAAATAAAACAAAACAATGTATGAAAAAAACCTAAAAGATATAAAAAAATAAAAAAATAAAAAAAATAAAATATAAAGGGAAAGTTTTAACTTTAACAAAGTACAACTATATATAATAAGAACAATTTTCAAGTAAGAATCTTACATTTACAATGTCTAGTCTATATGTATTTGGCAAATTTTGAGAAAATGCTATATTATCTATCCTACCTTAGTAAGTCCAGTGCTTTATCTCTAGAACATTTGCTCTTATAACTTGTATTACTAACCTAAAAACACCTTTCAGTCCTTAAAACATTTTCTTAGTCAAGAAACTTAAGCTTTTATGTCTCAGAATCTAACACATTTTACATCTATTTTGTAAGTTTCTTTTCTGAATTTGGTAACAAAGAAAACTGTAACCATCTCATCTTCAATTCCATCAGAGACATGAGAAGGATAAACTATTACTTGAGTAAACAGGAAGCGTAGAGTAAACATCTTCCAAAACTATAGAAATGACAGAATCAGCGGGCTGCCTGGACAGTCATGCAAGGTTCCTCTGCAACATCAGGGAATCCATCTTCAATCTACAGGCCTAAAATATCTGACAGACTTTTCTGTGAGGCAGGAATTTTGAAGGACTGTCCTACCTTTTCTTGGCAAAGTTTGGCAGTTGTCTTCCTTTGTTTCCTGTTTGTCCAACTTGGACAACATACTGTTAGCAGTTTCTTGTTCAAATGGCTAATTTTTGCCACAAAGAGAGAAAACTCCATATGGGGGCTCTTCGATGACTACCATCCTTTTTTGAAGTAAATTAGTGCTGTCAGGAACAGATGTGTCTCCCTGTCATGAAGAACTTTATGTTATAAAAGATTTTAAATGTCATATTCTGCAGGCCTTTGGAGTGTTTAAAGATCATATACCTAAAATATTTCTCTGTATGACCTTGAAAGCATACCTATCTTGACTATAAGTTTGATTGTTATCGATGACTATTAATCTGTATTTCTTTATTATTCTCAATAGCTTTCAAGGACTAAAACTTTAAATTATACTTTTAAGTGAGCTGTTTGGTACAATACTTTAAACAAGAGCAGAAACAGTATAACAAAATACAGTATAACAAAAATAACCTTAAATTTGTATCAATAAGCAAAATTCCTTACTAATATAAAATATTTGAGAATAGAGGCTGTTCAAAAGTAGACTCAACAATCCATCCTTTTATCCCATCATTTCTATATTATACCCCCTTTTCCCCTTTAGAATCTAATCTCCTCTGTTTAGTTTTCTCCCTGACCACAACCAGAAACTATTTGTAAACAACTCCCAAATGATGACAAACATTTATAACCTACCAAACAATCATAAACCACTCACCCCACCTTTTGGGAAAATGGGCGCCTTGTTCTCTAGACTGCTTCTTATTGTCTGTGGGTGATGCCTTCTTTAGGGAGACTGAGAAAATTAATATAATATTCAAATTCTGGGAAAATTGTCCATAACATTTGCTGTCTAGTCTCTGTGCAATGGGAAAACATAAGGCTTATCTTCATCCCCGGCTAGAATAGTCTGTGAGGCTGGAGCATCTCAGCCAGCAGCCTTGAAGCTGTTCTAGATGCAGAACTCTAAGGAAACTGCAACAGAACTCTGAGAGGCTGGATCACCTGGGCCACCTGTTTTCATTGGTGTCTTGTCCCCTTGCTCTGAAAACACATAAAATTTCAAAGGTAACATAAATATCTGAATTAACACAAGCATGGACTGTGCATTGTACACAAGTCATCAAAATGATTTTTTACTTTGTTTGATCATCTAAAATATACTATCTTATAATTTTTCTAGGTTTTTTATGTCTGTAGCCTGGATTTTCAGGAGGTCTTCCCTGATCAAACCTGATCTCTATCAACCTTGAAGTAATCTAGAGCCTTTTGTTTTCTATGGAAAAAAAAAACATAACCTCTTGCCTAAAGTATTAAATTTTTTGGCTTCCATTTTAAAGTTAAGATATTTCTAAAATATCTAGGCTGGTTTAATTTAGAGTCCCCCTTAAAATCCCATGTCAGCAGCTGTCATATGCTCATCAGTAATCAAAAAGTTCAAATTCAACAAGACACCATATAGGATCCAGACGATCTGTGTATCCATCTTTATATGGTTTATCCTTCCTATATTGTTTTATTTTCTCTTTAAATACTTTATCTTATTACTTATAAACTATTTTTTCTATGACTGTCTATACCCATTTTCTTTTATTTTTCAAGCCTGTTCACAGTTTTAAATATATTATACCTTTTTAGAGGTTTTATATGTCTGGACCTGGCTTAACTAAACACCTGAAGCATTCTATGATTGCATGAGACAAATCTTAGATTGCTATGTCAGCCACTGGTGCAGCTCAGCTTAGTACACGGTGCTAGTGCCTGGCGCTGGCAACTGGCTCCATCCCACAGGCAGTCTTTATACACTGACCCTACCCAAGAGACCTCAGTCACTAGGAAGCTGCATTTGATATTTGATTCCATGTTTTGAAGGTTTTTGTTTGTTTGTTTGTTTTCTCAGGCCTGATGTGGATACATATGGCTGGACATCGGGTGCCATGTGTAGACAGATTTTTCCTTGAGATGCCAACTCACAAACAGCAACATGGAGACTTAATATTGATTATGAAAGCTTGGCCTACTAGCTCTTACAACTTAAATTAACCCATTTATATTAATCTACATTTTGCCTCATAGCCTTTTGAGTCTCTTCCATCTTCCATTTCTTGTTTCCTCTCCTTGTCATCTGGTGTACCTCTCATGCCTAGCTTCATCTCTTCTTCTCTCTTTCTGCCCAGAAGTTCTGCCTAACCTCTTCCAGCCTAGCTATTGGTCATTGAACCAGTCAGATGGTGCCTTGGCAAAGACACATCTTCACACTGTGGGAGGGACACACATAGAGGGATGAGGGAGAAAGATTACACCCACCTAGCCAGCCAGACCAACTGATTAAAGGAGTGATGTCAACAGGTGCATCTTTGTGGAAGATGTTTATGAGGGTACCATCTTCTAGAGGTGTCAATTCTGACCGGAGGAGTTAATATGCTAACTCTGAGCATGTGTAGCTATCAAGCAAGGCCATAGCACATGCTTGGTCTCTTCTACAGGTACAATGTTTGTTTCCTACTTCTCAACCATGTTCAGATCCAGTCAGGGTGGAGGTCCCTCAGAGGCTGAAGAGATGGAGCCACTCAATTTTGGACTTCACATTTTAACAATGTGAGCTAAATAAACCTTATTTCTTTATCTATGTACCAGCACTAGACACTCTGTTACAACTGCAGCACATGGACCCAGTTCAATACACCATAGCTGGGTACTAAGCGTTTTGCGTTGATTAAGGTAAGATAAGCTGGATGTCAACAGGTAATCACAATACCGCGTGGAAACTACAGGAACACACAACGGCTATTTCAAGGGCCAGAAAGCCCTTTACTCCCCAGGCTTTGTCTGTGTTCTTTAAAGACCCAGGCTCCTTGGTGGGCTTCCTGTGCAAAGTGTGGCTCTTTTCAGTATGTCTTATTCCATCATTACAGTAATTAGCAAGTCTGAGGTTAGCGTCCTCCTGCTGAAATGATGTCCGATAGTCTTACCCCGCATTTCCCTTTTCAGTCTAAGCTTCTCAGGATGAGGACCTTTGAAAACAGGCTTTTCAAAATCTCAGGGTACGTTTGTAATTTTAAGTCTCCAGTCAGGGAGCCACATACAAGAGCTCAGAAGTCATAGAGCTTGGCCCCAGGCTCCCCCACTCCTGCCACTTTTCTGTTGAAGTCTTCACTGTAGGCCAGAGCAGCAGTTTGCCCAAAGCCCGGGAGATTAAATTATTCATGTGGAGGCAATGTAAAGACTCTGGAAATGCTTAATGAACTGTAAGTGCCAAGTGCTTCCTCCAGATAATGAGAACGGTCGGTGGCAAGACCGAGGGGCTCAGGGCAGAAAGAGGCAGTCAAGGGGTAGGTGGAGGAGGGCATGGGGGTGCAGCCAGGCCCAGAGGTGTGCTGAGGAGTTCAGGCAAGTGCAGCAAGAGTGGTGTGAGAGGTGGGGAATGTGCCAAGGTGCCTCGACATTTCCAGTCTTCCTCCATTTGGAGAGATAGGAGAAAGTGACACTCTACCACTACGGAGTCATGCAACTCAGTGTGGCCCACAGGTGGCAGTTGAAAGTGACATGTGAAAATCATTTAATTGCCAGTGCAGGGGTCCCCAGTGTTTTCTCTCCTGCTGTGGTAACCATGGAAGCAGAGGTAGAGATGAAAGTAGAGTGGAGGACCACCTGCCCTAGAGAGTGAACTTTGTGTGAGCACTGGGCCCCTGGAAACTCAGTGGTCACCCTCCTGTAGGTCCCCTAGCCTTCCCTGATACCCCTGGAAACTCAGTGGTCACCCTCCTGTAGGCCCCCTAGCCTTCCCTGATACCCCTGGAAACTCAGTGGTCACCCTCCTGTAGGCCCCCTAGCCTTCCCTGACACCCACAGCGTGGTGGAAGTTGTGTCTTGAGAATGAGGATCAGGAGTTTGATTGATGAAGGGGGACTAGAATTATCTTGGTGTGGTATATGAGAATTCCCTGGGGACTAATTCTACACACTACCTTAAGAAAAAAACAACCAGCCAACCAAACAAACAAAACTCCAAACATTTCGGGCTGTGGATGAGACTCAGCTGGTATTCTAGCTGCTTACCTAGCATGCAGCTCTGGCTTTGATCCCAGCACCGCATACACCAGGCCTGGTGGTGTAAGCCTATAATCCTGGCAGTCAGAAGGAAGAGGCAGGAGGATTGCCACAAGCCAGCCTGGTCTACTGATCTAGTTTGCTTTTTTGTTGTTTTTGATAAAGCACTGACCAAAAGCAGTCTGAGGGAAGAAAGGTTTTATGTGGCTTTCCCATCCTGATCCCATCCTGATCCCATCCTGATCCCATCCTGATCCCATCCTGATCACATCCTGATCACATCCTGATCACATCCTGGCAGGAAGCTCCATGGAAGAGTGCTGACTGCTGCTCGCTCTAATGGCTCACTCTCCATGGCTTGCTCAGCCAGCTTTCTTACACTGCCCAGGACCACCTGCCCAGGAGTAGCAACATCCATAGTGGTCCAGGCTCACCTACATCAGTCATTAATCAAGAAAATGCCCCACAGACATACCCACAGGCCAGTGTAATGGAGACAATCCATCAACTGAGGTTCCTCTTCCCATGTGACTCCAGTTTGTGTCAAGTTGATAAAAACTAGAGCATGTTTATGGTGAATTCTAGACCCACCATGGCTACATAGTGAACTTTTGTCTCAAAATTAATTCAAATTCAGTTGTATGTGACTGGACATGAATATTTACGAACATTTCTTTAGAATGTTGCTCAGGTGATTTCCAGGGCCACCTGGGTTAGCACAATGGACATGCTTCTGTTTGCTCCCTGAATGCTCAATAGTCCAAGCTCTATTTGGGGACTATAAAGGAGAAGTGTGTTCCAGGACTTAAAGGACCTACTTTTGCTGTCCCCATTTTCTTTCTATTGCTGTGATAAACACCATGATCAAAAGTGCAAATTCCACTGAACGAGAATGAGACCACTACCACAGTTGAAAGACAAATCTGATACAAGCTTTAATTAAATACTGGCCAGGTGGATGGGCTCTGGCCAGGTTTATATCCAGGTTCCGAGGAAATGGCCCAGAATCAAGTATGGCCAGGGCTTGAGAAGGAAAACCCATAATTCATTGAATTTCCCATCAGGTCCAATCAGCAGCAAGCATACATCGGGACGAACTTCCTGCCTGTGAACCTCCCACCCACTGTGATCAAGCACATCCAGTACAGATGGGTCAAACAAACTTGTTTAGGGGAGTGAAAATCATGCGGCTTGTTATCTCCCATAAACAAGAGCCTCCAGCTTCTCAGGAACTGTCTGTCCTTGGGCAAAGGGTGTGCAGATCAGAGGTATTTTTGCTTCACGGACCTCTAAGGCATTGTAATTAAAACTTAAAATGTAACTTTTGCTCTCAAGAACAACTCGGGAAAGAAAGGGTGTGTCTGGTTTACGGCCTACAGTTCATTGTGGAGACAAAGCAAGGCACAAACTCAACACAGGAACATAAAGCAGAAACCACGGAGGATCACTGCTTACTGGCTTGCTCCCCATGGCTTGCTCAGTTACTTTTCTTGTAGAGCTACTTCACAGTTGCTTGGGACTCCTATTAGCTATTTGGTTGAAAGTGTCACCCCAGCCCCCTGGCATCCCTATACCCAAAGAGTCTAGGATGTTTCGGTTAAGGCTTCACCCCAGCCCTGACATCCATATATATCCAAGGAGTCTGGACTGTTTGGTGGAAAGTTCCATTCCAACCCCCCTCTCTTGAGAGTTGCCTAAGTCCAGACTCCTCCTCCGAGAAAGCCCACCAAAGGGTGACTGAAATTACCTGGCACGAGTGAGAAGGAAGCACAAAGCACACAACAAACCCGCTTAGGAGTTTATTAGAGAAGATGTGTACAGGCCTGGGAAGTTGGTGTGCAGAAAGAGAGGGCTGAAGATGGCCCATCTAGCTTTTAAGGCTGCCTAGTGCATGCACACAGGGGGTTGACATAGCTATATCATATGCAGATGACGGAGCTCACAATACGTAGGTGATGCAACCATATTGCATGTAGGTCACGCAGGGCCTTTAAAGGTCCCCTGGGCAGATGGCTAAGTATTTTGCCTGAGTCTTTTTCCACACATGTGTGTCCCTGGAACCTGGAAGTGCCAGCCATGTTGTGTGGCTGGAATCCTAACAGTGACCCCTCCCCAGAGAGGCTCAAGATCACGCCCACAGGGTATTTAAACTGCTCCCCCTCCCCCAGAGAATGAACAGTGGTCTTCCCGGTTCTCTTTTCCCTTCTCTGTTTTTTTTGGTCTCCCTTCCCCATCTCCTCTCTGAGGGCCTGGAAGGCTACCTGGGAGCGCTGGTATCCATTAAACCTGGGCTTTTTCTAATTCGGTTTGATTTGGTCTGATTTGGATTATTGCATCAGTGGAGAGGTTTGTTGGGCTGTAAAACCTTTTCACTAGATGTCTAGAAAATGCACCCATGGTGGTGCATGCCTTTAATCCCAGCACTTGGGAGGCAAAGGTAGGTGAATCTCTGAGTTGGAGATCAGCTTGGTTTACAGAGTGAGTTCCAGGACATCCAAGGCCACAACAGAGAAACTCTTTCAAAACACCAATAAGAAAAGAAGAAAGAACAATAAATAAATAAATGAAACAAAGAAAGAAAGAAAAGAAGAGAAGAGAAGAAAAAAGAAGAGAAGAGGAAAGGAAAAGAAAGGAAAGGAAAAATGTACCCATGCATGTGCCATGTGCCCATTGCCAATCTGATGGAAGCTATTCCTTGATTGGCGTGCCTTCTTTCCACGTATGTCAAGCTGACAACTGAAGCTAATAGTGACACATGTCTTTATGACTGTAAGACCCTCACCTCACCCATGTGATTCGAACATCTGTTCTCCCTAAGGTCTATACATTGGACACACATCTCCAGTGCTATAGCTTTAAGAGGTAGGGCCTTCAAAAAGCCATCAGTCCCTGCTCTTGCAGATGGAATAAGTGTCTTCATCAAAGATGTTCCCAGAGTCTTGCCTGCCCCTTCTATTCTATGGCCACGCAGGGGACTGAGCTATCTATGGAGCAGAGAACTATCACTCACCAGCCATGCCAGCTGCTGGCACCTTGAGGTTAAAACTTCCCAGCCTCCAGACCTAGAAGCAGTACACTGTATGGGTCGTAAAGGACACAGCCTGTGCTATTTCGCCACAGTAGTCCAAAGGACCAAGACAAGATGGACAAAAATAATTTGGTTCTTGGTGACATTAAAAGCTGGAAAAGCCAGCAGTTCCCACCAGAGCCACTGCCCTGTTCCCACCATGAATGCCCCAGCTGCGATGGCTCTGTCTTAGCCAGGTCCTCCCAAGGCTGTTCCGTACCACCTGCCCTATGTGCGGCAGACAGAGCAGGCTGCAGAGCGCCGTCCCTTCTAAGCAGTCCTGTTGCCACAGCCACCGCTGCCACGCTGCTCTACCCGATCTGCTCACCAGATTAACAATGCGGAGCCTGTTGCTGGCATCTTCTCCCTGTCAGTGAGTCTGTGGATCTTGATTTTCATCAGAGACTTGTATGTTCAAGAATCCACTCCCTTCAGAATGTAATAGAATGCTACCCAGCCACATTGTCTGCTCACGAGCTCTCAGGGCCCGCCTTCCTCTTCTATTCTCCAGGCACTTATTTCTTGTGGCCTTTGTTGCTTCTCTGAGACAGTGTCTTGGTAGGTCATGCTGTCCTTGAACTCACTGAGCTTTGACCTTGACTCCTGCTCTTTCTACCTCTGTGCTCCAAATGCTGAGACCACTGGTGTGGGCCAGTACTCTGACTGAGCCACATCCCCAGCTGTCTCCCTGCTACTGGCTTTTGAAACATTGCCTGTTGACTTACTTACATTATCAAGTATGAACACTCAGGATTCTTACACAAGTCCTCCCATCACGGCACTGTGACACAGCCACCCTCCCTCCCAGCCTCACAAGATAACTTCATCTCACATTTGTATTAAAAATAAGAATATTCTAATTAGCATTTATGTTCTAATACATTCTGTTTGTGAAAGAGCCGTGTATGAAAACATTTTCTTTCTTAGACTATTTTTAATTTTCTTAGAGTTAATAATTATCTCTATTTACTTCTCCTTTTGCTCTCATTGTAGATTTTGAGAGGGATTGGAACTGAATGAATGTGTTCTATTTCCTGTGTTCAGCTGAAAACCACAGCACTGTTTTCTACTAAGTGGGAATGTAATTCTTACAAACGACTCCGTGATGTTTCCCCACTGAAATTGAGGACGGACTTTCCAAGCATTGGTGGCATCCGCATCTCTTCGCTTTGGCCTCCACCTGGTGTCTGATAATACTGAACCTTCCTTACAATTGTTATGCCCAAGTTTCTAGTCTACAAATGAATTCACGGAGCCGGATTTCTGATGTGCAAATTACATGAGGGTTTTTAATTCAAACTCAAGTTTGGACCAACACCTTTCCAGCACCCCAGCTTGGTGGGAACTCTGGAGGGTGAACGCCATAATCAGGGGCGTTCATGTCCTGCTATCTTGGGACTGGGTAAGGAGGGCAAAGGATAAGGTAGTTTCTGAAACCATTGGTCAGTACAAAAACCTAACAAAGAGCCATAAATTATTGACAAGGTATCTTCAAGGACAGGATGCCTCCTAGGAACATCTGGACCTCATTAAACTTTATGGTCCTGCTCCCTATCTTTTTGAATACCTGGTCAAATTTCTGTAAGGCAACACATTTCTGGAGCTGAGATTGTCCACACACACACCCCCAGCTCATTATATGGCTTAAGATGAAGCCCCTTCTTTAAAATGGAGTTTGCAAAGTTAGGTCCTCCCATAACTGTACATAGAAAAACATGCTTGCAGTCTGGGGGCAAGGCCTGAGAACCAGAGATTTTAAGAAGTCTTTTTCAGTGGACAGGATCTTCCTAAGGACAGGTTGTGTGTCCTCAGACTGGGCCTCCCCTGAAGACAGGCTGTTTTCTCAGTCTGGAAGTCCCTGAGGACAGTTGGTGTGTGTGTCTGTTTTAGACCGAGGTTTCCTGAGGATGGGACCATGTCTGCTCAGGCTGTGCTCCTGAGGACAGGGCTGTGCTCCTGAGGACAGGGCTGTGCTCCTGAGGACAGGGCTGTGCTCCTGAGGACAGGGCTGTGCTCCTGAGAGCGTGTGGAAAGCACTGTGTTCTCTTTTCTCGACTGTGTGCTCTGGTTCCAGTAGGAGTTAAGCAGGAGCTCCGTTTGTGAGTTCATCCAGTGTCATAAGTCCGAGGTCCTTGTGACTCACCCACACACTGGATTTCCTGGAGCTTTCCAGCCCTGGGTTGTTTCTGTCCCTCTTTCTCCTGCTAATGACCTTGGATTGCAGGAAGCAAAGCAAACAAACTCCCGGGAGACACCCATGGGCTCTGCTAGGTTGGTAACTCCCACTCAGGATCTGACTGACTATCTTCAAGAGACACGGCTCTCAGGCCCTACTGGGCCCTAAGCAGGCTCCTCCCTTCCCTTTTCCTCTATGAGTCCTTTTCATTTCTTTGGCGCTGTCTGTGCAGAGACTGTGGCTGGCATGAATAATAGATTATCAACCTGGAGCCTCTCCAGCAAGAGCCTCACTACCAGTGTAGACACGTTATGTAAGCAGAGACTTAGAGCAGCTTCAGAAGCAGTGCTGTGGGGGAGCATCTGAGGAGGGGGATGGGCAGGGGTGGGGCTGGGGGGATGGTCTGTGGGGAGCCCCACTCTAGGCTGGCCATGTCCAGCTAGCTACCATCTACTGTTTAAAGCCTCACACAGTAGCCAGAGGGAAGGTGCTAAAACCTCCCAGGGGGATAGGAGAATGCCGTGGGGGGAGAAAGAGAGAAAGCAGAGTGGGACATAGAGACCCATGCTGAGCACTGCTGAGACCCATTGCTTACATATACATTCCTATTGTGCAACACTGGTTAGGGCTAAGACATGAGTGGTTTGACTGGAAGATATCCCCAATCAGACCCATAAGTCATTGAGTGCAGAGGAATAAGCCCCTTGCCTTTCTCCCAGGAGACCCCAGGTTTGCCCCTGTTCTCTCGATTGGCATACAGACTACTGGCCCAAACAGCCCATCTCTAGAATCTTTAGGTGTGGATTCTCCAGGTAGGAAATCTCAGGGCATCTCCCTGACAGGACACTGAGGGCAGGAAGATGTTGGCCACTGTGTTAGCTGTGGTTTTGGCTGCTGTAATAAAATACCTGACAGAAGTAACTTAAGGAAGGAGGGTGTATTTTGACTCATGGTTTAGGGGTACACTTCACAGCAGTGAGGAAGTCACAGTGGCAGAAGAGTGAGAAGATTGGTCACGTTGCATCTACAGTCATGAAGCTCATAGCGGTGAATATTGGTGCTCATCTTGTCTTCTTTGTATTCAGTCCCAGGCTCCAGGCGGTGGAATGCTGCTGTTCATGTTCAGTTAAACCTCAGTTAAACCTTTGCGTTCCTCAGTTAAACCTTTCTGGAAACACCCTCACAGATATCAAATGGTGTGGGAAGTCCTTCTGTCTGTGCTCTGCTTCTGTTGGTTAATGAATAAAGCTGTTTCAACCAGTGGCCTAGCAGAATAGAGCTAGGCAGGAAAACTAAACTGAATGCTGGGAGAAAGAAGGCAGCGTCAAAGAGAAGTCATGTAGCCCCACCAGAGACAGACACCGGATGGAACTTTACCCAGTAAGCCACAACCACATGGCAATACACAGATTAATGGAAATGGGTTAATTTACGATATAAGAGTTAACCAGAAATATGCTTAAACTATTGGCCAAACAGTATTGTAAATAATATAGTTTCCATGTGATTATTTTGTGGTCTGGGTAGCTAGGAACAACCAAGTGGCCTCCCCCAACACCCAAAGGTATGTTTCCATGGTATTATAAGCCTTCTTAAGTTGTCAGTGAAGATTCATCATGACTTCCATGCTTTGAAGAGCCATTGCTCAGAAGCAGGGCTCTGGATTTGGTGGTCAAGAAGACAACCTTGCAGATCTTCCATGGGGAACCTAACTGACTGACAGCCCAGATGCTGCACTCAGAGGTACCACCCCTCTCTTTGGTTCCTCCCAGCTTCTGACTGACTAGGGTGAGGTTGATCCATTCCTGTGAAATGGGAGTGCCATCATGGCCATTGGCTTGAGTTTCTCTGTTGGCTTTATCCCACTGTAGCTGTCAAAGTGTCTTTGTAGCTGAATTTGCCTCTTGCTTTCAGATGTCAAGGTGGCATCATGGACCAGGAGAATCTCACATCTCAGCCTCCTCCACCTTTCCCATATATTCATACATTTCTTTTCTCTGGTGTAGGAGGTCCTTCTGTTTGTGTGTTGCTTTCATTGGATAATAAATAAAGAAACTGCCTTGGCCTAGTTGATAGGGCAGAACTTAGGTAGGTGGAGGAGACAGAACTGATTCTGGGAGGAAGAAAGCAGAGTCAGAGAATTGCCATGGAGCTGCCAGAATCAGATATGCTGAATCTTTCCCGGTAAGCCACAACCTCGTGGTGATATACATATTAATAGAAATGGGTTAAATCAAGATGTGAGAGTTAGCCAATAAGAGGCTAGAGATAATGGGCCAGGCAGTGATTTAATGAATACAATTTCTGTGTGGTTATTTTGGGTGTAAGCTAGCTGGGTGGCTGGGACAAACAAAAGGCCACCCGCTCCCTCCAACATTTTTCCTTTTTTTGTTTTTTTTTTTCCCCTTAAAGGACCTAGACTGGCCCAGGCTTTATTCTCCAGTCTCTGGATCCAGTGGGAAATCTCACCAGAGGATACTACTCAAAGTGTGGCATTGTCTGTCTTGGTTGTAGTTGGATTGACTTTGGACCTGCCTCAGCAGTGGGAAATACAAAGGCCTCCAGGCTGAAGTGAGCCTGAACCTCTTTATTTTGAGACAGGTGGGAGTGGAGGGAGATAGACCAGCCAGAGCTTGAGGACCATTTTAGGATGTAATTCTCAGCATAAAACATACTGGATTCTTCTAGAGGCCAGGCACACAACCCTCATAAGGTTTTCTTGTTGTCCTTCAGTTTTCTGGCCTTGACGACTCTCAAAGGCTTCAGTATCACACCCAGTTGGTTTCTTCCTCAAACTCCTCTGGTGCCTTCTTCTGCAATGCCCAACTCTAACAAAGATAGGATAAAGTCTAATGGCCAACAAGGGCTCAGAGTAGGGTCTAAGCCCAGAGTTCATGCATAGCCTTACTTGATGAGGTGGTTTGAATGAGAATGGCCCCCTGGGATCATGTATTTGAATGCTTGGTCCCATTTGGAGGAACTATTTGGGAATAACTAGGAAGTATGGCCTTATTGAAGGAGGTGTGTCATTGGGGGTGTTCTTTGAGGTTTCAAAAAACCCATGCCATTATCAGTTAGCTGTCTCTGCCTCATGACTGTGATGTGGGATTCCCCTCTGTATGCTATGATTACCATTGATTAGTAAAGAAACTGCTTTGGACCTATAGCAAAGCAGAACAGAGCTAGGTGAGAAAAACTAAATTGAATGCTGGAGAAAGAAGGGCAGAGTCAGGGGGAAGCCATGTAGCCCCTCCAGAGACAGATGCCAGAACTTTACCCAGTAAGCCACAGCCACATGGCGATACACATATTAATGGAGATGGGTTAAATTAAGATGTAAGAGTTAGCAAATAAGAAGCTAGAGCTAATGGGCCAAGCAATAATTTAAATAATATAGTTTCTGTGTGATTGTTTTGGAGCTGAGCAGCTGGGAACCAACAAGGGCTATCCTTACAACAAATTGGTGTGCCAACGTGATTGACTAAATCCACATAAAACCTAAGACAGCTTGGAAAGGAATTCTAGACACTAAAAAACAAAGTTTAGCTGCATTTTTTTTTCCAGATGGGCTCTGCTTGCTGGTGGCATGTTGCATTTCCTTTAAGAAAGGTCTTCCTGATTCAGCAGTAGCAGACAAAGAAACCGCACTGTTTTGAAATGGCAACTTCGTGGTTCACCAGCATGAATGGCTCTGACTTTTTTGGATGGTTCAACTATGGAGCACTTGAATGGGGTTTGTGGGCACATATGCTTGTATGCCCACTCAGGGTCAGGGTCAGGAGGAAGGTCACTGAGACCATGCCTACTGCTCAGCACTCCCTGCCTGGGCAAGCAGCAGAATCAGGTCTACTAGGCGTGCACAAGCAGGAGAGCATGGTGAATTCTTGCCACCATACACAGAGATATATCCAGACCATGCAGTGTGCTGCATGGCATATTTAGCTTTTACTCAGATAAAAAGAGTTTATATGCTGCATGGTGCTACCCAGAGTTGAGGTGGTGAGGATGGTTTCCACCCAGCGGTTCTAGAATCTGCGGTGAACTACCTCCACCATGTTTAAAGCCTGAGAGAGGCAGAACCAGCACCCAAGGCCACTAAGACCAAGCTGATTAGCATTTTAAAAAGTACTCTTGGCCAGAAAATGATTTCTGATACACAATAGGACAGATTAAGACATAAGAGACTGCTAAATGAGACCACAGTGTGTTTAAAAAAAATGTATGTAAGCTTGGGAGAGAGAAGAAAAAGAGTAAAGAGACAGTAAATGTAATATAAAAGAGTACAGACAGTCATAGATTAAAGGAATAAAGATAATAAAATAAATATTAAACTTGTAGAAAAAGTAATAGAGTAAAAATAAATAAGCCACATAAAAACGGAATATACACAGAGAGCCTGGATTATGTATATTATTGTGTTTTCTTTGAATTTCTGACTGTTAAAGAGCTACATAACAAGAGACATTTCATCATATGGGCTGCTAAGCTAAACAGGCATATGTATTCTAAAGGTATCTTCATTTCAGAATTTGGGTCTAAGGATATGTTACTATGGAAAAGAGGTTCTTCTTTTGTTTCCACAGAAGATGAGAACCTGTGGAATCCTTCTAGACTAATGTGGTTTGATGGACCAAGACCCACTGAAAGGTCACCTTGAACACCCCTCAAAAATTACTTCACCCAATAAACAGCAGAAAGCAGTTTGGAAAGAACTACACACATATTCCCAAATATTGTTTGAAATGTTTCTTTACATTTAAGGGGGATATGATATAGAGATTTGCATTGGTATGGATCTTGGTTTATTGATACAAATTTAAGGTCAATTTTGTTATATGTCTACTTCTGCTCTTGATTAAGGTATTGTGTGCAGCTCATTTAAAAATGTAATGTATAATTAAGAAATATAGGTTAATAGAGAGTCATCTGTTATAGTCAAGTTTATAGTCATGTTACTTAGGTTTTCTAGATATATAGAGAGATATTTCAGTTAGGCATTCTTCAGATCTTTCAGAGATCTTCAGAATATAGCATTTAAAATGTTTTAAGAGCTTAAGACTTATCATGACAATTAGACACATCTGCTCCTGGCAGCATTACTTCAAGAGGAAGATGGGCATTGAAGAGGCTTCTTATGGAGTTTGTTAGCTATTTGGGCAATAAACTGCTCTTTCCTGAACTGCTTGATGGTATTCTGTATGAACTGGACATGCAGGACCCACAGAGAAATGACTGCTGAACTTGTTCAAAGGTGAGACAGTCCTTTGGAGTTTCTGCTTCATGAAAGAGTCTGACAGACATTCTTCAGGACACAGAAGAAAGTGACTGACAAACTGCCAATATAGGCAGAACTGTCTTTGAAATTTCCTGTTTTGTGGAAAAGTCTGCAGGATACTATGGGCCTATAGGCTGAAGATGGATGCCCCAATAGTACAGAAAAATTTTGGGTGACTGTCCAGGCAGCATGATGTCTCTGTCATTTCTAGAGTTTTGGAAATTGCTTACAATGCACTTCTTGTTTACTTAGGTAATATTATATCCTTCTGGAGTCTTTGATGGAGTTAAAGAATAGATAGTTATTACTATAGTTTCCTTAGTTATGATAAAGGAAAGTATATATAAATATTGTAGCTGTAATTTTTGCTTGATAATTGCTTTGTTATATGTAATTTTACTATGTTAAAGTTAAAACCTTCCTTTCTATTTAAACAGAAAAGGAGAGGTGATGTGGGATTTCCCTCTGTGTGCTGTGATTACCACTGATTAATAAAGAAACTGCTTTGGACCTATAGCAAGTTAGAACAGAGCTAGGCAGGGAAAACTAAATTGAATGCTGGAAGAAAGAAGAGCAGAGTCAGGGAGAAGCCATGTAGCCCCTCCAGAGACAGATGTCATAACTTTGCCTGGTAAGCCACAGCCACATGGCGATACATATATTAATGGAGATGGGTTAAATTAAGATGTAAGAGTTAGCAAATAAGAAGCTAGAGCTAATGGACCAAGCAGTGATTTAAATAATATAGTTTCTGTGTGATTATTTCGGGGCTGAGCAGCCCAGAACCAACAAGCTGCATCCTTACAACATGACTGTGGAATGGTTACTATTCCAGTATCATGCCCACCTGCTTGTTGCTATGCTCTCTTCCATAATGGTGTGGACTCTAACCCTCTGAAACTATAACTCCCTAAATAAACATTCTTTCATAAGTTGCCTTGGTCATGGTGTCTTATCATAGCAATAGAAAAGTAGCTAAGACACTTGATCATTGACTAGCTGTGCAACTTTGGCCATATTAATCATATTAATAATTAACCCTGTGAAGCCTTGGTCTCTTCTCCTGCATACAGGTAATATCTGTAGTTGTGGTAATAGTATGGGTGGAGTGCCTACTATATTCTGGAAACCCTTGTGAGTGCTTGAAGTATATTATGAGAGCCCTGGGTATAAAGTAGGTAGTGTTATGGTTTCCAGTGTTAGAGACAGACCAGCTCCAGTGAAGTTAAGACTCTTGTCTCAAGTAGATCCCGCGATCTTGCTTCCCATTGCCTTGAATTCTTTGCTCCTGGTGCTCCCCTCAGAGCTGCTAGGAGGGCTGTATGCAAAGTCTCAGCCCTGCAGAGTTCAGCACATTGACTCCAGAGTCCTCTAGGTGTGTGCGTGTTTGTGTGTGTCATTACTTTATTGGCTTCTTTATTAGGCATGTATTTGTCTTGGACCTCCTTGAACCAAGCAGTGTGCTGAAAATATCAGGGAACAGAGTGGACTTGTCCTCATAGTCCAGAGTGGAAGACAGACATTAAGTGGATGATTATCCCATGATTAATTATAGTCAGGGACTGTGCTCTAAAATGGGAAGCAAGGGCACTGTGAAAAAATAGAAAATGAAGCACAGAGACCAAGCCTAGGATGGAGGTGTGACGCTGACATTTTGCTCCTGCCAACCTCCCTGAGATTTGCGACTCAGGGGGCACACAGCCCTGTCTGCAGAAAGAGTGCAATCTAATATTACCATTTAAAAAGTGCTAGTTGTGCCCTCCAGGGGATTGTGGCCTGATGGGAGGCCACTTTTGCTTCTGTCCTTAGAGGGAATCAGCCTGATGGGGGAGATGCTACTGAAGTTACTTGCTTGTGTGACAGAGAGGTCTTCTGCACGGAGCTAACTCAGGGGGAGAAGCTGAAGTTAGTGAGCAGGCCACCAGACAGAGCAGGATCAGAGGCCATAACAACTTAGAAGCTTAGCTGGGGTTGGCATTTAGGGAGCCCTGTGCAGATGCAGGCTGAGGGTACCCATGCAGGGCCTGAGTTCAGCCATCTGATGGAGAGGAGAAAATGGGTAGAGGAGAATGTGAAGGAGATAACCAGGGTTGGTAGGAGGGCTCAGTCATGAAAATGCTTGCCTTACAAACATGGAGACCTAAATTCAGATTACCCAGAACACACTTAAAAATTTAGAGATGGAAGCAGCACAAACCTGAAATCCCAGAGGTGATGAGATGGGGGGTGGAGACAGGTGGGTCCCTGGAAACTCTTCTAAGCAAGTGAGAGATCCCATCTCAAACAAAAGGTAGAATGCACCTGAAGACTGACATCTTGGTGTCATGTGACCTCCACACATGTGTTCCTGAACTCTCAAGAACACATATAAATACATACACACATGCAGAGAGAGAGAGAGAGAGAGAGAGAGAGAGAGAGAGAGAGAGAGAGAGAGAGAGAGAGAACTTGTGTTAAATACATGATAAATAAATGACCATTGTTATTTTGAGTGAGCCAGGGTCCGGGTGCCATTAAATAATACAAGAACCATGTGTGTGCCTTTGGCTCTCCTGCCCACCCCATCAGCAGAGCTCCACTGTGGGAGCTTCTCAGCAGGTTTATCTCCACTAACTCTGAGACTTGGAAATTAAAGAGAAGCCAAGGAGTCCCCGAGGCTGTGACGATGTGCCCTGTGTGTGAATGGGAACTTATCAGGGCTGTTCTAAGGGAGAGCCAGGGCTGCTTCAGCACTCATTGCACAGACGAGAGGAGTTTTTCCTTTTTTAGAGAGAAGTTGGGGGAGATTTTCTAATGAATACTATCCAACCATAAAATCATGTCGAAAATGAATCCGATCTGACAATAAAATAAAAGTGAAACAAATTACTATGTTCTCATATTTGTGGGAGAAATTAATTTCATGTTTAGAATACTAATTGATCCAATAAAGGTCTAAAACTGTGTGCTATTGTGGTAAGATCCTGGGAGTCCAAGGGGACTGCAGAGGGCTGGGAATGGGGACCAGCCTGGAGTCAACCATGTGGATGGGTTATAAGTCACATCCCGTTTCCCTCCCGTGCCTATAGCGCCTTAGGCTAATGTTGCATGGCACCTTCCCACATTCTTCATACCCCTCACATACCTAGGGACAGCAGTGGGACACCCTTTGTCAAACGAGAGATAACTCAGGACAGGGCTGTGTACATTTAGACTGAGACTCCCCAAGCACAGTCCTTGACCCCCTCAGACTAGATAGAACTCGAGGTCCAGGAGGACAGGTTGCGTCTCCTCCCCAAGCTGTGGAACCCTGAGAGCAGAAACTCTTAAAGAAGTCAATAGTCTCTCCATCAACCTGAGCAGCTAGGAGACCTACCCCCAGAGATAGCCTGGCTCCTCGGCCACACAGAAGTAAGAAAGACGCATGGGCGTGGCTGTGACAGAGGCGAGCACACTGGTTTACAGATCAGAATGTGAAGAGCCTGGCATTTCCCCCCTGCATCTTTCAGTTTTAATACCTCACACTAGAAAATGTTTCATCCCCAGTATTCTCCAAGCATTTACATTCGTAGATCGCCTGTGGGTGGTAAATAACCCAAAGGCTGGCCCTGTTCCTGAAGCTCCTTGATGACTCACACCAAATTGAGACCTGATTCTTTAAAGGCTGTGGCACTTTTCCCCACTGTTTCAAAGTGACATCTTTTATTGATTTGCTTTTCATGGACCGACAGTCTCCATCAATTCCTTCTCCTAATCCTTTATCTTCCATTGATGACAGGTATTCTTTTAAAGATTTTATTTCATTTTTAAGTGTGTGTGTGTATACATGCATGCATGCCCACACACATATTTCTATGTGACCATGAGTGCAGCTGCCCACAGAGGCCAGAAGAGGGCACTGGGTCTCCTGGAGCCAGAGTTACAGGTGTTTGTGAGCCTATGACTTGGGTGCTAGGAGCTGCACGTGGGTCCTCGGTAAGAGTGGTGTGTGTTCTTATCTGCTGAGCTGTCCTCACAGCCCCGTGAGAAGTGTTCTTATGCTCATTTGATGGGTGAGGTGAACAAGGCTTCATGAGATCTCATTGCAGCTAAGAGTGTGAAATGAGAATTTGATTGAGGTTGGGTGACCGCTTCCCTCCCTACTCTATTTCCCGAGCTCAGAATCATTAATAAAGCTGATCTCTTCCTACTCCACAAACCCATAGTTCAGTCAAGATTTGCAAAAGAGCACACACACACACACACACACAGAGTCAGAGGACTGAAGAGTTGGTATATACGCTGACACATTGCTCACGTACAATGACGAATAAGTGAGGAAATGGATGAGGGTTAGGAAGATGTAAGCACAAAGACCCCAAAACTCATGTTAAGAAAGCTGGACACACTCTTCTGTCAACAGGTGTATATGCTGACAGAGCACTCTTGCATAAAAAAAAATAAATAAAACTTCAAGGAGACGTAGAAATCCTAAAAAAAAAAAAAAAGCTGGGCACAGTGATATGCACCTATAACCCAAATACTGGGAGGCTGAGAGAGGAAGGTCCCTGGGGTTTGCAGACTTGCCAATCTAGCCAAATCAATCAGCTAGCTCCAAATTCAGGAAAGATCCTGTTTCAGAAAAGTAAGGTGGAGAGTAACTGAGGAAGACCCACGATGGAGAACTCCAGCCTCCATGGGCACATGCACACATGTATACAGACATATGTACATGTATATACACAGAGATGGATGCGCAAACAGAAACAGAGGAACGAGTGAGTGAACACATTCGAGACTCACCCCTTAGCGTGGCCCCACCCAAGCCTGAATTCTCTTCCCATCCTACACCAGTTGCCCACACCAGCCTGATAGTCTGGAAGGCAACAGCCGCCCCTTGTTGCTTGTGTCAGCGACTAACAGCTACTCAGTGGCAATTACACTCAGTGTCCCTCACCCCCGGTCTCACACTACATGGAGCTTCCATTTCTTCCCACTTCCCTGCCCCTGTCTAGAATGAGTTCCCAGCGCACGGTGCTGCTCCCATCGGCCCTCCATTTCCTAACGTTGATGGGGAGTTCTCAGAAAGAAGAGCCCCACCTCCTGCTTCCACTTAGGGGTCCAGAAGGAAGGGGTGCCTGTGCAGAAGCTTTGGAGGGCCATGGCACAATTACCTCCCGTCAGCATGCTAGTCTCTCCTATGCGGTGCAGGAGCCATTGCTTCACGTTACATAATGAGCTGCTGTGAGGACGGGGCGCCAGGGAAGTGGCCCGGTCTGCAGTGGGCTGTTTAACGTCTTAATTAAAACCTTTCTGATAAATATTTACCGCTCCCTCTGATTCTTGTCAAAAGGAAAATGACAAAGAGGGAGAAGGAAAAAAGGGTGAGAGGAGTAAGGAGAGGGAGGACAACAGGGGAAAGAGAGGGAAGAGAAAGGAAGAAAAAAATACAGAAGAGGCTGTTGTGAGGGCCAGTCCCCAGCAGGCAGAGCCAGGGCCAGGGGCCAATCACCATGCCTACCGAACCTTCCTCCCTCTGGCCCATGAATGTGGGTTCATATTTTATACAAGATATTTATAGACAGGCGCCCTGGCCATGTTTAATTTTTAGGGCAGCTGTAGATCCTGCCAAACAAGTTAGTCACATGACAAAGGCCAGGAGGTATGGCTCTTTTTTTTTATTATTATGATGTAGATCGCCTGGGAAGAAGTGTTGATTTTAAAGTTGGTAAATTAAGTTATAGGTGTTTTTGGTATCCCTGTGTCTCCCGGAAAAGGAATATTAATGATTATTTTATTTTGGCTTATTTGGGGGATAAGAGGTGTTTTGGAGAATAAACGTGGGTAGATCTTGAGAAATAAATCAAGCTTGAGATGCCCTTCCGAGATGACTATGTAAACTGTGTCTCGTTATTCCACGTGCCTCCGTACCAACACACTTAGGGTAAAGTAATAGTTTCTATGTTGGGGCCATGGACCCCAACACATGAACCAGAGAAAGAAGTTCAGATCCTCTCACCCCGGCCTGGGGCCGCGTCTTTCCTGGTCTTCTCAGATCTGCTTCAGTTCCCAGTCTCAGGCAGGGCAGTAGTGGCTTTAATCCTGGAAATCAGGAGGCAAGGCAGGTGGACCTCTGAGTTGGAGAGTTGAAGGTCAGCCTGGTCTACAGAGTGCACAGAGAAACCCTCTCTCAAAAAAACCAAAAAAAGAAAAAAATGTTCCTAGTCTCTATTCTGTGGCTTCCCCACCTCTCACGCACCCCATATGTCCACCTCCTCGCGTGGACACCAACAGGACTTCCACAAGACAGCAGACTGGCTTAGACAGATCCCTGGACGTCTTTCCTTCACAAGAAGCTAAGATCCCTCTCCACGTCCCTGCTGAGCAGCTCCTGGCTGAAAGACCTGATACTCAGTCCTCAAAAGCTTGAGCCCACAGATGATTAACACACATGGTCACTGAAATGACCACTTGGTTACTGTCATGAAGCAGGCTGGAGGACTTGGGTGGAGCAGGGACAGGAGCTGAGAGCAGGCGTCAGAGCTGTCCTTCCTGGACAGTCATTAGGATGTCAGCTCTCTGCACTGCTCAGGACTGTTGTCTGTTGATGTGAACAAGCAAGACGTGCGCTCCTGTGTGTGTGTGTGTGTGTGTGTGTGTGTGTGTGTGTTCACGTGTGTTCTGTGGTCCAGCATCACCAGATGAGGTCTCCTCTCTCTGCTGCCACTCTGCTTTACCAGCCTTAATTACAGCAATTTAGGAGACACACTTAAGATTGCAGAATAAACCTATCAATATTTCACTTAAGAAAGGATTCCTGTTGGATGATATCAGAGGCCTATAAATGAGAAATATGAGACTTGTTTTTAGGCTACCTACACACACACACACACACAAACCTCAGATGAATTGTCACACATTATCTCCTTTCTGTCACAGACTCTTAGAACAGCTGAGGGCTTTATTCAGCTTCAGTCAAGCTATTTGCCTAAAACACATTAAAAAAAAAACCATGAGGAAATATATGCTTTGTATTCAGGGGGTTCCTGTCAGCAGACGCAGGAGATTACATGCTCCCTGGGGCTGTAGTCAGACTGGGTGACTCTGACCTCAGCGGTGTTCTCCAGTGGAGGCAACTGAGGCACCCTCTACATGGAGGCATGGCAGCCCTATCTGAGTAGAGAGTGTGCTTCGCCCTAGGGTCCCGCTCACTTCCCTTGTCTTGCTCTTATTCTCTGTGGCTGGAAGGCCTAAGGGTCTCATCTCTCTCAGCATCTTCAGCCCTAGGCTGAAAATACATTAGCCATCACTTTGGGTAGTGGAACCAGTTTACCCTTTGTCATCTGTCAACCCTGAGTCATGGGTGTCATCCTAGGGAAGCCACAGCTCTAAGTTTCAGGCACCCCAGTTCTACTGAGTAGGGTCTGTGCAGAGGCACAGCCTCTGCAGTCACCCAGGTGGCAGCAAAATTGGACCTTGTTCTGGGTACTGTGTCTTTAAAAAGGCATGAGGTCGCTGTGCCGGGAACTTGGCTCAGTTGGTGAAGTGTTTGTGTGCAATCAAGAGGACCTGAGTGTAATCCCTAGCACTCATGTTAAAATTCTAAGAGTGGGGCCATGTGCTTGCTATCTAAGGTCTGGGGGGGGGGCAGAGACAGGACTATCTCCATCTGGAGCTTGATCATCAGCTAACCTAGCCCAATGGGTGAGCCCAAGTCAGTGAGAGACCCTGTCTCAAAAGGTAAGTGGAGAACACTTGAAGAAGACACACTACATCAACCTCTGACCTTCACATACTTCACACACACACACACACACACACACACACACACACACACACACACACACACACACACGGAACAAGTCAACTCAGTTTGTCTAGAAAGAGATGACCAGGGTGCTGCATGCTATGACAGCCACGGAAGTGAACACAAGCAGACAAAAGGACCAGAAATACTTCCGTGTAGAGTAGCCACATCTCCAAGTCACTTCTTCATTGCAGACAAAGTAGAGAAACCCCTTGTACTAGCTTGCTTTCTATTGCTGTAATAAATACTAAGACCAGATATACCTGGGGAGGGAAGGGCTTATTTCAGCTTGTAGTTCCTCACGGAGGGAAGTCAGGGCAGAATCCTGGAGGAAAAAACTGGAGTAGAGACCATGGCAGACTGCTGTTTATTGACTTTCTCTTCATGGTTTGCTCAGCTTTCTTTTTTATTCCTGCCTAGGGGTGACACTGCCCACAGTGAGCTGGCCCCTCCCACATCAATCATTATTCAAGAGAATGCACTAAAGGCCAATCTTACAGAAGCATTTTCTCAATCGAGGCTGCCTCTTCTCTGATAACTCTAAGCTTGTGTCAAGTTGACAAAAAAAGAAAAGAAAAGAAAGAAAAACTAACAAAGGCACCCCCTTGAGGGGGGAATGGAAGTTATAGGAAAAATTTAGATTAATGCAAAGAATGGTCCAGCTATCAGAACTGTGTGGCTGGCCATGCAAGGGGCTGCTTCTGACTGTGGAGTCCTTGTCATTGCTGGTTCTCAAGAGAAACCACTTGGCAGGCTATGGAGGCAGCTCAGCTCCCCCACTGGGAGCCTCTGGGATGGATGTCATCAGTCCCTGGGTCCATGTGGAGAGGCCCCCATCCGAGCAGCCGTACCCTCTGCTCTCATGGCTTCTGTCATTACCATCCCAGGGAGAGGGCAACTGATGCGAGTGGCAGGCTAGGGAAGGACTTACGGCAGGGTCTATCTTAAGCATCTCTCTGGTGATGTAAAGTACGTATTTTCTGCCCCTCCCCACCATGGGATGAGAGGACACACCACCAGCTTTAAGTGATACTCAGTACGGTTGCCATATTGAGGCATGATGTGCACACAAGCCCACGTGACAGCAAAACCTCAGCCACAGTCACCACTTTTACCCCACTCTGTGTATCTTACTTTTATGGGTATATACACATGTGGGCATATGCATGTATGTGCATGTTCTTGTGTGTATGGGTGCATGTGTGTGCATGTATATGGAGGCCAGAGGGCAATTCTGAGTGTCATTCCTCAAGACTCAATGATCTTTGTTTATTTACTTAATTATTTAATTTAATTTTCTTTATTCTTGATAATTTTACATATGCAGATGACAAAATATCATATCTAGTCCTCATTTCCCTCCCCCAACGCTCCCTGTTTTCCCCTCAATTCTTTTCCCAATGTGTGCATTGGGCACAAGATCAAGCCAGCCAAGATTCCAGCAGAGATGGGGAGGTGGTCTCCAGGTCCCACTCCTTACTGAGGGGCTATTGACACTTCACAACATCTGGGGGAGGGAGAGTCATTCTGTTTAAGGTGTTTCCTTTCCTTTGCTCAAGCTTGATTGTTGGGATAAAGTCTCTTCATAAACCTGGAATTTGCCAATTCAGCTAAGCTGACTGGCCAGCAAGCTTCAGGAACTTACCTATCTTTCCCCTGGTCACTATACCCAGTTAAAAACAATTTCATTTATTTTTAATTTCTTGTGTATGGGTGTTTTGTCTGCATCTGTGTATGCATGTGCACCAAGTGTGTGCCTGGTGCCTGCAGAGGCCAGATAAGGGCACCAGATCTCCTAGGACTGGATTATAGATGGTTGTGAACTGCCATGAGAGTGCTGGGAACTAAACTCTGGCTCTCTACAAACCCCACATTTGCCTTTTTAAATGTGGGTTCTGGGGACCAGTCTCAGGTCCTCAAGCTATCTCCCTAGGCCTGTACGTGTTTCTTAGGGAGCTCTGAGCTCTACATGGAAGAAGTATTTCTCCTTGATGATCTGAGGTCCCAGTACAACCCAACTTCCTGAGCTTAGAATGCTCACTTGATTTCACATCTTATCTTCCTGCTATGGTCTGAATATGAAATGTCTTCCATAGGCTCATGATCTGAATGCTTGGTCCTCAGTTGGTAGCACTCTTTACTTAGGAAAGAAGTAAAATCTTGGAAGATGGGGCCTATCTGGAGGAAGCAGGTCACTGGGGCATGCCCTTGAAGGTTGTGCTTGGATCTCAGGTCTCTTTATTTTATTTTACATTTTTTTATTTATTGTGTATGTGCATGAGTGTGTGTGTATGTGTCACACACATATTCACATGCTATACCATGATTGTAGGAGTCAGGGGACCACTCTTAATATGTGGAATCTGAGGACTGAACTCAGGTCCTGAGACTTGGTGGCAAGTGCTTCATCCACTGAGCCATCTTGCCTATGCCCAACTTCTGTCTGTTGTCTATGAAGTGAACAGTTTCTTTTTCTCATCCTGTTGCCATGATGTTGGGCCACACCACAGGCCCAGAATCAACAGAGCCAAGGACCTTGGAGAAGTCCTTCCTCCTTGAAGCTGTTCCCTTAAATACTCAGTAAGGGTTACATAGAAGTAACTACAACACTTTCTGTCACAGTCTCTCAGAGATGTTAAACAGAAACCCCCATGCTGGGGACTTAAAATCTTGCAGCTCTGGAGATGGTGAGATCCACCACCAAGGTGAAGGCAGCCTTGTTTTCTGGAGGGGTCTTGCCTTTGTTCAGGGACAGTACTTTGGGTGTTGGAAAGAATGCTACTTCCCCATATGGCAGAAAGTGCAAGCGGGAAATGAATGGGCTCCTTTATTAAGCCTGTTTGTGAAAACATCTAGTCTGCCTTATACAGGGCAGAGCCCTGTGACTCAGTGGACTCTCAGAGGTCACACCTCCCAATACTGCTGCATTTGAGATTAAGTATCAACTTTCAGATTGGAGAGGACAAAGACAGTCAACCCCCAGCTCCTGACTTCTGCTCACTGCCTTCCTTAGACTCCCATCTTGCCTCTTTCAAGGGTCAATGAAAATGATGACAGAAGATTGTGATATCTCTCTCTCTCTCTCTCTCTCTCGCTCTCTCTCTCTCATTTAATGACCACTTAGAGGGCTGCTAAGGACCTCTCCCCTTGCCTAAGGCCACAGAGACTTGCTGCTCTGGCCGACTCCTCTTTTCACTTCCCAGGAATCTCAGCACTAACATAATCAATTTCCCGTATTTGATCCCATCTCTGAGAATTGTCTAGAGCAGTTTACGTTTTCCTGGGGGATCCTGCCTCATGTAGAACAGTCTCTCTGAGCACAAAATCCCACCAATCCCTTAGCATGGAATAACCCAATCCCTAAGTCCCCCAAGCACTAAATCCCACCAATCCCTGACCTCAAAAGCTCACCAATCTCAAGCCACTCTAGAAAGCTCCACCCTCTAAGGAACCCTATATAAGCCCTGTACCCTGTTCAGTTTGCTGCCACCTCATCCTAGAGACAGCCACGCTCCAGGATTCTTCCCTCCCAATAAATCTCTTTAATGATGACTTTCTTTCCCTGGAGTGCAGTGGGATGGAGCAGGGAAGCAGCAACTTTCACCAGAGCAGAGCAAAGCAGAGCAGAGCTGTAACACTTTCGCTGGGGACCTTCCCCTAGCAGAGCAGAGCTGTAATGCTTTCGCTGGGGACCTTCCCCTAGCAGAGAAGAGTTGCTACGCTCAGGAACCTCAAGGATTGGTGGTATTTCAATCCCTGTTTCCAAGTCAAGGTCAGAGTGTTTATCCTTGGCCCTTTTCATCCTACATTTAAGACTCTCAGCTATTCCTCCAGCACCACATCTGCCTGTGTGCCACCATGCTCCCCACCATGACGATAATACACTGAACCTCTGAAACTGTAAACCAGCCTCCTGAATTAAATGTCTTCCTTAGAAGAGTTGCCATGGTCATGGTGTCTCCTCACAGCCATACAAACCCAACTAAGACAGAGGTCAAGGGCAAACTTGAGGATCTGCTGTCCTTCCTTTGAACAGTGTACATGAAGCCACACTCCCCCAAGGAGAGGAAATGACAAGGTGGTGAGAAGTAGCCGTCAATGGCATTGCAGAGTAGTCCTTGTTGTCCTGCTAAACAAACGGTCTAACAGAACACTGACACGGACAAAGCTGCTTGTTCCCATAATGGAGCAAGACAGAAGTAAGTACAGGTGAATCATAAACAGCTCAAACCATAAGATGCCACATGCCCATTTCCCAGTGAACGCTGATGGCCACTACTGCTTTGTCACCAGAGGTTTTAGACTCACTTGTCCGTCCTGCATCACTGAGCGGCCAGTCACAGGATCTCCTTGTCCTAGTCCTAGTTTCATTTCTGCTGTGGTAAAACACCCAGACGAACGCTTATGGCACAGGGGTTTATTTCAGTTTAAAATTCCAGGCTATGGTCCATCATTGGGGGAAAAGCAAGGCAGGAACTTGAAAGAGATGGTCATGTCACATACATAATCAAGAGCAGAGAGATGAACGCATGTACCTTTCTTGCTCGTACTCAGCTTGACTTCTCCGTTCTTGTGCAGTTCAGGAGACAATGCCTAAGGGATGGTGCTGCCCATGGTGGGCTGGGGCTTCTAACATCAATTAACTTAATAAGACAATCCTCCGCATGCCCCCCAATAAAGACAATTCCTCCCGAGACCCTCTTCCAAGGCGATTCTCAATTGTGCCAAGCTGCTGATTAAAGTTCACAGTCAGTCCTCAATCCAGAGAGATCTGCCTTCTCAGCCACTCCCCAGTCAGCAACAGCTTCTCCCTGGCTCTTTCCATTAGGCAGCAGGTCCTGATGTCTGAGTTCTTCTGGATACAAGCTGTAATAAACAAGCAGATGCCAGGTGTGTGACTGGTGTCTTTGGCTGTAGGGCATTGATGGAAGTATGGAAGAGGGTTATCCTCACTGACTCTTGAGGGAGTAGTGCTTGTAATCAGTGTACAATGCAACTTGTTGAAGTACGGATTCCTGCACCTCCTTTATTTCAAGTTTTCAAAACAAAACCCTGAGCTCTGCTGTTCTAACCAGCTCTCCAGTGGTACTCATGAAGAAAACAATGACTGAGAGACTGACTGTTACTCTAGACTCCTTCAAGGTCACTCAGCACTCAAGGTTGGGGCTAATACAGATGCTGATAATTTCTCAGAAATAGCTGAAAAGCATCTTTCATCTCAGATGCCCCATGTCTGAGTACTCCTAAGGGATCTCTGCCTGGCCTACAAAGTTCACACAAAGGCAGGTGTCTCCTGCTTCCTTAAATGACCCTCACCTTTTTCTAGAGACAAGTACACAAAGCTGTCCAGTAGCATTCAATGTAAAGACATCTGCCTCCTACCAAACGTGTCTCCACAGGTCTGAATGGAAATCCATGGTAACCCACAGGTCTACCAACCTGGCCCTGGCAGAACTGAGTTGAAGATGTAGAGCATCCCAGTCAATGACGGATTTGCATGTACACACACATATATATATACACACACCATATGCTTGCACATGGTGCTTTTACACGCATGCACGTATACCCACACGCACACATGCATGTGCGAGCACACACACAAACACACACACACACACACACACACACACAGGCACACACACACATGTACTCAGGTTGCTCCCATGTGGCAGCACAGTCAGCAAATCCCTTATCTCAGAGACTTAAACAACCTTTTGGTTGGTTGCCTCATTCTTTCCACCCTGTCCTCATAATCCATCCATGACTATTCCTCTTCTGGAGGCAGCTGCTGGCCTAAGAGTTCTTAGTGCTGGGATCATTACATTGGGTGCATCTTTGCCAGCCCCATCCAGAGATTAGCATCAGAAACGCTCAGACTCAGTCACCACATCCCTCTCTTACGGCTCCATCTTCATGCTTCTGGACCACTTTTCACTTTTCTTCTGCTTGGGAACAGAGCTTCTGCTTGTTAGGCCAGCTCCTCCCCTTTAGGGTGGGCCTGGATGGTGGTTTCAGGCTGACCCTGCAGTTTTCTGAGGTCTGCAGTTTTGACAGACAGTTACAGGAACCCAGAGGCCTTCTCTGTGTGCAAGAAGTCTAATTTATCACCGTAGTAATGGTTCCAGTAACCTACAGCAGCTTCACTCCGGCCATCTCTCCAGAAAGCACATGAGGTTCACTCTACACCCCTGCATCCCAGGCCTCCTGATTGTAGTCAATTCAGCCTGGGAAATGGATCCCCAAAGTTGTGTGGCCTTCAGAGAAAAGGATGGTCCAGAGGGCTGCTGCACCCTTGTGATTCCAAATTCCTCCGCAGCCAAATGCCCTGGTGCCAGCTGAGATTCACACCACAGCATGGATGAGGAAGGGCCTTGGGTTTGGGGTTAGTAGACCTTGACTCCGGGGCCTGTTCTGTCCCAACTTGCTTCTTGAGCCAGGTGAGCCTATTTTCCCTTTTAAGCCTCAGTTTCTTTGTCCATGGGATGGGCTAGCCCGTAACACAGAAGCAAATCTTACTGTTTGCTAGGTGCCACCTGCCTTAATAGTTACATGCAAAGGTCAGCGTCTGGGAGTTCTGTCCACTTCATGGGAGCCCCTCCTGCATGGCAGGCAATGCTGGGCTCGCTTTGGCTCCTACTCACTGTCTCTCTGGGTGGTCCTTAACCGTGCTCTGCCCCTGTCATCTGGCATAAACCCAGGGAATCACAATAGCAGAAATGTGCCCTCCGCTGGCTGGGTGGTCATTTTGCTCCATCCTGAGAAGCCAGTCTTCATTTGTCATGTTGGAAGGGTGCCACACTCCAAAGCTCACGAGGCAGCAAGATACCCCTTCCCCACTTCATCACCTGAGGAAGGACATGCGCCTGGGGTCCCTGCCTTAGAACTTTCTACTATGGTTGGCGTGGTGTCTACTCTATGAACAGTCCAGGGAAGGCAGCGATCTGCTGGGTGCGGGGAGACCTTCCACCTGTTATGAAACAAAACAAAACAAAAATCATAACAAAAAATAACAAAAGCAAAGTGACAACTGGCATAAGACGAGGCACACATTGGTCTTGAAGGGTACTGGGAAGGCCTCTTGGTGCCTCTGTCCTGGGAACAGAAATCTGGCAGGGTACCAAGTACCAAGCAAGAAATGGGAAACAGAACAGCTCTTCCATTTAGTGAATGGAAGATATTGATGTTCACACAGCATTGATCCTCTGCAAGGTTCTTTCCTAATAGATTTCCACATAATCCTGTTAATTACATCTGCATGATAGGTGGGGAAACGGAGGCAGAGAGAACTAAGAGCAGTCAAAAGTTTCATCATTAGCAGGTAGTAGAGCTGAGAATCAAACGGAGACCGCTTGACTGCGTAGGGTGAGCTCACCCTTGCAGCTGTGACTTCATTCCAGTGTGGCTGTTTTCATGTCCTTGTTCAATGCTGGGCTACACTCAGGAGTCAGGAACCAGCCCTGCTTGTTTCTTTTTGTCCTCTTGGCCCTTGCCGGGTACCCAGTAATATAGCTTCATTATGAATAAGTGAATGAATGAATTAGTGAATAGAAGCTACCATGACGGATGCCACCAGAAAGGGGTGATTGAGAGTGTTTAAAGGACAGCCAAAAGAGCAAGCATACATAGGGAAGGCAGCAGGCAAGGTGATGCTTGCAGGGGGGGTGTGTTGCACCCCAACATGTTGCTGGGGAGTCAGGATACATCTGCAGTGTTGACCTGGACTCCAGCTGCATGACAGCACTTTGGGCGCCTTTATCACTCCCCCCCCCACCACAGCAGGGAGGTACTCTGAAACAATGTCTTCAGGGTCCTCTGAAGCTCAGCATGCCACATAGCTCCCCCTTCTCCCTCCCACCAGCTGAGGCCTCTGAGCTGCGTCCTTGTACAGATTGCTGGCATTACTTCTAATCCTCAAACTGTACCTTCCCCCTGGAGGAAAAGCCTCTTTTCCTGCTGAGGTTGGAACGCTAAGTGTTCTGGAAGCAATTGGAAATAATCATGAGAACAAGCAGGGGGTAGTGTACAACAGCAGAGGAGGAGACCCCACTCCCCTGAGAAAACAAAGTCCCTGGCTGGAGAGATTTGAGGCTGAGGCAATGGGGTGACTTCAGGGTGGAGAAAGCAACCAGGGAGGGGTGCTGGCAGTTGAGGAGGCCAAGCTCTCACCCGGCCAGCTTGTACACATGCAGGCGTGAAGGCATAAATCTCCAGAACGGTGTGTGTCAGTGGGGAAGAGGGGTAGGCCTGCGGTGTAAGACATAATGAGTTAAAGGAATCATTGGGAGAGTAAAGAGAAATATCAGGAATCAAATTGCAGGGAAGATTTCAAGTAATCATAAAGGGTTTTCTTCAAATATATTCACTGCTAAGAGCTACAGATGTCAGGAGAGAAAATTGGTTCACTTACAGTAATAGTCATGAGGCTGGGGGTGGGTGGGCAGGAACAGTCTTAACCAGACATCTCCTTCTCCCCAGGGGTGCTGGGTGTGGGGAGGAGGGCCAGGTTCAAGGACAAGAGGTGGGAGGAGGGTGTGGTTTCTCCCTGGAATTAAGCTGATGACCAGGGCAGGCTGAATGGAGAGACAGCTTGGAGGACATGGTAATCCCAACAGCTACCCGCTCCCTGAGTGAGAGACAGCCACCAGTTTAGGGATGCCTTGGCCTGACATGAGCAGAGCTCCCTACTGGGCGTGGGATACAGTGGAGATACTTGGGAGTGCAGTGGCTTCTCTGGGTGTCCAACCTACTGATGAGATGAAAGCAACGCTCAAAGGCGGGTGGGAAAGATCTCCAAGACAAAACTGTTTGGATGAGAGCTGCCCATAATCAGAGTGGTTGAGCTTCAGAACCATATGGTGACCACTTAGGCTTCATTCCTGTCTGCTTCTCAGCGGCCGCGACACAACCCTTACCAAATAGCCTTGGGGATGAAAGGGTTCCTTTGGTTTACAGCTAGTCCACCATTGACGAAAACTAAGGCAGGAAACTAGGATCTGAAACTAGAGACCGTGGAGGAACACTGCTTTATATACAGCCCCAACCTGCCTAGGGACGGTACTGCCCACAGGGCACTGGGCCTCCTACATCAGTTAGCAATAAAGAAAATGTCTCACAGTCATGACCACAGGCCCATCTGATCTGGGCAATTCTTCAATTGAGGTTCCCTCTTCACAGATGACTCTAGGTTTGCGTCCACCTGACAGCTGCAGCTGACTGTGACAGGCCTGCTTGCTCCCAGATGCCTCCTTTCCCAGGATCCCTCCCTGAATAAGACATTGCATGAGCTGTGGCAGATCCCACCTTCACCTGAGCAGGGAAGCCCAGGGTGACTCGGCCATCTGGAAGAGCCCAGTCAGTGGGTTGAAGCAGCTCAAACGCCTCTGAGAGGGCATCCAATGTGATGGAGTTTTGCAAAAGGCTTAGGCAGATTTGGCTGACTTTATCATAATGACTTTTATGCCAGTTCCCTGAGACAGCCCTGGTTCTTATGAGGTGATGTGACGGGGCCCTGGCCATTGATAACTGACAGAGGTGTCTGAATTAAGGAAGCCCTGTCTTTAACAGGACATAGTTAATGCCTTTTTCTTCAGAAAGAAGAGAGCTCTTTTAACTGCAGTGTGAGGATGTTCAGCCCTGTGGTAGAGGGCACAAAACTGCTAGCATTCAAGGCTCTTTGCGTCTTGTTCTGTGGTTTTCATATTAGTGTCTACGCATTGCACAGATGTTCTGTTGTGCTGCTTTCTGTATGTAGCGCGCAGACTCTGGTCATGTCCATCTCCTTTGACTCTCAGCACACTCTCCCCTGCTGCTGGCCCCTGCTCCTTCTTCTACTTTCATGTCTTGGTTTTTAATTTTTTTAATCTATATTTTTTATGAGAGAAAACATGAAATATTTGTCTTTATCAGATTAGCTTAATTCAGCCAGCATAATAATTTTGGATTCCATCATTTTTCTGTATGCTTTTTGCTGTTTTAAAAATAGATTATATATATATAGTGTGTGTGTGTGTGTGTGTGTGTGTGCATGTGTGTGTGTGTGTGTGTATGTGGGTGCTTGCAAGGCTAGAGGCAAGCTTTACATTCCTGAACTGGAGTTACAGGTATTTATAGACCAACTACTGTACATGCTGGCATCTAACCTCTGGCTGCTAATTTACTAATATGGTAGTATGTTTTTACTAATATTTACTAATTATTTACCATATTTGCTAATATGCTAGTAAATAATCTTAACCACAGAGCCATCTCCTCAGCCCTGATTTTGTTGCAGAATACTATTTTAAGATGTGTTACATTTGTTTATGCTGTGGTGCATTCTTTTATGTTAATTTGGTTAACTCTGTGGCGCTGCGCTGCCTTGTCTAAAACACCTGATGGGTCTAATAAGGCGCTGAATGGCCAATAGCAAGGCAGGAGAAAGAATAAGTGGGGCTGGCAGGCAGAGAGAATAAATAGGAGGAGAAATATGGGAAGAAAAAATATTGGGGTATGAGAAAAGAAGGAGAGAGGACACTAGGGGCAGCCACCCAGCTACACAGCAGTCCACGGGGTAAGGAGTAAAGAAAGGTATACAGAAATAGAGAAAAGTAAAAGCCCAGAGGCAAAAGATAGAAGGGATAATTTAAGTTGAGAAAAGCTGACTAGAAACAAATCAAGTTGAGGTTGGGCATCATAAGTCGTTGTATGTGATTATTTGGGAACTGGACGACAGCCCCTCCCCCCAGAGCCAAAAGATTGAAACAACCAACTACATGATTTAGTTTCTTTGTAATGCTTAAATAAAATTGTAGAGCCAGGGAGATGGCTCAGCAGGTGAAAGCAACTATTACACAGCCTGACGATCTGAGGCCTGTCTCCAGAACCGACATAAAAAGTCAGATATGGTGGGCAAACACCTGTACTCCCAGCACTACCATGGTGAGTTGGAAGGAGGAGACAGGAGCCAAGGCCAGATGCTTGAATGCATAGCACAGCAGCAGAAATAAGAAACCCTTCCTCAAAACAAGATGGAAGGAGAGATTCCATTTCTGAAACACTGCCCTCTCACCTCCACATGCATGCTGGGATACCTGTATGCACCCCCCGATACACACACACACACAAATATAAAATTTTTTAAAAATGTCCACTGGAGATAATATGCTTCATTTTCTTTATTCATTCACCTGTCAGTGGACATGTAGGATGATTCTGTAATGTGAGCATAGTACACAAACATTCCTGGAAGGATTCTCGAGGACCGGATGTCAGTCTTTGAGACCCTGGATTATTGCCTCCCAACTCTGACAAACCGAGGTGCTGCAGTCTGCACTCAGTGGGTCAGCGCTGAGGGCTTCTGCTTACTGAGGGATAGTTAGAAGCCGGTCTAACCACCAGCAGGTACTCAGCGTGCGTGGAAGTCCCTGCTAGGCAACCCCTCTCCAGAAAGCCCCCCCTCCACCAAGAAATCTGCAACACGCTATGGGAGACTTGTTCTGTGAAAGTCGGCTCTCTGTACTCTCTGCTTTTCTCACTGCTGGGACTGAACCAACATCTGACAACTGATCAAAGAAGATTTATCCAGGCCCGAGATTTGGGAGGGAGGTGTCCATCGTGGTGAAGCATGGCAGAGGTCGTGGTGGCTGGGCCGTGTGGCTGGGACTCCTCACATCCCCAAGCACTGGGAAACATGGAAAATGGGAGGCTAATGCCAATCTGGCTTCCCTCCTTTCCCTTTTAATTCATTTTGGAAAGCCCAGCCCATGCCACAGTGTGACCCACATTTCAGGGTGTGTCTTCCATGCTCGGCCAGATATGTCCAGAGCTGTCTCCTAGGTAAACCCAGTCAGGTTGACAATGGAGATTAACTCTCAAAAACCCACTCTTTACCAACTTAACCCCCAAAGCCGTATGTTTAAAATCATACCACCGAGTGCCTCTGTGAAGCTCCTGCCACATGTCCTTCTTGTGTGCTGTCCTGTTTCTGTCAAAGGGATTTCCCTAAGTTCAGGAAACAAGGAGGTTGTTCAGGAGACAGCCACTATTCTGAGTGTCTGTGCCTCAGGCAACGCTGATGCATCAGCAGGCCCTAGGCTTCCTCTCAGGTCTCCCCCTCCTCCTCCGCTCTGCCTTTTTTAGGCTGCTAATTAAAAGTATCAAAGCCAAGCAGGGCTGTCTCATTACATGTCCTGTTTATGTGACTCTAATGTGCTTAGAGATGATTTGAAAGGTTGCAGAAGTTTCTCCACGTCCAGCCCGGAGCTGGCAGCCCTGAGATAAGAGGATCGGGAACTGGGCTCCAAATGAGTTCTAGCATAAACCAAGAACACATTAATGTGGGTGAGGAATTAAAAATAACAGAGATGTTGCACATTTTTCTGATTAATTAGCTGTTTAAGTTAATTTTGCTGCTTGTAGAGAAAAATCATGAGTCTTAATAGAGGTGCAATTTCCTACTGACCACAGAGATGCCGGGATGGAGCATCTGGGACCAGCAGGGACCAAGTACAGGGAGACTCCAGAGGATGCTACAGCCACTTGGGACCAGCAGGGACCACCACGTACAGGGAGACTCCAGAGGATGCTGCAGCCACTTGGGACCAGTAGGGACCACGTACAGGGAGACTCCAGAGGATGCTACAGCTACTTGGGACCAGCAGGGACCACCACGTACAGAGAGACTCCAGAGGATGCTGCAGCCACTTGGGACCAGTAAGGACCACGTACAGGGAGACTCCAAAGGATGCTGCAGCCACTTGGGACCAGTAGGGACCACGTACAGGAAGACTCCAGAGGATGCTGAAGCCACTTGGGACCAGCAGGGACCACGCACAGGGAGACTCCAGAGGATGCTGAAGCCACTTGGGACCAGTAGGGACCACGTACAGGGAGACTCCAGAGGATGCTGCAGCCACTTGGGAACTTTCCTTCACTCTTAGGCTGAAGGGTGGGGTTGGAGCCAGCAGGCTCAGTATTGCCCTTCCTCTCCTTGCCCATTGAAAAGTGGTGGTAATTCACTCCCTGAGGACAGGGACTGGCAGGAGATGGTGATGGTTTGGCAGACCCCAAACTTACTGCTTCACTCATTCACTCAGTCAGCAATTATATCTTTAGTCTGTTCCACATAGTAGGCTCTTTGTTCTCCATAGGGACACTGAAATGAAGACATAAGAGGTTTTTATTTAAAAGATTTGTTTTATTTTTTTATGTCTTTGTGTGTGTATCTCTGTGTGTGAATGTACATGTGTGTGAAGGGACTGATGGGGTCCAGAAGAGGCTGCACACATGCTGATGTCTACACACATTCAGTACTGTCTGGGTTTGGACACACTAGAGCTTTCTATTTAAAAATAATCTCATGTGTGTAGGGGCCAGGGGTCAGCCTCAGGTATCATTCAGGTTTTTATATACCCACCTTTGTTTTAAAGAACACTTGCCCCCCCCCTTTACTTTTTGTTTTATGTGTATTGGTGTGAGGGCATCAGGTCCCTGGAGCTGGAGTTACAGTCTTGAGCTGCCATGTTGGTGCTGGGAATTGAACCTTGGTCCTCTGAAAGAGCAGCCAGGCCTTTTAAATGCTTCCTCATGTCTCCAGCCCCAAACCCACTTTTTCTTGAGACAGGATCTCTCACTGGCCTGGAGCTTGCCAGGTAGACAGGCTGGTTAGTCAGGGAGCCCAAGGATCACCTATTTGATCCTCCACAGTACAGGGATTACAAGCGTATTCCACCATACCCAGCTACTTCTCTGTTCTGGGGATCAAACTCAAATCCTCATGCTTGCACAGAAAGCCTCTTACTGACTGAGATACTGCCTCAGCCTTGGTTTTGAATTAAAGAGCAGACCAAGCATGTAAAGGTGAAAGACCTTACTTCAGTGGAATCAGAGCCAGGACACTTGACTGGATGCCCAGCCTTGGACTTGCTGTGGAGTCACACAGGCAGGTCCCTGCTGCCATCCTAGACACATTTTTCAGTGCTGAATTCTGCAGCTCTGAACTCTCTGCTTACCACCTTGGTCTTGCCTCCAGCTAGATCTTTCCCCACTAGAGAAAAACCTTAGCACAGAGCTTTGCTAGATAGGGTGCATCTGCTGGTTCTAGAAGGCAGGGGAAAGAAGCCAGGGATACCCATGGCTCACAGTGAGGAGAACTTTCCAAAGACTGTGGGACTAGAATGCTGTCCCATGGACTCAGAAGAATGGCTAGCAGGAGCCAGACAGGGGGCAGAGTGAAGTGGGCTCAGGGGCACTTCCAAAGAGGTCCATCCCCAGCTAAGGGGACAGCTGCAGTTGCTGTTGGCTTGGCAAGGCTGGGTTGCAATCCATGGCTGGCAGATCTTCCATCTTTTTAGAAGAAGTCTTAATCCAGCTCTTTTGGGAAACAGTATTCTAGCTTTCAAAGCACTGGTCTTGGATGTAAAATATTGAATGCTACTGTGTGGGTGAACAGTATGCGCCAGGGGACCCATTTCTGGCTGTGAACATGTCAGTTAGAGTTAGAGTTAGACGATCATAACAGGAAACAAGCAAGGAACCAGAACACAGTGGCTTAAATAGAGCTAAGCCTCTCTCTTAAAAAATATGGAGAGGCCTGAGCCAGCGACCTCTGCCAGAGCAGGCACTTGCAAGCGACCTCCACAGGATCAGGTACAAGAGAATGACCATTGAGGGAGCAGGCCCGAGCCAGAGACCATTGAGGGAGCAGGCCGGAGCCAGTGACCTATGCTGGAGAAGTCCTGAGCCAGTGACCTCTGCTGGAGCAGGCCCGAGGCAGCAACCTCTACAGGAGCAGGTACAAGGGGAAACAGGTAAGAAGGAGCAACCACCAAGGGAGCAGGCCCAAGCCAGAGACCTCTGTGGGACCGGGCCTAAGCCAGGGACCTCTGCAGAAGCAGGCCTGAGCCAGGGACATCTTCAGGAATAGGCCCAAGCCAGCGACCGCTACCGGAGAAGTCCTGAGCCAGTGGCCTCCTCTGGAACAGGACCAAGGCAGCTACCGCCACAGGGGCAGTTTCAAGGGAGCAACTACCTAGGGAACAGGCCCAAACCAGAGACCTCCACTGGACCAAGCCCGAGTCAGGGGCCTCTGAGGGAGCAGGATCTTGCAAGCAATCTCTGCTGGAGAATGCCTGAGCCAGCAATCGAAGTGACTGCACAGGCTCAAGTCAGAAACCTCTGCGGGACCTGGCCCCAGCCAGGGACCTCCATGAAAACAGGCTGAGCCAGCGACCTCTATGGGAACAGGCCCGAACAACCTCCAGGATTGCAAAGTGACCCCCGGGAGTGCCAAGCGACCTCTGGAAGTGCCCAATGACCTCCGGGGACACTGAGTGACCTCCAGGGTGACTGGAACCATAGACCTGACTGCACCACGAGAAGTAAACATCTGAGCTGTGGATCCACTGGCATCTGGAAGACTGATCACCAGAGACACAGCCCCAACTACATCAATCAGAGGAAAAGGTTGGCAGACAAGGTAAGAACACCTTCAACATCATAAAGAGCAACACGACACCAACAAAAACTAGTGGCGCTACAACAGTAAGACTTGGTGAATCAGAAGTAAATGACTTAAAAAATAACTTTAGGAGAATATTTGATGTCCTTAAAGAGGAAATGAAAAATTCCCTCAAAGAAATGGAGGAAAAGACAAACAAAAAATTGGAAGAAATCAACAAATCCCTTAAATAAAACCAAGAAAAATCAATCAAATAGATGAAAGAAATGATTCAAATCCTGAAAACCAAAATAGAGACAATAAAAAAAAACACAAACCGAAGGAACTGTGAACACAGAAATTGTGAGAAAATGATCAGGAACCACAAATGCAATCATAAACAGCAGAATACAAGAGATGGAAGAGAGACTATCAAGCGCTAAAGATACAATAGAGGAAAAAGACTCATTGGTTAAAGAAAACTTTAAATCTAGAAAAAGCTTAACACAAAATATCCAGGAAATGTGGGACAGAATATGGGAAATATGAAAATACCAAACCTAAGAATAATAAGGATAGAAGAAGGATAAAAAGTTCAACTCAAAAGCAAAGAAAATGTATTCAACAAAATCATAGAAGAAAACTTTCCCAACCTAAAGAGAGATATGCATATGAAGATACAAGAAGCTTATAGAACACCAAACAGACTGGAAGACTGGATCAAAAAAGTCCCTTCATCACATAATAATCAAAGCACTAAACTTAAAGAATAAAGAAAAAATATTAAGAGCTTCAAAGTAAAAAGGCCAAGTAACATATAAATGCAGAATTATACCTGACTTCTCAATGGAAACAGTGAAAGCCAGAAGGTCCTGGTCAAGTGTTATGCAGACATTAAGAGACCACAAATGCCGCTCAGACTACTATACCCAGCAAAACTTTCAATCACCATAAAAGGACAAAACAAGATACCCATGACAGAATCAGATTTAACCAATACCTAGCCACAAATCCAGCCCCACACAAAGCACTAGAAGGAAAACTCCAACCCAAGGAAGTTGGCAACATCCACAAAAACATAGACAATAGATGATCTCACAGCAGCAAATCCCAAAGAAGGAAAAAACACACACAATAACATCACCAACAATAAAAACTAAAATGACAGGACCTAGCAGTAATAGCCCTTAATATAAATGGACTCAACTCATCTATAAAAACACACAGGCTAACAGATTGGATACAAAACCAGAAATCCATCCTTCTGCTACATACAAGGAACACACCTCAACCTCAAAGAAAAACATTGCCGTAGAGTAATGAGTTGGGAAAAAAAATTCAATCAAATGGACCTAAGAGTCAAGCTGGTATAGCTATCCTAATATCTAACAAAATAGACTTCAAACTAAAATCAATCAAAAGAGACAAAGAAGGACATTTCATATTAGTCACAGGAAAAATCCACCAAGAGGAAATCTCAATACTGAACATCTATGCCCCAAATACAAGGACACCTTCATATGTAAAAGAAACACTTCTAAAGTTTAAATCACACACACTAATAGTGGGAGACTTCAACATTCCACTCTCACCACTGGACAGGTCAGCCAGACAGAAAATTAGCAGAGAAATAAGGAAACTAACAGATCTGATGACTCAAATGGACTTAAAAGACATATATAGAACATTTCGTCCAAACATAAAAGAATATACCTTCTTCCCAGCACCTCATGGAACCTTCTCAAAAATTGACCACATCCTAGGTAACACAGCAAACCTCAAGAGATACAAAAATTTGGAATAACCCCATGTATCTTATCAGATCACAATGGCTTAAAAGTAGAATTCAACAGCAACACTAATTTCAGAAAGCCTACAGACACATGGAAATTAAACAATGTTCACCTGAATCACCAATGGGTTAAGGAAGAAGTAAAGGGAGAAATTAAAGGCTTCCTAAAATTCAATGAAAATGACCATAACCTACACAAATTTATGGAACACAATAAAAGCAGTGTTAAGAGGAAAGTTCATAGCACTAAATGCCTATATAAAGAAGCTGGAGATATCCCACACTAGTGAGTTAATAGAACACCTGAAAACTCAAGAACAAAAAGAAACAAACTCACTCAGGAGGACTAGATGTACTAGAAGTAATAAAATTGAGAACTGAAATCAACAAAATAGAAACAAAGAAAACAATACAGAGAATCAATGAGACAAAGAGTTGGTTCTTTGAGAAAATCAACAAAATAGACAAACCTTTATCCAAACTAAGCAAAGGGCAGAGAGAGAATATCCAAATTAACAAAATCATAAATGAAAGGGGGGGACATAACAACAGACATGGAGGAAATCCAGAGAATCATCAGGTCATATTTCGAAAAACCTGTACTCCACAAATTGGAAAACTTAAAGAAAATGGACAATCTTTTGGATAAGTATCACTTACCAAAATTAAATAAAGACCAGATAAGCAAATTAAATAGACTTATAACTGCAAAAGAAATAGAAACAGTCATCAAAAGACTCCCAACCAAAGAAAGCCCAGGACCAGATGGGTTCAGCACAGAATTCTACATGGTTTTCAAAGAAGAACTGATACCAATACTCTCCAAATTGTTCCACACAATACAAAAAGAAGGAACATTGTCAAACTCTTTTTAATGAGGATAGAATTAACCTGATATTCAAACCACACAAAGACATTACTAAGAAAGAAAATTACAGACCAATCTCACTCATGAACACTGATGCAAAAATACTCAATAAAATACTGACAAACCAAATCCAAGAAAACATCAGAAAAATCATCCACCATGATCAAGTTGGCTTCATCTCAGTGATGCAGGGATGGTTCAACATATGAAAATTGGTCAATATAATCCACCATATAAACAAACTGAAAAAAACACATGATCATCTCATTAGATGCCAAAAAAGCCTTTGACAAATACATCATCCCTTCATGATTAAGGTCTTGGAGAGAGCAGAATTACAAGGAACATATCTAAACAGAAAAAAGGCAATATACAGCAAGCTAACAGCCAACATCAAACTAAATGGAGAGGAACTTAAAGTGATCCAACTGAAATCAGGAACAAGACAAGGTTGTTCACTCTCTCCATATCTATTCAATATAGTACTTAAGGTACTATAATTTTGTAGTAGATCAAGGGGATCAAGGGGATACAAATCAGAAAAAAAAGAAGTCAAACTTTCACTGTTTGCTGATGATATGATAGTTTACATAAGCGACCCCAAAAATTCTACCAGGGAACTTCTACAACTCATTAACACCTTCAATAATGTACCAGAATATAAGACTAACTCAAAAAAATCAGTAGCCATTTTTATACAGATGATAAATGAGCTGAGAAAGAAATCAGAGAAACATCACCCTTCACAACAGCCACAAACAGCATAAAATATCTCAAAGTAACTCTGACCAAACAAGTGGAAGACCTGTATGACAAGAACTTTAAATCTTTGAAGAAAGAAATTGTAAAAGACACCAGAAAATAGAAAGATCTCCCAAGCTCTTGGGTAGGTAGAATTAACATAGCAAAAATGGCAATCTTACTGAAAGCAATCTACATATTCAATGCAATTTCCATCAAAATTCCAGAAAAATTCTTCACAGACCTCGAAAGAACAATACTCAACTTCATATGGAAAAGCAAAAAACCCAGGATAGCCAAAGCAATCCTGTACAATAAAGGAACTTCTGGAGTCACCCTGACTCCAAACTCTACTATAGAGCTACAGTACTGAAAACAGCTTGGTATTGGCATATGGACCAATAGAACCCAATCAAAGACCAGGATATCAATTCCCACACCTACAAACACCTGATTTTTGACAAAGAAGCAAAAAAATATAAAATGGAAAAAGAATGCATATTCAACAAATGGTGCTGGCATAACTGGGTATCAACATGTAGAAGAATGATAATAGTTCCATATCTATTGCCATACACAAAACTCAAGTCCAAGTGGTTCAAAGACCTCAGCATAAAACCAACCACACTGAACCTCATAGAAGAGAAAGTGGGAAGTACACTTGACCATGTTGGCACAGGAGACCACTTCCTAAATACAAGCCCAGTAGCACAGACACTGAGAGCAACAATTAATAAATGGGACCTCCTGAAACTGAGAAGCTTCTGTAAAGCAAAGGACATAGTCAACAAGACAAAACGACAGCCTACAGAATGGGAAAAGATCTTCACTAACCCCACATCAGGCAGAGGGTTGATCTCCAAAATACAAAGAACTCAAATAAATTGTTCATCAAAAGAACAAGTAATCCAATAAAAAAAATGAACTACAAACCTCAACAGGTAAATCTAAAATGGCTGAAAAACAGTTAAGGAGGGGACTGGAGAGATGGCTCAGTGGTTAAGAGAACTGACTGCTCTTCCAGAGGACCCGGGTTCAATTTCCAGCACCCACATGGCAGCTCACAACTTTCTGAAGATCCAGTTGCAGGGGATCTAACACTTCACACCAATGCACATAAAATAGTTAAATCATAAAAAATATTGTTGAGGAAATGCTCAACATCCTTACCCATCAGAGGAATGCAAACAAAACAACTCTGAGATTCTATCTTACACGTGTAAGAATGGCCAAGATAAAAACCACTGATGACAACTTATGCTGGAGAGGTTATGGGGTGAAGGGAACACTTCTGCATTGCTGGCGGGAGTGCAAAAACTGGTGCAGCCCCTTTGTATTTTTCAGTATGGTGATTTTTCAGAAAATTAGGAAACAATCTACCTCAAAACCCAGCAATACCACTTTGGGGTATATCCAAAGGATGCAGACTCACACCACAAGGGCATGTGCTCAACTATGTTCATAGCAGCATTGTTTGTCAAAGCCAGAACCTGAAAACAATCTAGATGCCCCTCAACCAAATAATGGATAAGGAAAATGTGGTACATTTGCAGAATGGAGTACTACACAGCAGAAAAAAAAATGACCTTGAGTAAATTGGGGGCATGGGGATCATGAAGGAGGGCAGAAGGGGAGGGAAGAAGAGAGGGAAGTGGAGAAAATAATATATAAATCAATAAAAACAACTAAAAATAAAAAAATAAAAATGAAACATGGAGGCAGCGGCCATTCAGGGCCTGAAGTATTCATTGGCACTGACTTCCTGTTTTGTCCCTCCACCACCCATGACCTCCATTCCTAGCTTTATCTCAGGTTCAGCCATGGTGGCTGGAGCTCCAACCATCACATCCGCAGGACACGGAACGAAGAAAGCAGTGTCTTTTTCACAGTTCAAGCAGTCTGTTTCTCCTCACATTGCATTAGGCCAAACTCCAGCACAAATGCATGGCTAGTTGCAATGAAGGCGAGATGGTCTCCATTCAGAACATTTATTTTCCAAACTGAATTCTACATTTGTTTGTACTGCTAGTAATCAACCCAAGGCCTTGCACAAGCCATACATGTCTTCTACTGCTTGTCAGTCCTCAGGTGCCTAATGAAAAGCTTTTCTCAACAGCACCCTCATCTCCTTTGTCTCCTTCTTATTCTTTCTTGGTTTATTTATTTTATTTTCTGTCTATGAGTGTTTTGCATGTATGCATTTGCACCACAGGTGTGCCTCATGTCCATGGAAGAGATGAGGGCATCAGACTTCCTGCAACTGTTGGTGAGCCACCATGTGGGTGCTGAGAACTGAATCCATGCCATCTGCAAGAGCAGTAAAGCTCTTAACCACTGGACCATGTCTCCAGCTCTCCTTCTCCTCCTTCTTCTTCCTCTTCCTCCTCCATATGTGTCATGGTTTAGATATAAAGTGTCCCCAAAGGCTCTGTGGTTGAAAGTTTGGTTCACAGCAGATGGATCTATTAAATAGTGGCTGGATCACATGAACACTGACTTCACCAGTGTGTGACTGTGTTGAAAGTTCATACACGGAGGAGCCATTAGGAGGTGTGGCCCAGCTGGAGGAAGTAGATTACAGGGGCTGCCTTTGGAGGTTGTGTTTTGTTCCCATGCGTCTTCTCTCTGGTTCCCAGCCACCATGGGGTAATGTCTTACTGCACCACATCATGCCCTACCTCAACATGAGCACACAGCAACGGTGCTAAGGGACCATGGACTGAGCCCTCTGAAATCAGGAAGCAAAATCAATCCTCCCCTTTTAGGTTGATTTTCTTGGGTATTTTGTCACAGTGGAGAAAAGCAGAAGGGAATCATAACTACATATTATATGTCTATAATATACTATGATAAGTATTAACAGTTAGCTACCATCATAACTATATTATACATTGTTTCTTATAACTAACAAAATAAATGCCTGACAGAAAGCTGAAGGAACAGTTTAGTTTGAGTCTCAATCCTAAGAAATGCAATCCTTCATGATGATGAGTGTGACATCAGAATGAAGAGGAGGAGGAGAAAAAGGAGGAAAGGAGGATGCTTTATTCACCGAGCCTTGTAACCCCCAAACCTGGGGATGGCACCACCCACTGCAGAGTGACTCTTCCATTTTTAGTCAGTCTCCTCTGGAAATGTCCTCATGGGCCCACCCACAGTTGTCTCCTATATGCCCCTAAAAGTAGTTAAGTTGACAAAAAAGTTTAACCATCAAAATAATTAACATAATCATCACCACTGTTAGCACTACCATTATTATTAACCCTTCATTCAACATCACCACCATCATTAACACCATCATCATAATCAACTTCACCATCACCACCTCAATATCAGCAGCATCACTTTTATCACCACCACCATCATCATTGTTCCCATTATCACCACCATCATCTCCACCACATCATTGCCATCTCCACAGTCATCACCAGCAGCAGCAGCTGTACCACAGCTAGAACTAGCCACCATTATACTACAATCACTCCTTACATCATCTGTCTTTGTTATTCCAATCAAAGATTATGCTTGTACTTTGGCCAGAGGCTACGAATAGTAAGCCCCATCCCTATGTGTAGGACATTAATTGGTCATCATGTAATTATAATACATACCATCTGTTGATCATTTATCTTTAGAGAAACTGGTCTAATCGTTTACGTATGTTAATTCTTTTCTTCCTGAGCAATCCACGACATTGCTTGCATTTCATTGACAAGAAAACTGAGGCACAGATAGGGAGATTTTTGGAAAACAGCATGGAATGAATGATCACAGGGAAAACACAAACCTTGTCCGGTCCTCTAAAAGAGGTGTTGGACTGGAAGAAGAGAGGAATCCCCCTTCAATCTGAAATGGGTCACCATTCACTGGGCCAGAACAACTAGAACAACTTTGTGAGCTATGCTGAGCTGGCCCCTCCCAGTGTCCAGCCTGTGCACAGAGAACCTAGGAAAACCTCTTTTCTTCAGTTGTCATGGGGAGAAGCTGAGACTGTCCTTGGTTCTAGTGGAGCAGATGAACAATTTAGTCTGGCTTTTTCTAGAAATGTTTGCACAGGACTTCTTCCAAGATACCTTCTCTCAGCTTCAATATCCAATGGCTTCGCTCTAGGGCTCCTCTGAGGCTTACAAATATCTATGCACCTATAATCACGTGCATAAGAGACTCTCTGACTAGAGACTGTCACCCCAGAGAGCACACTCCCCAGCACCATTGATTCATTCCAGGGTCTAGCATCAAGCCTTCATTATTAGAGTGCAGCTGCTGTGTTTATGAAAGAATAACAAAAAAATCTGGGTACAGGGCTGGAGATATGGCTCAGTGGTCAAGAGCACTGGCTGCTCTTGCAGAGGACTCAGTTCAATGTCCAGCACCCATAGAGATCAAGTCACCTGTAATCCCAGTTCCAGTTTCAGGGAGTCAAATATTCTTTTATGACCTCCTCTGATGCCAGACATACATCCAGATGAGATGCACAAACATACATGTAGAGAAACATTCATTCACATAAAGCAAAAAAATCTAAAAATATGAATGAATCTCTGGCACTACATTCAAGTCCTCACCAGATTTTCAACCCTCAGCTATATCTTCTGAAAATGGGTACCCACTATACCATCTTCCCAGCACTGCTGTGAACAGGGCACAGCAATCTCTTCCCACATGTAGGTGTGATCTATGTGAACCATCCATTCTTGTAATGGGTCTTCAAGGTAGAATGTAAACTTACCTACAGTTCATAGTGAGAACAGGAGACATGGAGAACTCTGGTCTCTTTGTAGCTCCTGTGGCCTCTAGGGATTTTTCCTCCGATGCCTGTTTAATCCTTTAATCTCTACCTACTGCAGAGCTGCAGAAGGTTGAATGACAGGGGACTGATCAGGAATAGAAAGTGTGCTGAAGAAGAACCCAGGTCTGTGTCTGCCTGAGGGATTCAGCTCCCACCCTCAGGCACCCTGCCCCCTAGAAACCGCAGGGCTGTTTTCTAAGTTATGCTTCTGACACATTGTAGTAACTGGCAGGGTTGAAGATTTGTTTTTTACTTGTCTGTATGTCTGTATGAGTGTATGCCAGTGCCCATGGGAGCCAACACTGAACACTGGGTTTCCCTGGAGCTGGAGTTTCAAGTGTTCTGGGAATGGAATTCAGATTATGTGAGAGAGTGGTGAGTTCTTTTGCCCCTAGCCACTTCCCCAGCCCCACATAGAGAGAAGCTGGCCCCAACATGTGTATGGTTATTTTGTTTGTTTGTTTTGTTTTGTTTTTGAGACAGGGTTTCCCTGTGTAGTCCTTGCTGTCCTGGAACTGCTTTGTAGACCAGGCTGTTCTCCAACTCAGAGATTCACCTGCCTCTGCCTCTTGAGTGCTGGGTTTAAAGGCATGTGCCACTACTACCCAGCATATAACACCTGAAAATTTGACTTTGCCAGATGTCCACTGTTGTGGCTCATGGAGAAATAGGCCCATCCATTTATTGGCAGAGTTGGGAATAAACTCAATACTGATTCTGCATTACAAGTTCTTCTCAGTCCAAGAGACCGAAATCATTTTCTTTATGACTAGGGACCTCTGAGCTTGGCCCACATCTCCGTCAGGCTGGGGCTCCTGACAGCAGAATTGTGTTGCACTAAGCTTGGACGAGCTTTTTGGTAGGGTTGTATCTCTTACTGTATGAAAGATCCCCAATGGCTGCACTATTTTTCCTAAAACTAGGAGCACATATCCCTCTTTAATTAAAATCTTCATGCAGAGAATGAGGCTTTCTCATGTGAAACCACACTGTCTCCATTTGTACATTGAGCCTAACAGTGCTCTCTGGGATGGCTGTGTGTGGCTGTGATGCTGAAGCATTGCTGTTGTCTTCAGCATTCCCCATCTACAAGATAGAATGCCATTTCTTCCCCCAGAGAGTGGGTTCCCTAATGACGTGTTTCTAATGAAAACAGAGCAGCTGTCCGGCTTCTAAGGCTAGGTCAAAGATGTCTGCCTTGTTCCTGTCTTAGTCTCTGCCTCAGCCTACCTATCAATCTGTCTCTGTCTTTGTCTCTGTCTCTCTCTCTTTGCTTTTCTCTCTCTCCCTTTACTTCCTATTAGAACTCCAACAATATATGAGAAAGCACAGCACAGGAGGAGCCCATGCAGTTATTCCCAGGTGGCTCTTTTGTGAAAATTCTTTCCATAGGGAAATGGAAATGATATCTGTTTCCTGCTCCTAAGGCCCCAACGCCAAACCAAAGTTCACTCTGGGAGACCAGTGAGTTTATTAGGCTTACAAAGCATGGGTGAGGGGTTACTAACAGGAGCATGTGTGACTCCAAGGTAGTCACACTGGAAAATCTGCACCCAGTGTGGATGATGTTCATAGAATGGCACAGGTGGGACCCCTTCTGTTGATTTTCCTAAGCCTATATACTCTAGCATCTGCCTGAGGTCCATGAAACTGTGAGAAATTAGGGCAGGGCTGCATTCAAGCAGTTGGGGAGGATCTAGAACCTCCCGTGAGGGTCCTTGCCCCTCTTTACCCCCTCCTATGAGGAATGAGTGAGCTCCATGGACAAGTATTCTTAGAAGCAGGCACCGCTGATCTGATGAAGACGGCAGCTTCCTTGCTGGGAGCATTGCACACTATGATGGATCCTGTGACAGCTTGCATTCACCACCAGGTACTTCAGTAAGACAGGTACCTCTGAGGTAAGGCTGTGGCATTGTCTCTGGTGAGAGATCTGAGCCAGGAACTCTCAGCTGAGCCTAGTCAACTTTCAGATTCATGAGAAAGACAAGCAAAATTTATTGCTTCAAGTGACCATTTTAAAGGTTTATCAGGCATCTGTTAATGTCAGGTCTGGTCGGTATTTCATAGATCATCTTGCCCTATTGTGTTCTTCTCTGTGGGGCAGGTGGGCATCTCTGCCTGGAATTCCTGTGGGAGCAAGCAGAGTGAGGTGGAAGAGTCTGGAGAAGCCAAGAAAGACCCAAGTAGCCCTGCAGACTCTTATACTTGATTAACAAATTAGAGGCTTCCTGTTCCTCATCCCAGTCCATCACTCCTACCTCACTTTTCTACCTCACTCCTACAGTCTAAGACAGGTCCACCCCATTGTCAAGAGCAGATGGTAGATGTTCAGGGATGTGTTTTCCCAGCTTGTTAACAGTCTGGGAGCTTCTCAATGTGGAGCTGATGGGATCCAGGCCATCAGTGCCCTGGCCCCACACCTTACTCCTTTGCTTCCTCTCCACTCTTAGCCCATCAAGGATCAGCTGATTAGGAAGAGCCTTGAGGTATTAATCAGCACTGCACAGCAGGAATTCCAATGAATGCCTCTTGCCAAATGCCCTTGGTTTGTTGGAGACCATAGATGCCGGACAGTTTCCTTCCTTTGTTAAATTCCCAGACCCCTGATAGTTCAGGCTGGGCTCGTTACTGCTCCCGTTCCAGCTCAGTTTGCCATAATCAACCTCACTGCTGGAAAAGCAGTCCCTTTTCTGCCTCCCCTTTGCTGGAGACTTCTCCCTAGAGACCCATGGATATAGTTTTAGGTCCAGGACTTCCAGATTGACACCATATTGCTTCTGATAATTGCTTCTTTGGGGGAAACATTTCAACTATTTTAGTGGTTCTGCAAGGAGATTTAGTGCAACTGTGCCATAAAGTTGCAGGTGATGGCTAGAGGGGTCAGTGGGGAAAGGCAATTTCCAGGCAATCATGAAAAGCAGAGTTTGATCCCTGAGACCCATATAGTAGAAGGAGAAATCTGGCTCCTGCAAGTTGTCCTCTGATTGCTATGTATGCATTGTGGCACACATGCATGTACACGCGCACACACAAGCACAAGTCATTTGATTTTTATTTTAAAATGTTAAGGGGATCAATTAACAATATAATTAAAAAGGTATATTGCAGATAGGTGAAATGATAGTGATGAAGATGAATGTCATAAATGCCCAACTGCTTCCCTTTCCTCAGAAGACTCTGAGGAACCTACCGGTCCTTCCATGGGTCAAGGGTAAGTGTGCCTAGGCTTGGGAGCCTCCTTTGGTGAGAGATGGTTCTCTTCTTTATCCCAGTGGTCTATGGGAAACACAGAGTCACTTCTGATGCCAGGTCAGAGGCAGTGACTCTCCCGTAGACTTGCTTCTCATGCCGGAAAGCATGGGGAGTGTTTTCTTTAGAAAAACTTGAATCGATTACTTACTCTACTGGAAATAAATAGACCTGGTGGCCCAGGGCCGAGATTAATGGAAACCTTGGGCTGCAGCTGGGAGGTCAGACTCCAGGAGCAGACCTGAGGCCACGCGTTCAGCTCCTTCAGCACCATGGCCAGCACCGGTGTGGGAGGAGGCGCCGGGAGAGGTCCTTCAGCCTTAAGGAACCCGGTTACCTCCAAGATCTAGCCCAGGGCCCTTCAACCCAAAAAGAAAAGATGGCAGCAGGACCCCTCCAGAGTCCACTGTATGTGGGGTCAGTGCCCTGGACAGGTAAAAAGCAGTGCGAAAGCCAATTTTCATTCAGTCCCCAGAAACTCTTATTACCTTAAGAGAAAAGGTTGGCAATAATCAGGGAAAATTAATTCCATTTTATTGATTTTATTAGCTTTTAAGATTTATTTTATTCTTTAATTCTTTATATATGATTGTACCCATTAGTGTGTGTCTATATCAGTGTTATATGCTTGAGTGCAGTACCTGTTGAGGCCAGAGGGGCGTCAGGTCCCTTGTAACTTGAGTAACAGGCAGTTGTAAGCTGCCTGGCGTGGGGGCTGAGCCATTTCTCCAGCCTTAGGAGTTTAAAACACACCGATTCTCCATCTCTCTAAGCATTTAGGGGGTGAGAATTACAGGAACTGGAGACTATGCAAGCACTGCTTGTGAAGGTCTTAGGCTGTCTCTGCACCTTCAAATTGAACTGTTCCTGGAGTAGATGGACTATCTGTAGGCTACCCAGAAGAAGGTGAGAGAAAACCACAGTGGCAGGTCCCTCAGTGTGTAAGGGAAAAAGTGGATGAATAGGCTTTAGGATCTGCCTTGTCTGTAAGACCTGACACCTGCCTTCTTGAATCCCAGGTACAGTACGATAGAGTCCTGAACCACTCCTGTGACAGGGTCCATGTGGGCAGTATCCTGGTACCCCACCTCAGTAGACACAGTGAAAGAGGAATTGGCAGTGAGTCCCTTCTGCATAGGACAGTTTTCATGTTATCCACATAAGACTCAACCATAAATCCAAGAAACATCCAAGTCCAAGTCTTACTTTCCTTGTCTGCTGGCCTGAAGCTGTCTATGTAGCAAGGGACCAATTCCCATGACTCCCTCTTCCCAATACTGGAATTATAGGATGATCCATGGTTCCTGGGGTTATGGTGTGTGTGTGTGTGTGTGTGTGTGTGTGTGTGTGTGTGTGTGTGTGAGAGAGAGAGAGAGAGAGAGAGAGAGAGACAGACAGAGAGACAGAGACAGAGAGACAGAGAGACAGAGAGAGACAGAGAGACAGAGACAGAGAGAGAAAGAGAGAGAGGGTGCATGCCACTGTGTGTGTGTGTGTGTGTATGTGTGCGCGCGCGCATGAAACGGGGGTGCATGCCACAGTGTATGTGTGTGAGAGAGAGAGAGACAGAGACAGAAAGAGAGGATACATACTACTCGTGTGTGTGTGTGTGTGTGCGTGCGCGCGCGTGCACACATGCAGGACAGAGATCAATAATGGATACCCTCTTTAATATTTCTACATATTTTTGTTTAAGACAACGTCACTCACTGATCTGAAGCTAACTGATTCAGGTAAACTGGATGGCTAGCAAGCCTCAGGAGTCATCTTATCTCCCCTATGCTACATACCATTACACTTCGATTTTGTGGGTGCTGGGGTTCCCAACTCGGGCTTTCATGCTTGCATATAAAAGACTTGGCCAATGTCCCTAACCTCGAGTGTCTCAACACCCTAAATCTCTTTTAAATTACAGTTGTTAATTCTTTGGCTTCAGTTGTCCTCATTGTTTCTCAGACTTCCTGGGTAAGATGTTGCTTTCCTGAGGAAGATGGCCTAATTCAAAATAGGCAGAGCTTCCAAACTTACCAGGTGAATAAAAAGCTCTAGGAGACACACTGTCCCACAACAGGTGTAGAATCCGCATTACTTGCTACCCTACAATGCTGTTTGTTCCAGATTGATTTCTGTTGCTGTGACAAAGCACTCTGGGGAGGAGCTTGGGGTGGAAAGGGTTTATTTGGCTGACACTTTCAAGTCATAATCCATCGCTGAAAGATGTAAGGCTTAGTGCTCAGGCAAGAATCCGAACCAGAAACCACAGGATAACATTGTCTCACTCGAAGGCTCATGCTTGACCAGCTTTCTTATACAGCCCAGGACCACATGCTCAGGTGCTGCCCACAGTGGGCTAGACCCCCCTATATGAGTTAACAACCAAGACAGGCCCCCACAGGTGAGGCTGCACATCAGTCTGATCTGGGGAATTCTTCAGCTGAAATTGCCTTCTCTGGTGATCTTGGGCTGTGTCCAGTTGACAGTCAAAGCTTCCCGGGACACCACTTAGGATTCTTTGGATGGAAAAAAGAAGCACAGAGAAAGCAAGCAACCTGCCCAGCGGCACACAGGTAGTCCATGGCAGCTTAGGATGTGGCCTTAGATCTCTGTGTCCTTCCTGCAGGGGAGCAGAACTTGCTTCATTCTTGTCATGAACAAGCTCAAGAACCAGGATTCCCCTCTTCCATTCCTTGTGCCATGAGGCCAGCAGTCAGCAACTGGTCCTGAATTTTTACTGGACCCCTCACTGGTGCCCAGGGTACACCCATGTCCCTCCTGACTGCTCGCTTTGTTATGTCTCTGTGGCACAAGCCCCATCTTCTCTGCTAGCAAGGCCAACAGCTGGGAAGAGGGCCACACCCTAAGGTCAAACATGGAAAAGTCTGGCTTTATGAGTCTTCGTGACTCAGAGGTGGCCGTGCACTCTGAGTACAGCAGCTGTGCATCACTTTTCCATGTTATACTTTCTGCCTTGTCTTTTGAATTTTTAAAATTCCTTTTTCTTCCATTTGTAGATTCTTTGACTTTGTTCTCTTTGTTCCTCAAACTTGCTGAGGAAGAACTTTGCGATTTCAAAGGCCTTTCTTCAAGTTTTCTTTTAGTTTTGTCTTCCCTTCCAATTACCAAGCATCTTCTTAGGTCCCTTCTCAGACACACTCGGAGTGCACACTTTGTTCCCTGTTGAGGACCTTTGGGGTCCAGTGGCCTGTCGTTCCATTTGCATGAAGGACCGAGAGCAAGATCAGGTGCTTACTCTCCACTCTCAGGCACTCCCTGACTGAGGAAGCAAGCACACATGCAGAACATGCTTTGTGCTTTGTGCATGTGTATACACCCATGTGTGACAGCATTCCTGTGCAGATGTAAACAACTGTCACATCTGCCCCATGTAGAGGTGAGGACAGGATGAAGTAAGAATACTACCAAAGTTCAGCTTGGTGAATCCGTCAGTTTCCTTACAGGATTATGGATGAGCGTACAGGAGCAGAGATGACTCAGAGACAGTTACGTTGTCAAAGGTCCACTTCGCGAGTCACAGCTCATGACAGCTGGAAACCTGGAATACAATTCACTACTTGAAGGCAGCTCAACAGGTTGGAGACTGATGACCTCTTTCAGGCAGCTACAGTGGTCTGAGTCACTTCCAGGCGGTTCTGCTGGTCTCTCTTTCTGCCAGCAGGCTTGGCTGGTAAAAGCCTCTTCTAAGAAGCTCAGCAGTCCTTACTGTTTATATATGTTTGAAATAGAGGGCCCTAGTGAATCTTTTCAGTTTCAGGAACTTCCTGAAACCTTTGAGTTGTTCTCTTCTGGAGCTCCCGGAAGGATGGAATGTTTCACCTCCCTTTAGAACAATGGTTCTCAATCTGTAGGTTGCAATCCTTGGGGGCTCAGATGGCCCTGTCACAGGGATCACATATCAGATAGATCAGATATTGACATTATGATTCATAAAAGTAACAGAATTACAGCTATAAAGTAGCAAAAAAATAATTTTTTAGTGGGTGGTCACCACAACATGAGGCACTGTATTAAAGGGTTACAGCATTAGGAAGGGTGGGAGCCACTGCTTTAGGACACCCTGTGTCTTAATGCACTTCCCTCCAAGATGCACAGCTTTTTCATTGAGGAAATTGCTGTTTGAAGGTGGTGCAGTCTCCATCACTGAACACGTGCTAAATACACTGGATGCCAGGTGCTGTTCTAGGTGCTGGGACACACAGGTCACAAGGACAGACAATGACACTGCTCCTGTGGATTTGTGCACTCAGAGCTCCCCAATACACATTGTCTTCTATATCCACCCGTCCTAAGAGCATCAGTCAGAGATTCTGGCTCCCTCAACGATAGCCTAAGATCATTCTGGTGGATACCACTACCTGGGGCAAAGAGACTCTGCTGTGCAGACACAAGGGGTCCTCTACCAGGAGACTTCTATAGAACCCTCACTGCACACTTTCCTCCTTTTGTAGAAATGAGTGGCCACTACTCAGCCATTCCCCTCATGCATAAATGACTTGTCTCCCATGGATGCTCAAGAAAATGGGAGTTGGGATATTCATCATAGCTTCTTGTTGCAATTGAAACAATGGGAGAAAACAAACCAACAGCATATCCATCTGTCCAGAGAAAGGGATTGACAGAGCTACATTCATCAGCATGAACACAGCTCAAACAGGCGGTGCTGAAACAAAGAGAAACTAGTTGCAGGGATGCAGGGATGGGCAATGGCTCAGCAGCTGAAAGAATGTTCTGTTCCAGTCTGCCGACCTGAGTGTTGTTCCTGGATCCCATCTACAGGGCCAGATGAGGTAGTGTCACCTGTAATCCCCATCCTGAAAAGGATGGAAACTGGAGGCAAGAGAAGTGGCCTGGAACTGCTGTGGGCCAGCTACTCTGCAGTACTCCGCACCTCAGCAGTAACAGCAAGTGAGACTCAGACAACAGGGAACATGACAAGTGGCTTCTGAAAGTTGTTCTGACCTTCACACACACACGCACACGCACACACACACACATGCACACATACATGCACACACACATGCACGCGTGCACACACACACGCATACACGCACACACACCCTACGCATGCACACACGCACACACACATACATGCACACACACACATGCACACATACATGCACACACACGCATGTGTGCACACACACACGCACGCACACACACACATGCACACATACATGCACACACACACGCATGCACGCACACACACCCTATGCATGCACACACGCACGCACACATACATGCACACACACGCACGCGTGCACACACACACGCATGCACGCACACACACCCTACGCATGCACACACGCACACACACATACATGCACACACACGCACGCGTGCACACACACATGCACACATACATGCACACACACACGCATGCGTGCACACACACACACGCACGCACACACACACACCCTACACATGCACACACGCACGCACGCACACATGCGTGCCCCCCCCCCACAGCTCTGCATGCTGTTTAGAGAGATCTTGAAAAGGTGCTGGAGTTGGACAGGACACACCCCAGATCTTGGAGCCTGATGAGCCTGGGGGGCATTTACAACGCCTCCCATTGGTGCTGTCATGCTTCACTCTGTGATCTGCTTCTGTTCCCATCCAAAGATTTCATTTTAAAAGATGTGAGCCTGAAGGGAAAACCAGGAGGCAGATTTATCCAGCATCCCTCTAGAGTCAACCTTAGCATCAGGGGGGGTCTTCCACTTTCATTTCATTGTCTACAAGTAGCTAGGAAGTTTTGGGTTCTTTCCCCCGCCCCAGATAATCATCTTCCACTTAGAGAAAGTGACTAGCACTTCTTTGAAAAGATGCCAGTGATATCTGTGAGGTGGCTGGATTTTGTTTACACATTAAAAAACAAAAGACATTGGTGTGTGTGTGTGTAAACATGTGGGAGTGTAAAAGTGTGAATTTCAGCAGACATATTGCAGGAATCAGGTCTCTCTTTCTATCATGCGGATCCAAGAACTGAACATACTGTCAGGCTTGGTCGCAAGCTCCTTTGCCTGCTGAGCCAGCTCTTCAGCCCTGCTTACTTGTGTTCTGACTTTAATTTGCTTTGTGTAGCTAACCTGATGCTGTAGTCTGGGCCATCCTGCCTTCTTACCTTTTTGCAGTGTGGGGACACCTGTGTGAGATGGTAAGTGACACAGGAAGGACCTTCCCCTGTAGCTTGTCAACCAATGAGAAAGGCAAGGTTGAATTTGTTCCTATCTGAGGCCACACAGGAACCACCCCTGAGAGCCGTTTTTATCACAGTAGTGAGAAACCTCTAGGTTCTTTCAAGTTACCTCACATGGGTACCGCTGCTCAAAACTGTCTCTTGTCATGTCCCTTTCCCATTGACACTGCCAGCCAGTGCTTGCGCTACCATAGCTACCAGCCACCAGAGACCCTGGTAGTCTGATACCAATTACAGAACTATACAGCAGTACCTTCCAAAAGACTTGCTGCTGTCCTGGCTGCCTTAAAGGAGAAGTGGTACCCACTGGTGCTTGGTGGAGCCATGCCTTCCCCTCTCTCCCTTTAAGTGACCTCAAGGTGAAGAATTATATGTGATTCGTCTGTTGAAGGTTCCCAGCCAGAATAGGTGTGAGGAGGGAATGGTGGAGAAAGCTTGTATCCTGATCAGTGTGTGTAGTGAGAGGGGCCTGGTTGGTTTCTGTCCTCCCACCAGGTCCCACAGTCATTTAGTCCCAGAGAAAATCACACAGAGAATCTCCATAAGTTACAAACTGATTGGCCCATTGGCTCAGGCTTCTTACTAGCTCTTGTAGCGTACATAGCCCATTATTCTTATCTATGTTAGCCACATGGCTCAGTATCTTTCTCAGCAGGCAGGTCACATCCTGCTTCTTCGATGGTCCAGACAGGAATGCCGAGAGAGTTTCCTGCTTCCTAGAATTCTCCTATTCTCCTGGCTCCGCCTCTACTTCCTGTCTGGTTGTCCCATCTTACATCCTGGCTAATGGCCAATCAGCGTTTATTTAAATCATGATTGACAGGATACGGACAATCCTCTCGCACCAAGTGTGGAGCCAGTTCCACTGTCCCCAGACCCAGAGGCCCATCGACTCCTTCACATGCCACCACCACTGGCAATCTGTCTTCAGTAACCTCCCATGTGTGTTATCAGCTAGAGTCAAATCTGAGAAATTGACAGGAGAACTGTTTCATGGGACTTCTTAGTAAAACTCAGGTAAAGTGGGGAATTGGGCTGGAAAATGAGCCATGTGTTCACGCCTCTGCTCCAAACGTCCCTCCTCCTTGCACACACCAGTGAGAGAAGCCAGGTTACCACCACTCACACTCATATCCGCACACTAAATTCTCTATGTTGCTGTGACCAAATGCCCTAACTCAATAATTTGAAGGGATGAATATTGATTTGGGCTTATAGCTTCTTAAATGTCAGCCCATCGTGGTGAGGTAGGCATGATGGGACATATGACGTGTGCAAGGTCACATGACTAGTGGACCATTTTGGTCAGTCTTGAAAGCCCTAGATAACACACCCTGTCTGTTACTACTGTCAGGCTTTGGTGCAGACTCCAAAGGGACGTGGCTTATATTCCATGAAGTTTCTCTGACTGCTGACAGAGGTTTATTTGGATCATACAGCTAGAGGTCTAGAGGAGGGGATTCCAAGACAGCTCAATTGGGTCATCAAGGCCCTGGGATTTTGCTGTTGGTCTACTCTGCCTAGCCACTCTCTTTTCCTTTAGCTTTTCAAGATGGAAGCCCAACTTCCAGGCAGCAAGATGAGTGGACATGTCTCCTCAGTTGAAATAGATTTTCCAGCCACCCCTTCATAGGATTTCCCCTTATCTTATTGGCCGGAAAAGTTTCATACTCAGTCCTGGAATAGTCTCTGGCCAGAAAGAAGAGAATTCTTGTCAACCGACTCATCTCATGTTGCTACCTCACGACAGTCTTCCCATGTGAGTGTTCTACAGTCACGACGGGTAGCCATGGACAGCGAGTCATGCCTCAGGAGGTGGCCATATACTTCTAAATTAGCCAGGAATTAGCTGTCCCTGTGAGAACATCTGGGAGCGAAGGGCAGACTTGGAGGTGGGAAGGGTAATGGACGATACCAAGAGGCTCTGAGCCTGGTACAGCCATACTACAGACAATGCTCCAAAGTCGTCATCCTCTTCAGAATCTCCCCAGGATGGGAGACATGGAAACCCTGGCAGGCAGCCAGGCCAGGTTTCCAGGGATGTACAGTGCCAACTCTGTGATATCTGGCAGTGTTAGAAAAGAAGACTGTGGAGCCGTGCATGGGATTTGAAAGGTCTGTGTGATCCTGAACAGGGAACTCAATGTCTCTGTGCTTCCATTGTCTTGTCTGGAAGATGGGGGAAAATCATCTACCTAATGAAGTATTGGTGAAAGATTAAGTGAATTAATACATACAATTAATAGTAATATATTACTTCACTTAATTATGTAATCATTCAATAATACTGTGATTAATTACATACCCATTATATGTAATTACTAATGCATAACTATATATGAATATTAAAATGTATTCCAAGCCACTCCAAAGAAGAAACGGAGGACAAGCTTCAGTAGGGAGGAAAAAGAACCACTCATTCCCAAGGCTGGGAACATCTGAGTCCCAAATTCTTTTCCGTTGTCTCTATGGTTGCCTAGGAAATCATGGTTAAGTGGACCCTGACTCCCTCTGGAGACCAAGCAGGGGTGATGGGTGTATGTTTCAGGACTTTGTTAGTCAGGGTGAGGTAAGTTATGCTGTAGAAACAAATAGGGCCTTAGCTCCAGTTTCACAAAGAGGTGGTTTATTCATGTTGCTCATGTGCAAGAAGGAGAGTCTGTGTATTGCCTCACAAGGACCATACTGAGGAGAGGCATCACAGAGAGAAGACTCTAAGGAACACTGAAGTCAAATACCAAATGGCTTCCATACTTCACTGATCACTGCATGTCAGATGCTGGCAGATCATAGGTCCGTGTCTAGCTTTAATAGTGCAGGATCACACATACCCTACCATGTTCCTAGAAAATGAGAGAACCAAAATACTCATGACTATCACTCATGGTAGCTCCTAGAAGGCCCCAAGGACAGGTACACTTGCCAGAATGGCAGCGTATATACCCTCCTGGAGATGACACTGTCCCAGACACATACTCTGGAAGCATTCTTTGTCTTCTGTAACTCAGGACAGCATCCTACCTTGAAATTGCTGCTTCTCATTATGGAGCCAGTGGCAATCAGTGGCACTGTTTGCAGTTTGCCCAATTTGTTAGAGTGGAGTTTCTCATAGTGGGAATTTTCTCACAGTGTATAGAGATGACCTCATATGTTTACAGGGAGCACTCCCTTGTGAGGCAGGTCTGATTCCCCTCCTCTACCAACCCTGGCCTGGCTCCATCAGCCTTCCTCCTTCCTCCTTCCTTCAGGTGCTGTCCCTTCACTTGGTGATCCCTAAGATCAGCTCCCATTTGGACAATCACTGAGTCCATGTATGACCACGTCAGACATCTTCACAACAGCCAAGTGAGGTGGCCTGTTAGGAAGGGTTCTTTACAGGAACGGAACCAGTGGTGGTGGGGAAGAGGGAAGAGGGCAGTTAGACTGGCTTATGTTACAGGGGTTGAGAGTCAGACAATGACTGTCTGCATGCTAGAAAGGCTGAAAATCCAGTCGCCTTTCAGTCTGCTGGGGCCTTGGCAGTCTCAACCTGCCACTGAAGGCGTGAAGCCCTGGAGACCCTTCAGTATTCAGTCCCTGCTGGAAGGCTGAAGAATCTGGGTTCTGATGTCAGAGAAAAATTGCGGAAGCAGTAAAAGGCACTCATTTAGAAAGAAGGGAAGGAAGGCAGAGAGGCAGCCTACACTGTCCACTAGAAGGTGCCACCCACTTTGAAGATGGGTCTACCACTCTTGCTCATGCTTTGTAGAAACACTTTCACAGATAATCTGAGAGACGTGTCCCCTAGAACAATAGAAGCTAAAGTACAAAGAAATAAAGGGCCTGGCTCAAGAGCTAGCCTTGGAATCAAGGTCAAGTCTTCTGAGTCCAATAAGAACCGTCAAAATACAAGTGACTGTTTGACATTTGCCAGAGATACTGGCCTGCTGTTTTATTAGTTCAGCAAACAGGAAACAGGTATCTATGAATAATAGAACAAGTGATAATAAAACAAGACCCTGACTCTATTGCACAGGTGAGGAAACTGAGGCACAAAGGGCTTCAAGGATCTGACCACTGGCCCCAGCTTGCTGATTAAAGGGCCAGGATTCAGACCCTGGTGCACGGAGGCAGATCGTTTGCTATGCTTACCCACTACATCACATTCCAAGTCTGCCATGCTCACCTTTCCAAGTCACAGAAGCCTGCTTCTCTGTGACACTGGGAACCATCTTCACCTGTGCCTGAGGCTACTCCATCACCTTCCATTCCCTCATCCTCTCTCTTGACCCTTGGTCTACCTCCATTTTGCCCTTTGATGACTACACAAAACAAACAAAAAAAACCCAGAGGCAAGGACATGGACATGAGTGCCACAGATGCCACTCCACCTCTCAGCTGAGCATACTCTTCCTGCTTGCCTGGATCTCAGAATAGGTAGTCTCACATGATCCCTCTCTCCTCCTTGTCCACCACCATCAAATTTCAAGTCACCCTTGAATTAGCTCCCACAGTCCCACCCCCATCTCAGCCAAGGGGACTTGCAGTAGGCAAGAACTCAGATGACCTAGATTTGAGAATGGGATGGGCTGAGCCTATGCTCAGTGTGTCTGGCAGGGCAGAAAGGATCCCTGCTCCTCCACTTGGATGTATCTCCATACCACCTCCATTCTGAGGAGCTGGTGGAGAGAGAGGGGGTGTAAGCAGCTCACACCCCCTCACTCTGCCTTTGCCTAGATCTTGGCCTGCCTCGGGTCACCTCTCCCAGCAGGCCCATTGTGTCTTGTCTTGATCTCTGTGCACACAGTTCTGGGAGAAAGAACTACACAGCATGGGAAATCTGAGCCAGTCTCCATCTTCAAGGTCAGCCTGAAAGGCGAGCCGAGTGGGAGGATGAAGGAGCCATTCGCTTGCCCCATCCTTGCCCCATCCTCACCACCTCCTCCTTAGAGCAGCCCAGTGTGGGGCCAGAGCTCCTGCCTGTCTTACAGCTTGTTGAGAGGAACGTGCTGCCTGAAGGACACTTTATAACTCCATAAATAATCACGATGGGGAGAGAGCCAAAATGAGAGGCACTCCCTGAGGGGGTGGAGGGGGCCGGGCTGCAGTTCTGGGGCCCAGGCCCATTGTCCTGGCACTGGTTCCTCCCTCTGAGGAGCTGCTTTTAGCTCGGCCTTGGTGCTGTCAGCATCTCTTCCCACCCCCGGTGATTTTCCCCCACACTATTGTTGTTACTGTGGAATAAGGCAAGTGGTCCAGGCGGAGTAGGGAGGCTGCTGCAGTAGCAGAGATGGATGTTGGGGGATCGATCCCTCTCAAGATGAGTCATAGGGCGATGCACAAAGAAAAACCCTTTAGTCTGAACAGGCAGATAATATTTCTGACAGTGCCTCTCTTCCACTGCAATCAGTTGTGATTGGTGGGAGATAACATGGAGGGGGAGAAAAGGGATGATGGAGGCAGGAGAGGTGGGCATGGGACAGGCAGGGGCAGAGACACAGAGACTGTGAAGAGAGATATGCAAAGGAAAACAGAGAGGAGAAAGGGTGGAGACAGAGGGAGAGATAAATGGGCCTCCCAGCAGAGAAGAACTAAAAGACAGGCACGCTTTGCTTTACATGTAGAATAAGTGTTGGGCAAGGCATTCAGCATAGTCTGTTGGCAATAAACGTTAATCAGGGCCTGCGGAGATGCTTCGGTGGGTCAACTTCTTGCCAACCTGAGTTTGGATCCCAGAACTCACATAAACAGCCAGTCACAAGGGAGCACAGCTGTAACCCTAATACTAGGAGGCAGAGAGAGCGGGTGTCTGGGCTTTCCTGCACACCCAGGTAGCTGATATGTGAGCTGGGGGCACGGTGAGTGATCCTGACTCAAAAAGCAAGGTGAAAGTCATAGAAGAAGATACTTGACATTGTCCTCTGGCCTCCACATGTACACACATGCCTGTGCTGTGCACCCTCACACTCACATGTGCTACATACACCCCACACACATGCATACAAAATAAATGAATAACAAAAATTAAAACCAGCCAGGTGGGGTGCCTCACACCTTTAATCCCAGCACTTGGGAGACAGGGGTGCAGCTATCTCTGTGAGCTCAAGGTCAGCCTGGTCTACAAAATGAATTTCATGCCAGCCAGGGCTACATAGTGAGAACTTTTCTCAAAATTAATAAAATAAAATGAAATAAAACCATTAATTAGGTATTCAGGTCATGTTAGACTTTGTTAAAAATTCGTCTAAACAAGTGGCCAGCTCTCATTTATCAATGGATTGCTCTGCATGAAGCTTCTTTATGAGGAGAAGGAGAAACATACTCCCTCTCCTCCCTCTCCCTCTCCCTTTCCCTGGCCCTTCTGCTTCCCCCTCTATCACACACAGACCCTCTCTCTCCCCCTTCCCCTTCTCTCTTACACACACACACACACACACACACACACACACACACACACACACACACACTTTCTATCTTTCACACACACTCTCTTCTCTCTCTCTCATACACACATACACATGCATGCACACACGCACGCAGTGCACACATGCACACACATGAACACATACACCATTCATGATATGAACAAGGAGGGGTAGGGGAATTTGATTTGCATTGCGTCCCTTGGCAGTCACATCAGGAGATCCAGATTCATTCTTCACTTTGGAATTAGTGCTACTTGCCTTTATTCACCCAAGTAATTAAGAGGTAACCATGAGGGAATTCACAGTCTGGCTTGCACACTGAGACAAGATCAGACAGCTTTTAATCATCACCCTAGAGTGAAACATCCCAGGATAAGGTCCTTCAGAGTTGGTGGACACTGTAGTTTGAATGAGAAATGTCCCCTATAGGCTCATGTGTTTGTACACTTGGTCCCCAGCTAGTGGTGCTGTTTGAGGTGGCTATGATGCCTTCAGGAGGTGGAGCCTTGCTAGAGGAAGTATGTCACTGGGGGTGGGCCTTGAGAGATTATAACTTCACCCACTTCCTGTTCTTTTTCTGCTGCTGAACCACCGGGGCAGTGTGCGGGGCCAGACTCATGTTCCTGCAGACCATGTTTTCCTGTCATAACAGGCTGTGTGCCCTCTGGAGCTACAAGCTAAAACAAAACCTTCCCCCTTAAGTTGTGTTTGTCAGTTATTTTACCATAGCAACAGAAAAGTCGTGAGCCTGTCAGGGACCTCAGAGGGCTTCCACATCAGCCTTGCCCTTGTACGTATTGGAAAAATTGGTTACATAAAGATGCTGTCTCTCAGATGTCTTCTGCTCCTGTAGGTGATCAGAGTCAGAGGGTCCCTGTGGCTGGCCTGCCCTGCACTGACCCAGAAGGCCTTTTCTCTGGCTCTCAGTGCTCAGTGTGAAGGCTGGCTCATCCCTGACATCTGCAGAGGAGCTTGATATGGGGATGGAGACTTGGAGGCAGAAGAAAAGCATCCATAGCCCTATTTCTGCAAGGTATCCCTCTTGGAGGGCATGGAGTCAGAAAGGGCGGTATACATGCAGCTGGCTTTGAGGCAGTAATTCTCGAGGCCTTAGGAGAAAATGAGCTTTTCTAGGTCATTCTAAGAGACGTGCTGCCTCTGGGGAAGGAGTTCTCCAGCTAGAGATGTCACACTGGCAAGTCCTCCTGCCTTCCAGTGGGTAGAATTCAAGGATTCTCTTAAACACCCTGCAGCACCCGGGATGGTCATGGAGCCAGGAGCCATGCAGCTACAAAAAGCTCTAGCACTGAGGTTGAGCAACCCCGTCCTGGGAAAGAAGGTTTGGTTACCTTCTGCCCACACCCTCACATCCAAGGCTGTTTGTTCATTACCTCTGCAGGGCACGCAGGCCTTGCTTGCAGCAGATTGGAGAGGCATCATGGTGGATCTGGGAGCTGACTGTAGAGGATGGCATTTCCTTGCTCTCTCTGCTTGGCTGTCAAGACCACCTTTTTCTTCCTAAGAGAAAAGATATTTCCCAAAGGCAATCTAGGAGTTGACTTGAAACCTGAGGCCAGTTCTCTGAGCTCGGAGAGCATTGTAGAAGTCATGCCTTGGTTGATAAAGACTTGCCTGTGGGGGAAGGAGGAGATGGCAGCCCTGACTTTTCTTCTCTCCATCTTGGCCACTCAGCATTTCTTCTTCTCCTTTCTCATATCCATTTTCTATTATAATTCCATTTTGTCTAAAGCTCTACCAAGCATGATTTTATTCCTTTTTCTTTGGTTTTGGAGAAAGATGTCTCACTATGTCATCCTGTGCTGGCCTAGAACTCTCTGACCTCCTGGGTTACAGGCATGGCTCATCACCTAGCCCCTTTCACTGTTTGAGTGACTCTCTTCCTCATGGGTGAACATCGTGTACAACAAAGGGAAATATTCCATCCTTTCCCCTAGAAACCTAGACTCCTCTGCAGATGGATCCCAACACATGTTGGTACTCTATGTCAGCATCGCCTCATGTCTCAGAGTCCACGCCCTGCAGACACCTGTCCCAGCTGGCCTTGTGGTGCAGTCCTCTCTTGATCTCTCCATTTGCTGACAAAACCATGAACTCATGGGAGCTGCCTAAGAGCCCTGAAAGAGCAGCAGCTATAAATGTGAAATGCATGGATCAATGTTTATACTATTAAACAGTGTGTGTGACTCGGGCAGGAATTGAGAGTGTGAACATTTGTCATAGGAACTGATAAGAGCCTGGCTGGAGGGGGCCATTTTCCCTCTCCATCTCTGTGAATTGTTAAGCTGTTTCTTCTGAAGGTGAGCATGAGTAAGGGAGCTGGAAGAGTTGGGGTTCACATAGTTTCAGACCCAGATAGTCATGTCTTGCTCATTTTTATTCTGGTGGGGCTGGTGTGATTCTAGACAAGTAGCGTGCTGAGGTTAAGCTGTTATTAGTGTGTTGGGCTTCAAAGGGCTTTGTTTCAAATCTTGATCCAGCTCATTGCTAGCTTTGTGAATTTGGCTAGGTCACAGGACCCCCTAGTTTATAAAGAACAGCAATACATCTGGGAAGAGAACTCGGTCAATAAAAGTGCTTGCTTTGCAAGATGAGAACCTGGTTTTGATCCCCAGAACCCAAGTAGGAAAGTTGGGTCTCACAGTACACACTTGTAATCCCAGGGGAGTGAAGAGGAGGAGGTCCCTGGGACTCACTGGCCAGGTGACAATGGAGGCCACACTCTTGGACTGCAAGGAAAGAGCCCCCACATGTGCTGACGATCGCAGAGAAGTGGAGCTGGGCGGCAGCTCAGTCAGGAAAGTGCTTACTGTGCAGACCAGAAGACCGGAATTTGATTTTGTAGCACCTGTGCAAGCCTTATGTCATGAGCTTGTAGTACCTTTGCTAGGGATGGTGACAGGTACATCCCTGGGGTTCTTTGGCCAGCTGGAGTAGCTATATTGGTGAGCCCTAGGTCCCAGCGAGAGGCCGTGTCTCACGAAACAAGATGGGTGATGCCTGAGGAATAATACTTGAGGTTTTCCTCTGACCTACATGTGCGTGCATACACACACACACACACACACACACACACACACACAAGAGACAGAGACACACAGAGAGGGTAAACATTCCTAAGCATTGAGAGTTGAGGGCCAGACAGCAGAAAGAGGAGAATGAGAGAGGAGACCTGAGTGGGAGAGACAGGCCTGAGGCTCCAACACAGAAAGCTGGGGGTGGGTATGGCAGAAGGACAAAGAAACAGAGAGGCGCCTGCCTGCCTTGGCTGTCTCTGCTAGTCCCTCTTCCTGCCTCTGCCTCTATTATTCGGTTTCTGTCCTCCAGGGCTGGTCCTTAGCAGCCTGATTCTGTGAACCCTGATTCTGTGAACCTGATTTCCAAGGAAAAGTGGGAAACTGGGAACTCTTAGGTGAACCAAACCCTGGATTAAGGCTCTGCCTTGCTCTCTCCCTGGCCATTCCAGCTGCTCTGTTGATCTCTAAACACAGCCATGGCAATGTGGCCACAGGGGACATGCTCATTTGGTTGATCCTCAAGGTGTAGAGGAGGAAACAGGTATGACTTACTTAAGACACGCATTTGCTGAGCGTTGGAGGAGGTACCAGCATACTAGGTTCCTGAACCACACATGAAGCAGAGCACAGCCTTGGGGATGCAGCCCTAATGCTACTCCCCCCCCACCGAGGGTCCTGGGCACTCCGTCTAGAGGGTCTTCTCCCAAGCTCTCTTGAGCATCTTTAAAGCACGTCTCAGCTAAGCATGTCTGCTGTTCTACGTAGCTAATAATCACTGCAAACTCTATTACTCATCTCACAGAATAGTGTCTGCAAATGATGCTGATTTAATTGTATGCTGAGAAAGGCTCAGAAGAGACCCATCACACAGCAAGATGTATTGAATGTCTGTAGTCCAGTGAGGAAAGGGGGGAGCCCTCTGACTAATGACTGGGACTCTGTTTTAGCTGGGGGCATGCTGGAGAGAGGGATAAAGAGGTTAGGGAGGGGGAGAGGAGAGGAGAGGAGAGGAGAGGAGAGGAGAGGAGAGGAGAGAGAATATTACCTTTGGACACATCTGGATATTCCGATGAAATTACATATCCCACGAGTCACCTAGCTATGTGTGTGCATGCTTACACATGTGCAAATCCAAGGGAACTCCCGTCTGATGTTCACAGTCAACCACTGTCTCACTATATTAGTGGTCCTATGACCTTCTAGTCGAAGAGCCTTTGCTCACAATGAGATACATCTGCTTGGAACTGCTGGGAAATTGTCACATTATTTTTGTTCTGAAATGAGTGGCAGGACCATTGTGTATTAATACAAATGGCATTTTAATAGAAATAACTGCAATTGACAAAATAAAGTTGCAAGCACTGTGGTCTTGTTTCCCAGTCATGGAGCTTTCCTCCACATCTGGCTTAGCAAGACATCTAGATTCTCCTGTCCGTTCCTGTATCCAGTCTGCCTTGTTGTCTCAGGCTGCGCAGCTTCTGGAGTGTGAGAGAGACCGACAGTGAATAAGACATCACAGCAATATTACTTTTATTTTTGGTGTGCATGTATGTGTACATGTGTTTATGTGTGTGCATATGTGGTGTGTGTGTGTGTGCATGTGTGTGTGAAGTTGATCCCAGGCATACTCCTTAATGACTTGCCACCTTATTTTTGAGACAGGGTCTTTCACTGAACCCGGAGTTCACTGATTTTGGGCTATCTTGCAAACCACAGAACTTCTCCTTGCCTCCCACAGTTGGGATTACTCTCTTGCGCTGCCATGTGTGGGTGGGCCATCTGAACTCAGGGCCTTGCTTGTTCAGCAAGTGCTTTCTCAACTGAGCCATCTTACCAGCTCCTAGTGTTGACTCTAAATTGCTTATTTATTTTGCTTTGTTTTGTCGTTGGGGCTAAGGCCATACTACGCAGTCCAGATTGGCCACGAGTTGGGATCTTCCTGCCTCCATCTTCCAGGTGCTAGGATCACAGTTGCATGGGCCATCTCGTCCAGCTCTTTACAGCCATGACTGTGACCTCATCAGCTGCTCAAGGTGACAGTGGAGTGATCCCTGTCCCTCCCCCTTGCTTGTGCTTTCTGAACTTCTGTACAAAACTGAAGCTCTGTCCAGAGACTCCAGCTTGACTGAGGAGACGGAAACACCAGTAACCCTCTTAGACTGCTCTGGAGTAGGACAGACTTTACACCAACCCACTGAGGTTCGACCACTTCTTAGCTGAGCCATCACTTGTCTCACACCAGAAGACTTTTGCCTGATTACCATGTACCATACACCATTGTGGCTATATTGAATTTAGGAAACCATTGCAAACTCAACTTCAATAATAAATGAATTTATTATTCAATGCAACAAAATGTCCCAAGGTCTAGTGCTTAGAGGCCAAATGCTCCCTTAATAAAATTCACTGATAAACCAGATTCTTTCCATGCTATTCCTCAATAAGATTGTTGCATCACCTTTGTGTCTCATGCTCACAATATGGCTGCAACCCCTCCAACCATCACATGCATTTGCCACACTAATATCTGAAATACCAGTTTCTTTGGAATCTCTTTGTATTCATGAGAAATGTTTGTCCAGGAGACTTTTGTCCAGGAGAATGTTATTGCACAGCATGGTACTGCACGTCATGCTAATTTCCCAATATTAATGTGTTCTGTTTGTTTTGATTGGTTCTGTTTTTGCTACTCAGGAGTCACCATAATAAATTGCTACAAACTTAGGATCTTGGAGCCACAAAGACATATCTTTCCCAGTTCCAAAGGTTGGAAGCTGAATGTCAGGGCTCCCTTGGACCTTCTGGGACCATCCTGATTACACAAGGATGTTTTTCTGCATGTTCCACTAATTCCACCATTACTGCTCCAGCATGTCCTTGGCTTGTTACAGCATTGCCTGGCCACTTCTCAGTGACTCCTTCCTCAGTCTCTGCAAGCCATCTGCCCTCTGCCTCCATGTGTGTGCTCCAGCCCTCCCCTTCTGTGCAGACAACAGTCTTGTGGCATGTGACTAAAGACTTCAACACAAGGCAGGAGAGTAAGGACAAAGGTGGAGGTGTTGACCCCGGTGTCAAGTGTTTGGGTGGCCACTGCCACAAGGCTAGAAGCCCTTGGATTTCCCTGGTCTTCATTTGATCAAAGGACCATGCTGGGGAAGCCCCTGCTTTTAAAAAGAACTTAGGAGAGGTGGAGGTTATAAACAAACCTTGAAAGGTTACCTGGCCCGAGCCCCTCCCTTCTTGCCCTCTTGGAGCAGGGCCACAGAAAGGCCAGCCTGGCACATCTCTGAGCTCTGATGCAGCTCCGTTAACACACTCTCCCCTTCCCTGCAGCTCCCCATGGGTCTCTGTACAGCAAGTGTAAAGAGGCATACCAACCTGGAAACTCCATTGGCTGCCCCCTCCCCAGACTAAGATCTGTACCTGTATACATTCATACCCCACCCCAACTCTGTCCCGGAGACTTCCTGGAACAGATTTGGGAGGGGCCCTCGACAACGTATAGTTATCTGTGTGCATGCAGGGAGGAGACCCTGCCACACCTGTATCACAAAGGAAATAAAGCTACTGCAATGGCTTGCAGTGGACAACAGCCAGGGGAACATTCTTGGGGACCAAAAGCTACACCTGAAATGCAAGCACCAGCAGAGCTTTGGGCAGCAGTGGACAGCGATCAAGGTTGGGGACATTCTCCAACTGTACAGTCAGGATTGGGAGGAGGGGTGGGATATGGGAAGACCTCTGAAGGAGGCGGGACGGGTGAGCTGATTTTCAGTGTGTGTTGCTCCAGTGTCTGGGTTGAGCAGTGCTCTTTAGAGGCAGTCATGGGCTTCCCGGGTCCGGGTGGATCCTGTGGGCAGGGGGGGAAGCGGTAGGAAGCATGTGTCTGTGGGACTGTAACAGTGCCCTCTCCTCCCCACTCCCTGAATCTGAGTTTGAGGACATAGTGGAGGGAGGAGAAATAAGTCTGTAAATAACACTTTCCAAAGAGCCACTCTGTTACTGTGTGTGTTAGAGAGGGTGCTGGATGTGGCAAGAATGCTGTGCACCTGGGCTCCTTGAGCCATAGTTCTGGGTTTGTGCCCTTGTCTCCCAGTCCCCCTGTCTCTCCTTGCTCTCGCCCTAGGTATTCCGGTTTGTCCACTGGCCTATTGTGTTTCCTCCATGCCCAATACTTTTCTCGCGATCTTTTGCAGACTGAATGCCTGCCTTCCTGTATGTGGGAGAGGTTAAGTGGAGACACCTCACCCTGTCTGCTATGATAGAGATGCAGTAACTTTCTCCCCTAATCGGTCTGTCAGGTGCAATTAAGCTGAGGCATGATTTAGGCTCTTCACAGCCTGACCAATGTTTCCAGCCAAGACTCACATGGCACACACAGATACACAGACAGAATTATACACATAGGCCACATGCATATATATGCACACATACACAGAGATAGACACATGCACCAGCACATACATGAAGGGAGACAAGTATACATACAATCAACTGCACACATGCATGGCACATATACACGCACTTGCATGCATGCACACATAAGCACACAAGTACCTGTATGTATGTATGTATGTATGCACAGACACACATGTGTACACACACAGACAGATATATGCACACACAAGCACTTGCCGGAATACATACAGAGACATATATACATGTACAGAGACACATATATACATATCTATATACACACCTATGCACACTTAAGAGATAGACACATGAACCTGCATGTATCAGCACATAGACATATAGATGAACATGCATACACAGAGAAACAATGCACTTTTGTACACAGACAGACACATGTATATATTCATATGTATAAAAAGGCAGACCTGTACACACATATATACATACGGTCCTCTTAGATTAGGCCTGGGATTTTACAGCTGTGACTGAAAGACTGTTTAAACAGGGAAGGCCAGCACTTGGGTAGCCAGTCCCAAAGTCATTTCTCCACTGATTCTATAAGCAGCTGCCGAGTGGCTCCTGTATGCCTGGCTGTGTCCCAGGATCTAAGCAGCACTTAGATGTTGCTAGGGAACCAGCAAGTTGGTGTGGCTGCCTGGGTGAGTTTCAGGTTGAGACCCCAAGTCCTCTCACTCTGGGACCTGCTCACTATCTGGAGCTCAGGCCTGGGTTCAAGCAGTATCTGCTGCTAGTGAATAAACTAACAGGTGACTGTCACTTGCTCTACAGGCCTCAGGATTCTCATCTGTAAAGCCACTGGTCTGGTAGCACTGGTCCCTCCTCATCACACCTCCCTGAAGGAAACGCCTTCAGACAGGTGTGAGCCGGGAAGCAAAGTCTATATCACCTGAGGTAAGAAGCTGACAGAGCAGGGGGAAGGAGCCCCGGGAGGACTAACATCAGTGGGAGATGGCATGGAAGAGTAGGGGCTCCTCCCTGAAACAGGTCCCTGAAGATTGAGACCCCAAGACTCCAAGACACAGGGCAGGTGTATTCAGAGCAGAAGGAGAAACAGAGGAGGCCCAGCAGATTGGAGCCTCAGGAAGGAGGGCCAGGTGGAAGCACATCCAGGTCAGTCAGCACCTCTAGGCAGAAGTGCATTTCCTCCCCAGGGAGGCTTCCTGTGCTGGCTTGATAGCAAATCAGGAGCTGCACTGGTTCTTGCACTTTCTGCTGTTGTCTGGGAATCTAGACTCCAGCAGCTTCCCTGAGCCTTCCTGAACTTTTCTCCTTGAAGCTCTTCCAATACAGAGACCCCCCTAAAGTGGGAAATGCCAAGGCCAGTGAATTCTCTTGGTGTGGACATGCATAAATAAGTCAAGCAGAAAGTTCCAGAACAGAGTGAGGACATCATTAGTCCATGGGGCTCTCTGTCCCCCACAGTCCGGGTCAGATTTGAGTCTCTAACATCTTCGGTCCATGGGGACTCTATCCCCCACAGTCCAGGTCAGGCCCAAACCTCTAATATCCTCAGTCCATGGGGCTCTCTGTCCCCCACAGTCTGAGTCAGGCCCAAACCTCTAACATTCCACATCACTTTACTCAAAGACGTGTCCTCTGTAGGAACTCCTGAGATTGGGTCTGACACCCAGGAACACAACTACAATTGGTAGAAAAGGGAGGCTTTGCCTTGTCCTTGGGGAGCCATAGTCTAAGGGGAGACACAGTTTGTTCTCAGAGAGCCCCCAGTCTCTTCAAAGCATATCCAAGCTGAGGGGCATGGCCCGTCTCTGGCAAGTGCCATCCTCAAGAAAATTAATTCAAAAAGAAAGCAAACAACGAAGTCACACAGCTAGCATGTGTGAAAAGAGAACTGGAGAATGAGAGCGCTAGGTGGGAAGGACTTCTGGTGCCTGTGACCTCTCTGGGAACAGATGAGCTGGGGAGAGTTTCCACCCTTCACCCATGTCTAACCCTCCTCACCAGGGCTAGGGAAGCCCAGCTGAGCACAGTCAGCCTCTGTCTTCTCTCTAGCACGGAATTCACCACTTGACACGGGTGCACATGCATGTAAGGATACTTCAGCTTCCAGAAGTTTCTCAGCTCTGAGGAGAAGAAGGACAGGATACCTGGGCTCTGGAATTGAACTCTGCTTCTCAGCCTTGGCATCAGCATCCTACTTGTTTAGCTATCTCACTGATCCACCACTTTAGTTTTTGAGTCAGGGCCTCTCCCGAACCCAGAGCTCACAAATTTAGCTAGACTGCTTGGTGGGCAAGCACCAGGGATCCTTTGGTCTTCACGCCCTGTGGGGTTACAGCTATGTGCCAGTATGCTTGAGTTTGTTGTTTGCTTGTTTTAAACATGGTTTCCAGGAAATTGAAGTCAGGCTTGCAAGACAAGGATATCACTAATTGAGCTGTCTTCCTATCCTTTAATTCTCTTCCTAATGGAGGACTTTCAGTATGCATGGAGACCCCTGGGGGAGGCCTGGGACTCTGCAAAGCCCTTACAACAGGTGCCTGACACCAGTGAGTGAATACAGATTGCATTTTGATCGAATGCAGGGTATTCAAGGAGATGGTGCAGAAAAGAGCACCCTGGGCAGGAAGAAGGAGGTGAAGACACATTCTCCTCTGAGCAGAGGCTAGGGCTGGGGTGGACAGGGAGAGGAGGACAGCCATTCCAAGAAGGCCAATGGATGAAGATTCAAAGCCGCCTGGAAAAGAGGCAGAAGATAATGTCTCATTGCCTTGTCAAATCGACTGGCCTGTGAGATGTGGGGTTGAGCTGGCCCTGACTCGAGAGAATACTGCTGCATCCTGTGCTTACAAAAAAATAACTAGGAATTCTCTCAGGCAAGATAGGTCTACAGGGGAGGCTTGAAAAGGACCAAGGGAGGACTGCCCACCATCCAGACACTATAGTTTCGTTAGTATGAGTCTAAAATCAGTGGTCACAGTAGGAAAGCTGCTGCAACATGAAGAAGAACAAAAGGCCTGGGGCTTTGGCAGCCTCTACTCTAGCCTAGGGAATGACTGAAAGGGTAGGGGAGCTGAGAGCAGGGGAAAAGTAGCAACCCTAGGGGCACAGATGTCACATTACATCATCTCTCTAGAGATGTATTTCCTCCAGAAAGGACCAAGTTCACAGTAGTGGCTAGTTGTTAGTAACGCAAACCTTTTAAAGATGTAACAGTCAGCCATCGTTGCAGTAATGCTATGTGACAAAACAACCCCAAACTCAGATGTCCATTATTTAGTTGCTTACTTTCATATGTTATTTTAAAGATTTATTTTACTTCAAAGTATGTGTATATGTATATGTCTGCCTGTAAGTGTGTGTGTTTGTGGATGCAGGTTCCTGTGGAGGCCAGAAGAGGGCAATAGATCTCTGAAGCTGGACTTGCATGTATTTGCAAGTATTTGTGTGTCTTTAGGTACCACAGAGACATTTTTAGTTCTGTTTTCCACCACAGGACCCTAAAATATGCTCCATGGTTATGTGGCTGGGATTCAGTCTAAACAGTTCTTGTTGGACACGGTCATGGACACCAGTAGTGCCAGCCTTTGGGTGTCATGAGTTTAAGGCTGACCATAAACAAGCTCCTGTCTCAAACAGCAAGGGCTGGGGACATAGCTGTGTATGGACTGGCAGAAACAGAGAACCTGTTTTCTTTCTTTCTTTACTTTTTTATTGATTTTATTGAGCTCTACATTTTTCTTTGCTCCCCTCCCTTTCTCTCCTCCCCTTCAACCCTCCCATGGTCTCCATGCTCCCAATTTACTCAGGAGATCTTGTCTTTTTCTACTTCCCATGTAGATTAGATCCATGTAAGTCTCTCTTAGAGTCCTCATTGTTGTCTAGGTTCTCTGGGATTGTGAAAAGTACAGGCTGCTTTTCTTATACAACTCAGAACCACATTTCCAGGAGTGGTACTACCCACAGTGAGCTTGTCTCTCCCACATCAATCATCATCCAAAAAGGTGCCCTAGTGATAGGACAGTCCTCTGACTGAGGTTCACTCCTCCAGGTGACTCCAGTTTGCGGCACATTCTAGCCAGACGCCTAGCATGCACAAGGTTCCACATTGAACCCTTAGTATTGCTAAACAAGCAAAGGGAGGAAAACAGTTTGTTTCTGCCAGTCCATACGCAATGACTTTTCCCTCATCAGCAGCTAGTCCCCAGGTTGTTTATAGGCCACCTCTCATCTGGACGTGCTTGTCTGGTCCCAGCAATGTCCCATCTCCAGACCCAACATGATCTTCTGATAAGGGCACTTCTGCAGCCCTTTTGGAACTGGCCCATTTCACCAGTGGGCTTAGAGCCACTCTTCCAGCAAGGAGCCTCAATGTCAGTCAAACAAGACGACTTCAGCATCTATGGATATTTGAAGAACTGCTCAAGGGTATTTCAGGGTCAGGTTTTGGGGTCCAGTGATGTAGGAACCCATACACCGGGGGGCCCTGAAAGGGGTGCAACCAGGGCTCTACAGAGAAGGAGGCGGAGAGATGACCAAATCACAGCCTGATTGCTGCTCTGTGCCTTTAGCTTTGGTATTTCTTGCTTGTTGTGTAGTGTGAAGTATTGTTCTGTCTCTGCCAGGTGTCTCTCCTCCCGGAACCTCACAGACACAGTCACTGTGATGTCTCTGAACCTCATTTCCCTTGTCTCTTTCTCTCACACACAGAATGCTCAGCGGAGACGAGCCAAATACTTGCATCCTTTCAGGGAGCACATGTTTGTCTCTGGAAATCCTAGAATCCTCCTTCATGTCACAAACCTCTCAGTGTAAACACATTAAGTCTGGAGGGCAGTAGCTATAAATGCATTTTAAGGGCGGGTGGACTTTTCTTCTCCAGGTTGATAACATCAGACTCCGATGGCCAGTACAAAAGGCAGACTTCTTTCTCTCCGAGAGATGCTCTTGAATATGTAGTAGAGGCTGGAATGGCACAATGCTATTTTCCTTTCCTTCAACAAACTATGAATGCATTTGCCTGCAGTTGTGTGAAGATTTTGGAAAACAACCCTGGGTGGTCACTAGGAATGGGTCCCTCTCCAACCCCCCAGGTCCTTGCCCAGTCCCGACAGCCAGGCCTGGGTGAGAATATTAACACCTCCAGTCACCGCCCACATTTCCTGTAAAAGGTAAATGAGGAAGGACTCACCACCTCCCTACATCTGTCCCCTGTTGTGTGACTGGCAGGCATCCCCCACATCCATTTGTCCCCACTTCCCCATCTGGGAGCCGGGCTGGTGTCTATTTAACACATGCAGATGACTAATACTGGAACAGAAATCTCAGTGAACTCAGAGGGGGCTGCAGGCTCCACAGCTTGGCCCCCTTCCCCATTTCTGTCCCCGCTATAGGGTTGACACTTTCACAAGGCAGAACAGCTTTGCAACATCTGCACCCATCTTTCCTTCATTCCATTTTAGCCTGCCTCACTGGGCTAGAACATTTCAGCTCAGACTGTGTGGCTCCAGGCTTCCCACCCAAGTAGAGCCCCTGCACCTGGGTAGGGATGGAATGAGTGATAAATGCAGGCAAAACTGAAGTCTTTGGGTTATAATCTGGAATAACCAATCAAGAAAGCTGGGAAGGCCCTGGACAGAGGTGACTCCAGTGTCTTCTCCTTCTTCTCTTCATACGAGGGGCTCACTAATGACTATTGGGGCTGTGGCTGATAATATTGGTAGTATTCAAACCCAAGTTTTACCTTACATTGCTGCAACATGGAGTATGCCAAGAATCTACGCAGATTCTATTTTGTCAACCAAGATGGTTCCGTGTTATTGCATCATGACCAACTCTTCAGCCCTGGAGATGGGGTGACACACCAAAGAGGATGGGTCTCACAGCTACAGTTGTCTGACAGCTGTTCAAGCCTAATAATGGCAACTCCCAACTACCAGAGATGAGAGGAACAGCTCCTCTTTATTTAGATGTGCGGTGTGTGTATGTATGAGTATGTATGTGTATACCACATGTGTGTAGACACCCACAGAAGCCAGAATAGAGCACCAGGTTCCATGGAACTGAGTTACAGGTGGTTGTTAGCCAACTGATGTGGGTGCTGAAACCCGAACTTGGGTTCTGTGGAAGAGCTGAAAGCACCTTTCGGCCCTGGAGCCGTTCTTATTCAACCCTTTGAGCTACTGTGTGTGGGGGGGGGGTACACTGAGGCCCAACAAGACCACAGACATAAGGCCAGCCTCTGTTCCCAGGACATCGGTTTGCCAGGCAGAGTTTCTCTATCCTAGTCCAGAGCTCATGGCCTCCAGCTGGCTCAGACTGAGGCAAGAATGTCACAGCTTGCTGCTGTCCTGGGCTGCTTCCTCACTGTGCTGCAGGGCTGTTGGGGAGAACTTCACACATGAGCCCATCTCATTTGCGCCAATGATCCCGTCTCATTTGCGCCAATGATCCCGTCTCTGCTCCGCTATAGTCCTCGGTAGTGGTTACAGAACATCTGTCTCTGTCACTAAACCGAAGACAAAACAAAATGATTCAGAGAGATTCCGAGGTCATGCAAGCAAGTTTGCGGGAGAGCTAGCCTGAGTCTGCGGGAGAGAGAGCTAGCCTGAGTCTGCGGGAGAGCTAGCCTGAGTCTGCGGGAGAGCTAGCCTGAGTCTGCGGGAGAGAGAGCTAGCCTGAGTCTGCGGGAGAGAGAGCTAGCCTGAGTCTGCGGGAGAGCTAGCCTGAGTCTGCAGGAGAGAGAGCTAGCCTGAGTTTGCGGGAGAGAGAGCTAGCCTGAGTTTGCGGGAGAGCTGGCCTGAGTCTGCGGGAGAGCTGGCCTGAGTCTGCAGGAGAGCTGGCCTGAGTCTGCGGGAGAGCTGGCCTGAGTCTGCGGGAGAGCTGGCCTGAGTCTGCGGGAGAGCTGGCCTGAGTCTGCGGGAGAGCTGGCCTGAGTCTGCGGGAGAGAGAGCTAGCCTGAGTTTGCGGGAGAGAGAGCTAGCCTGAGTTTGCTCACTCTAGGTCTCTGTTCCAAAATAGGATTCTTAGACCAGGCTACTTGTTAGAACCAAGAAAAGCATAAAAATATCTACACATGGGCAGAAGGTCAATCTAATTGAATTGAGCTCTGAAGGTGGAGTCTATATCCACACACGCGTAAGAATAGATTGAAACCTAACTTTCTTCCAGAACAGCTTGCAGATCCTAAACACTCACAACCTGCACAAACCAACGCACTCACATGAGTCACACCTACTTCCAGAAAGTCAGTGTGTCAGGTTATCCAGAGTGGCCTGGTGCCCCTCCCATGCACTTCTTGACGGCTGGTGGCTAGGTTAATCTGACTTGTCTCTGACCTTATACAAGTGGAACTGAAAACACGTGCAAGTTTGTGTACAGCCTTATTGACCAACATTATATTCATGAAGGTTGTTAGCGTCATGGCTATAGCTGTGGATGTTGGTCCACTGCTCTCCAGAACTGATAAATACATGAATATTTATCAGTCATTTATTTCTACACCCATCCTCTGTCAGTCCTCCCGTGGTGAGCACATGGAAGACTTCCTGTTTCTGTGTTTTGTGTTCTGCCATGTAAATGCTCCCCACCCCATATCTGTGTGCATGTGGTGTATTCATGGTACACGTTTGTATTGTATACTCAGGCCTATGGTGTTCACACATATGTGTGCACATACATGTGGAGACAGAAGTCAGTGTCTTTCTCTACCTTGGTTTTTGAGACAGCGTTTCTCACTGCACTTGGAGCTCACCAGTTTGCCCAGTGAACCCTAGGGATTCACCTTCTCTTCTTCTCATGGCTAGGATTCCAGATATATGCCACTGTGCCTGGATTCTTTCATAGTTGCCAGGGGCATATTACCAAATGAAGCATCCCTTCTGCTCTACTACTCATGTGCTGGAACATTTTTGGTGAATGGAAAATGCATTTCAGGGGATTCGACATAGAAAAGTGTAAGGTCCAGGAGTGCAAGTCTACTCAGTGTAGATGTCCCCAAACTGTTTTCTGATGTAACTGCACTGTTCCCTGCCACTCACAGTCCCTGTGCATTCTGGTCACTTCACACTCCAGCCAGGGCTGGGTATTGTCTGTGCTTTTCATTTCAGAAGCCTGTGGAGTGCAGAGTGAAATAACATAGTGGTTTATTCTGCATTTCCCTGATCACTAGTGAAGCCAAGCACCTGGGCATGTTTACGGGCCATTTAGGCAGCCTCTTCTGAAGAGTACATTCTAAGTTCTTTTCCAAACCTCTGCATTCTTTTAAAAAATCTCCCCAGTGATGACATGCAACTGTGGTTGAGATATTTGGGATTTAACCCTCTTGGCACAGAGTTTTATTGTTAGGGATACAGGGTTGGTGAAGCTAGGGTGTGTGTGTGGTTGTATATATATCAGCATCTATAAGAAGCCATCACTGCAGACTACAGCATAGATTATACATTGCCTTTGGGGGGCAGCTAAGCTAGACAGTTCTCATAGACACATTTGTCAAAAGGAGATAAGAAATCCTTGTCCAGAGGAAATGAAAGCCCACACCCAGTCACAGAGACCCATGAGCAGCAGGAATGAAGGGCAAGCCCTATGGAGCTGGCTGACCACATGAGCTACTTGCTGGCACCCTGTGATGGAACACCCCCTGAATTAAAGAGCTCTACATAACCCCAACCTCACCAGAACCATCTTTATTAGGAACAAAATAAGGGAAGGTCACTGAGCCACATAAAGCAGGGAAAGTGACATCACACATCTACTGTAAAAGAGAAGGATTAATGAAGGTTTGTTGACAGGAAGGCAGAAGCCAGCCCCAGCCTCCCCTCCAAGTGGGAACCTAGAAGCAAACATTTCATTTTGATGTCTGCCAGCATAGCCCAGATAATCAGATTTCACTGGGAGAACATGTTGGAGACATCAATAAAAAAAGGGCAGATTTATCCTCCCAGCTTCTGAGCTTGGCATGGGCTGGGATCTACCTCAAATCACAGCAAGACCCACAGATTGCCATTATCACCTTCACTGTCACCAGCATTGTCACCTGCACCCTGGGCTGTTAAACACCATGGGTAGGGAAATTGTGCCACTAGCACTCTGCTCCCCTTGTCTTCCCTGGGACACAGAGGGTCTTGTGGCTGTTAAATCTTGTTGCTCTCTAGAACCTCATTTTGTGAAGATTCATTAGGTACTTGTCTGCACAGCCTTTTCAGGCCACCTTTCTATGATCTGGTGCTCTGTGGTCCCCCAAATGAGGAGAACTAAAGGACAGACTCCAGGCAGTGCTGAAAGTGAGGAAATTATAGGCTCCTGGAGGACTGGCTCTGGGCCTTGGTCAGCAATGGTATCAGCTGCAGGTCAAAGTGGCCTTGGAGTGTAGTTGATATACTCTGCCCTCTCTTCTTCCTGGAATATCTGTGGTCTTCTTTGTCCAGTTTGCATCCAGCCTCTGGGAACATCAGAAGAGCTCCTGCGTGACCATTTACAAAGCAAATGTTAAACTAGTTTTCTACTTAGAAATCTCTCTATAAGGATTGATTCATCTTTTCATCTCAATTTTTACCATCATCTTCATCACCACGATCATCATGATCAATCTTATCACCACAACTATCAATACCACCGCCACCTCCATCATCATCACCACCATCATCATCAGCATCACTGTCATCATCACCATCATCAGCATCACTACCATCATCAGCATCACCATCATCATCACTGCTATCATCAGCATCACCATCATCACTACCATCATCAGCATCACCACCATCATCACCACCATCATCAGCATCACCACCATCATCACTACCATCATCAGCATCACCATCATCAGCATCATCACCACCATCATCAGCATCACCATCAGAATCACCACCACTCCATGGCTATCATCAACACAACTACCACCTTAATCACCACCATCATCACTACCATCAACACCACCTCCATCACCATCATCAAAAATATTGTCATGATCATCAACACTACCACAATCATCATCATCAACTTCATCACCATCATTATCATAATCATGACCATTATCACAATTATCTTCATCATTACCATTGTCATTATCACAATCACTCCATCATTCCTAATTCAATACCACACCACTATCATTATCACCACCATTTGATCTCCATCCTCCTCCTCATCACCACCAATATCACTGTCACCATAATCACCACCACCAATACCACTACCACCACCGTAATCATCACCATCACTAGTGTCAGAATCACCGCCACCATCACCATCATCACAATCATTGTCAGAATCACCACCACCACCATATTTCCTGGGAACTTACTGTATGCTAGGCTCTACTCTAAGTTCCTCTACACTTGATTCTAGATAATCCTTACAACTATTTTATACATCAAATACTCCTGTCACTGTCATACAGGTAAGAACATGGAGGCAGGCAGAGAGCAAGTCCTTTGTCTGCTGTCACGCAGCTGCACTGTAGAAAGAAATATAGACTTGAGGATGTAAAATAATGCTGTTGTCATCATGTATTGAGTGTATAAATTATACCTGAGGTTTGCATGTTTCCTCTAAAGTCATCTAAATCCCCTTTAAGGTGGAGTATTGATTAGGAAGCTGAAGCTGCATAACAAACCACAGCACACACACAGGAACCTCAGTTGCTCAAAGTTCCTAAGGCTGAGAGTCCAAGAATGAGGTGTGAGCGGGATGAAGAGCCCTCCAAAGGCACTGGTTAATCACGAGTGTTGGGTATCTCTCCCAGCATCTGAAGGCTTATTGGCTCCGGGTAGAACCCCTGCTTTTCCCATGGGGTTCTTCTTGGTCCACCCGTTCATCAGATTTTCCCTTTTGTAGGGCTACCAGTAGTACTTGACTAAGGTATACCTGAACTATCTCATCTTAACTGCAGCCACAAAGAGCTTGCTTCCAAATGAGCTCATATTCACATCACCGCCATCATCACCACCACCACTACAACCACCACCACCTTCAACAATAGTCAGTAGACCAATGCTACCACCACCTTCAACAATAGTCAGTAGACCAATGCTACCACCACCGCCATCACCGTCACTATTGTCATAGTCATTTGCTCAGGGTTCTGACTTCACTGTTGGGAATACTAGTCAATCTGTAACTTAGCCCATGTAGTAGAGCTACTCAGATATTGACAGGCTCAGACAAGGGTGCACATTAGAACTTCCTGGGGACCACACACTGTTCTTCTGCCTGTGTCACTAAAGAGATTTCATTTGTTTCCTAATCATTCTACGTGTAACAAAGGTAGAGAACCTCAGCATCAGAGACAGAGAGCCAGGGTCAGCTCCACCATGCCTGTCTGGCCTATATTCTGTGTTGCAGAGTATCAGAGATGATATGGCTTCAATGTGTCGATCACTATCCTAGTTATAACTCAGTGTATGGATCTCACTATGGCCATTGTTCAACCCATAACAAGTACTGACTGGAAACTCAAGTCCTTCAGTGAGAGATAAGAGAATTGCTCAGAGCATAGCAGACAGTATGAGCCGTGTTCTCACCATCAGGGCCCACCACACTAACTGGGCAATGTACACAAAGTAGGCTTGTGTCACAGCTAAGGAACCCCCACCTCAGAACACCAACTTAGTCTAACAGCTAAACCAGACCTGCCTGGACTTCGGCCTGGAAGATGATGTGATCAGCAAACTGGCCTGGTCTCTTCTCCAGAAGCTACTGGCTCTGTTTTTCTAGCATGAACTAATGATCTTTTAAAAATAGCTCAGAACAACAGGTGATCAGCACTTCTCTTGTGAAAGAGAAAATGCTTGCCAAAATGTAAGCAACCAATAGGGGATGCTTTTTCCATATTCCTAAGATGGAGAACACAGGGTGGCTGGAGAGCTGACTCAGCAGTTAAGAGCACGTGCTGCTCTTGCAGAGGCCTGAGTTGAGTCCCCAGTAGCTACATCTGGCCCCTTACAACTGCCTGTAACTCCAGGAGGTCTAATGCCCTCTTCTGGCTTCCACAGGCACACACACTCTTGTACATACCCTACACAGAGACACATAATTTAAAATGAATAAATAAATAAATATATAAAATGATGGAGAGCAAGGAAGAGACGTTTGTTCTTAAGACTATAATCCAACAATATGCTGCACTCTACAGCCAATGCAATAAAGCAAGGAAAGTATAGAAAACAGAAAAGAAGAAGCAGAACAGTACATACAGAGAGCACTGATGATAGGAATGACACACAGGACAGCGGTATAGGACCTGCTCTATGGAACAATCATTAGAACCAGTAAGTGAATCCAGAAAAAACCTGGGGCATAAGGATACCAGGACAAAGAGTCAACTCTCTGCATTCTCTCTCTCTCTCTCTCTCTCTCTCTCTCTCTCTCTCTCGCTCTCTCTCTCTCTCTCTCTCTCTCTCACACACACACACACACACACACAAATAGATAGTCTTATGGAAAAATTTAAAAACAAATGTATGTGCAAAATCTTAATGTAAGTGAAAATGCAAAATAAAATAAAATAACCAAAGCTTCTTTTAAAAAAGAATGTTGCCACTGTTGCCAAGACAAGTTACAAAGGCTGCATTCATCCGAGTGATGTGAATTGGCATAATGATCAAACACATAGATCCACAGAATAGAATAGAGTCCAGAAGCAGACATGTGCCTCAAGGTGTTTGTAAGCATCGTGGAGAAAACAAAGTCTCTGTGGCAAATGGTCCTTGAGAACAATGCACCAACACTGAGAGAGCGAAACTCAGTCCTCACACAAAGATTTGCTCTATAGTGACAGTAAACTATAAGACGTGAAAACAAACAGGAGATGGTCTCTGGGTCTTTGGAGGAGCCAGGGTTTCCTAGATAGGAATAAAGATGACACCTACAAAATAAATGATGGTTAAATCAAACTTCATGAAACCCTCAAAAATCCTGTTCAGCCAATGGCATTGTGAGAAAATGAATAGACAGCCAAAATGTTTGTAAAACATATTTCTTACAAAGGACTAGTATCCAGAGTGAATATATCACTCCTTGTCATTCAGTAATAGGAGACAAGTAATCCAATTAAAGCAGGCAGAAGATTTGGACAGACATTTTGCAAAAGAAGATAAATGAATGGCCAATAATTACATGGAGAAAAACAGATGTTCAACCCCACTTCTTATCAGGGAACTGTAAGTTAAAAATATAATGGTAAAGCCAGGTGTGGTGGCATGCACCTGTGATCCCAGCACTTGGGAAGTGAGGTTGAGGCAGGAGGATCAGAAGTTCAAGGTCATCTTCAGCTACACAGTGAGTTTTTGTCCAGCCTGGGCTATGCAAGAGCCTGACTTGAAGTAACAAAATAAAAAATGAAAAACTACCTGAGGGCTGCTGAGACTGCAAGGTGCTTGCTGCCAAGTCTTGACACCTGGAAGGCACACGGTGCAAGAAAAGAACCAACTCCCCAAAGTTCTTCTCTGACCTCTTCATGTATGCCACAGCACACATGTAGTTTCACACACACACACACACACACACACACACACACACACACCCCAAATAAATAAATATTTTAAATGTGATTTAAAGTCATGCATAATAGAACGCTACACCCTCCTTATGATTAGTGTAACAAAGTGGCTCTTGGCAGTGTGTGTGAAGTGGAACTAGACCGCTCACATGTTGCCCATGGGACTGTCAAATGGTACAACCACTTTGGAAAATTCTAGCCATTTGTTATAAAAATGGAACAAACACTTAATATATCGTCTGAGTTTTCTCTCTGTTGCTGTGGTGAAACACTGACAAGAAGCAATGGGGAAGGAAAGGGTTCATTGGGTTTTCAGGTTACAGTCCATCATCGAGGAAAGCCAGGGCAGAAAATGAAGCAGATGCCATGGGGGATGCTACTTGCTGGATTCCTCAGCTGCCTTTCTTACACAACTCAGGCTCATGTGCCTAGAAGAGGCACTGCCTACAGTAGGCTGGTCCCGCCTGCATCAATTTTCAATCAAGAAAATTCCCCTGCAGACATGCCCACAGGTCGGTTTGATGGAAGCAGTACCTCAGCTGACATTTCTTCTTCCCAAGAGCGTCAAGTTGGTAACAAAGTTTAGCCACCACATCTGTGATCTAGCAATGCTACTCTGGGATTGTACAGGGCATTTGCGTCAGTGTTATTCCCAGTGGCCCCTGGCTAGAAATGAGCGAGGGATCGTTAGCAGAAGAATGGATAATGGAACAATGATGCGCTCCTGCAATGAACTGGTATTCTGTCCTCCAAAGAAATGCATCAGTGACTCAGCACAAGGCAGGTGGAAATCAGGAACACAATCAGTTAGAAGAGTCGTGCATGCTTCTATTTATTTAAAATTTTAGAACTGCTGATCAAGGCTACAGTGGAGAAAATGAAAATAGTAGCTACTTTTGGGGGTGGTTACAGGGCTGCCTGAGAAGAGAGGAAACCGTGGTAATTTTCTAGGAACTTGGGTTATGGAGATATGTACATATTCGCCTAAATTCATCAAATGACAGCTTTAAAACTAATGCAGTCACTTGATGTAAATTTTCCCTGAAAATGAACTGTGCTGAATTATTTAAGTGCTGTTAATGGCATGTGTGCTGAAGTATTTTGAGGTGAATTGCCCTGGCGTCTATAATATAGTTTCAAATTCTCTAGAAATAAGATCCATGAGTGTCTTGGTAGAAGCAAGGCTAGATGCTAGGTATATTCACAAAGCAGACATGTTTAGACATTAATTGCAGAATATAGATGGTATGTATGTGTGTGGATGCTCAGTGAGAAATTCATTTATCTTCTCAATAGGTTTGAAAGTTTGCATAATAAGATGTTGGAGAATCTAAGATAAATATTACTGGGTGTATTCTATAATTGGTGGGAAATAAAGTGTTGCCTTCTGGCAATAGTCAGGCCTATTTAGCTCTTAAGCAACAGGTCTGCAGCAGGCGTCTCTTCCTAAAGGCCTCAGATAACATGCATTAACTAAAGAACTTCCAAAGGAACATGTTCTAGTTGGGTGTGCTACTGTAAAGAAGACAACTTAGAAGAGGAAAGGGCTTATTTGGCTTCTGCTTCCAAGCCAGAATCAATCCCTAAGGGACGCCAGGGAAGGAACCCCAGCAGACACGGAAGCAGAAACCGTGAGCAGCACTGCTTATGGTCAGCTAGCTTTCTTGCAGCCCAGAGCTGTCCTTCCAGGGATGGTGCTGCCCACAGTGAGCATCTCACCTTAACCATCAGTCAAGGCAACTCTTCATAGACATGGCCACAGGTTGACCCGATGAAGGCAATTCTTCACTGAGGTTCCTCGGAGAGTCTCTCTCAGGCATCAGGGAGAACGTGACCATATCTTTACACATCTGTGCTTCCAGCTGCTGCCCAAGCTCAGTCAACATTTCCTTTGCCTGTTCATTGTAATCAACCCATTTGTTCAGTTAAAACAAACAAATGCTTGCTCTTGGGGGAAGAAATACCTGGAGTCTAAATTTGTTAATTATGGTTCTTATGAATGTCAGCCAATTATTCTGTTTTTCTTCCCAAACATATAGAACCCCTAAGCTGTTTGTTTTCTTCCCAGGAGGATGGGTCTGGGAACTGTCTTCTACTCTTGACCTGGTTTCTTCATGCCCAATTAAAATTAATACAAAACATGTTTAACACACATCCAGGGGTGAGAGAGAGAGAGAAAGAAACACAGTCAAAGAGACAAAAAGAGACACACAGATACATAGAGACAGAAACCAAAAGAGACAAATATAGAAACACACAGAGACAGAGATCTAATAATGGAAGTAGACATTTCATTTCAATGAAGATCCATTGTTTAAATTGTGCTACAGTGAACGAGCGACATGATGTCATTAAATCAAGGCTTAAAACATCCAGTAGCAACTGACTGGGGAAGCTGGGACTGTCAGCTGGAACGGTGGAGAGCCTCGACTCCATGGATGAACTCACAGCCTTCCATTCTCATCACAGGCATTTTACAGCAGCGGATAAACAGTAGCAGCCTCTGTTGGAGATGATTTGTGTCCCAGCTGTTCTCAACACTCAGCTGTCTCTTTGCCTTGTCACAGAGGTGGCAGGTCAGAGCAGCCTGCTCCAGGGTGAAAGGACCTGGGAGATAACTGACATGAACATGCATAAGGTTTAAGACATGGGAAGGCCTCCTTGCTCTTAGAGTCTACTTTGCCCAAGCTTAAACAGCATAGGACAATTGATGAATGTAGTGAATATCACAACCAGAAAGCATGAGGACCAACAGAAGATGGGAGGTACTGGGGAGGCAGCAAATATACAACACTGCTGGTCCCACAAGTACATGCTCCCAGCCTGCCATCCATTCCTCTTCACACCCCCATCTTCATGTGGAATGAATAATATATAACCCTGATAAGGCCTCCAGCTCAGTCTTGTTCCCTCCTTCTGCCCTAGATGTCCTCAAGCTGAGGAAGCAGTAAAAGCAGACACATACCCATTGCCCTCTCTTCATGAGCCATGCTGCAGAGGAATCTGAGAAGTTACAGTACCTTCCAATTCTAGGCCACTTTGTGCTCTGGGCATATATCCTGACCATCCTCAAAGGTCAGATCCCAATTGCTTGGCACCCAGCCTCATGGATCTTCAGGGTCCTTGGCAGGGGTGTGAATGTCATGTGAGCGCTCTGTTGGGCCTACCTCCAGGTCTCGTGGTCTGACCGCTGCAGGGATCTGGATCAATGCTACAAGACATGGCTGGTGGAGTTGGCAGCAAAGACCAAGGATCTGGGGACACATTCACTAAGTTGTGCTTTGCTATCTGTCTGGGTGTAGCTCTGGGCTTTTACATCAAGATGAACACCTCTCCCACCACCTCAGATATATTGTCTTTCTTGGTGCAGGGTAGCAAGTGACACTGAGCTACTATCTCAGGCTCTCCCTTTTCCTGCAACACTATGTGGAAAATGGATTTGTATTCTAATAAAGGACACCAAAAAGTGGAAGGTAACTCCAGGCTGTGGTGCGAGGATGCTCTATTGGTGACTGTATCAGATGACGACTCTGGAACGGTTTGAAAGCCACAGCACTTGGTGATGGGCACGCCTCCAGCTGATACTCCAGGAAGGGAGAGCTCCACAGAAGCAGCCAATCAGAGCCAGACAAGAGAAGGGCGGGGAGGTGGGACTTCACTTGGGCAAGCAACCTAGGAAGGGAAACAGATATGAGAACCAATGGAGATACAGATGAAAATGGAGAAGGTAGAGGAGGAGGTGGAGAGGCAGATGGGGGTGGAGATGGTGAGGAGGAGATGGAGAGGCAGGTGAGGTGGAGGTGGTAGAGGTGGAGATGCAGGAGGAGGTGGGGAGGCAGATAAGGTGCAGAAAAGGAGGTGGCGGTGGCATGCTCTGGTTTACTTCTCTATAGTTATGTTAAAAGATGGTCCAAAAACAACTTGGGGAATAAAGGGACAATTTCACCTCACACTACTGTCTCCCACCAATGGTCCATCATTGAGTGACCGTCCATCACTGAGAAAAGTCAAGGCAGAACCTCCAACAGAAGCAGAGGCTGGATTCAGAGGAAAGCTGCTCTCTGGCCTTTGCTCAGCTAGCTTTCCATACAATCCAGGACCTTCTATGAAGCGGTGTCACCTCCCGCAGAGGATTGGGGCCTCCTACACTAATTAGCAATCAAGAAACTCCCACAGACAAGGCCAGGTATGGATTTTATGGAAGTAGATTCTTCAGCTGAGGCTCCCTCTGTGACAAAAAATCTAACTGATACAAAGTAGAAATGGATATGGCGGTACAGGTGGTGGAGGAGGTGGAGACGGGAAATTTATTAATCAGTTATTTTTTTTAATCACACACAGTACCCAGCATGCATCTGACCCTGTCTAAGTCTCAGAATTCTTACTACCTAGAGAGGGTCTGAAAGCAGAGGGTAGCATGGATGGGGGCGGGGCATGGCAGAAATGTCTACAGAGTCCAAGAGTCACAGGAGAAAGTCCCATTAGGCTGCAAGCAGGTGAAATAAGCAAGGGGTAATTGTCAGACTTCAGTGTCCCTTGTCTGGGTTACTAGAGAAGGAGCTTCTGTTTGCATGTGCAGATGCTGGCAAAGGCTCTACACAGGGTTGGTTTCCAAACAGCAAGACCTCCTGCCCTGCAGATCACGTGCAGTCCCCTCTCCCATTGCTGTCCCCCACTTCCAATGTTCTCCATATGTGGAGGTGACTTTGTGCCAGCTGAGAACTTGGGAACTCCTCTGAGTGTGGAGTTACAGGAATCCCACCAAACCAGAAGCTCTGGCAGAATATGGACCTCATGAACTCGCTCCTTAGGAAGCCCCTGAAACTCGGAGTTTTGTCTACTCCTCCAACTGGGGAGCCTGGTACAAGGCTAACATGGGCTGCCATTTGCAAATTACCCCCAAGCAGGGCACAGGCTGAGACCTTTTGACAATAGAGACTGCCCTGGGTCCTTGTGAAGTGTGTTCCATCACTTCCTTAGAGTCAGGGACAGGTGAGACAGGAGGGAGTCCGGAGTCAGTGGCCACAGACTGTGTGGGTACTGCTGTTTCCTTTCCTTTGGGTCTGTTTCCTAGACACACATCCCATCTGCTGCTCTGAGAGTGTGCCATGCCACACGGATGGTTGTGACCCCACAAAGATTCACCAGAATTGCCAAGGAGTGTCAGGTGCACCCTGCTAACGCCAAACTTATTGCTTCCTCTTCTCAGAGGAGAGGAACATTTTACTTTCTTGGGTTTAGAAACAAAACATTAAAAGTGACTTGTTTTTATTTCCTCATTTCTTGACACAACGGTTAGAGAGACAGAGAGAGGTGCCAAGGGGGAACAAGGAAGGATGGAGGAGACAAGTGGGGGGAGAGCTGTGCAGAAAAGACAAAAGGGGAGTGAGATCATGGCACCTGGTGGCCAGCAGAACCAAAGATGTCACCTGGTGGCTGACGGTGGAGGGCAGAGGAGGGCAGGAAGTGGGCAAGTGACGACCGGGCATTTGATAAGCAGTTGCCACACACAATGACATAAGCGCAATGACATGTTAGCCTTCGTGTCCCTTGTGTCTTCTCCCAGCATGAAGACCTGAAGAGCCAGGGACCGCCATCAGTGTCAGTGGGAGAAATTCACTCCCTGAAGGCGATGTGTGACTGGAGGGACAGACAAATGCAGAGCTGTGGAGTAGTGGCCAATGGAAAAGCTAGTTCAAGGTATCTTGGATCCAAGTTACCACCCTGAGACCAATTATCCAATGCTTTTCTCACTCTTTGAAGTAGTGTGTAGAGCTGTTCTTGACTTTGGAGTCCTCCAAATGGATATTCTTTTGGCTCACTAACTCCATCACCGTGCATCAGGAGCGAAGATGAGGTGACACAGAGGGACGAGACACCAATGGCCATCCCCACTCTGGCATGCTGAGAATGCACATTGCCTTTGCCTCTCTAGTCACAGTCCCCAGACATCCCTCTCATGTCTCCGTGGCCTATGTTTGCCACTGTGCACTTAGACTGAAGGGCCTGCTTCCTCTCTGAAGTCACCCACTCCACCTGGCTTTTGTTCCCTGTCACCTTGTGCTCATCTTTATTGTTGTTTGTCACTATGCGTTCTCACGACAGCGAGGATTACTAGTTGAGAATTGGCCTGAGGTCTGCAAAGGCAAAAGGTATGCCTTGTTTACCTTTCCACTCCTGGCACAGAGTTGGGAACCCAAGGCTCACCTGCTACCCTTCAAAACAAGAGGAAGGAGGAGCCACAGAGAGGTAGTCACAGCTTGGAATGACCTATGACCATGGGGATAGACAGCTACTGAGTTCCATGCTCTTGAGAGGCCCCTCTTCAAAGCTGCCATGGAGACTCGAAGTCTCATATATGAATCACTTAGTATAGACCCTAACACACAGTAGCCGCTCAAAAAATAGAAGTGGTTCCACATGAGACTTCCTAAAGGCTAGGACCAATCCTTACATATTCAAGTGTCCCCTGGCCCTCACCAGCTCCTTCAGCATGGTCTCTGAATAGTCTTGTCCCCAGAGGTGGACCTGGGTTTATTTTCGTGGAAGGAAACTGTTTCCATGTATGGCTGCAGCATCCTCAGTGTCTGCCACGGGACTGTGGCTAGGAAGTGTAAATACATCTCCTAATTCAAGATGATGCCGTTGGAAAGCTTGTCACACTGGTTATATTTAGCTCCGAACTCCCCAAATAGTATCAGAGAAGAATCTCTCTACTGTGTATCATTCCTCCAGTTAAAAAACACCAAATTCAGAATTATTATTTTTATTATTGCTGTGATTATTTATCGACTAAAGGAATCAGTGAGACCCAGGTATTCATATTGGAAGATGACTTTGGAGAGAACCAGGCTCAGCAGCCTGGCAGGCTATACAGCCAAAGCTGACCCGTACTGCAGTTGGGGGTGCTGGGCTTGAGGAGGGGTGCAGCGGGTCTACCTGACATCAGCATTGGAAATAGGGCCTAGATCCTGAACTCTTGGTTTGATGCTCCCTAAGGGATGTCAGCCAGGGTGCTTTCCCCAAGAAACTCATTCAGACTCCAACCATCCCAAGTCCTTCCCAAGCCTTTGCTCAGAAGTCATTGGGAGCCCTGGGCTCGGGCTCAGCTCCGTCCCCAAAGAATCGTTGTGAACTTTGCTAGGCTGTCTCCCTTCTCTCGTCGCTTTTTCTTTCCTCCTTTCCCTTCCTGCTTATCTGCTTGCTTTTCGGTTCTTTTGGGAAGAGTCTCTAAATTGCTATGTAACTACAGATGGCCTTGAAATTCTGATCCTTTTGTCTTTACCTCAAAGTGCTGGGGCACTAAGTGTGTGCCACCACACTAGATTGAACCCAGGGCATTGTGCATGCTAGACAAGCACATTATGATCTGACCTACAGCTCTGGCCTTGATTTCAGTTTTTTAACTTCACTTTCTTTACTCATTACTTCATCACTTATCCATCTATCCATCCATCCATCGACCCACCCATCCATCATCTATTCAGCCATTATCCACTAATCAACACATGCACATGTCCATCCAGCAATGATATGAAGAAAATCTCCATGTTTAATTGGGAGTGCTGGAAGTCTGCGGGAGTGCTGGAATCATTCCCTTCTTCCAGGATCCATATGCACCCATGGAGGTGAGTTGGGAAAAGATGGCCATGCCTATAAAGGGAAGCACAGTACTCAAAATACAAACACGCTATAGGTCCTTTCTCAGTGGTATTGAAAGGTTATGAGAGGTGGTCCTGGGATCCTGCTTGGATAATGTGTGTACATACCCATACACACACACACACACACACACACACACACACACACACACACAGAGAGAGGGGGGGGGAGGGGCAGAAGGGGAGGGAGCGGGGCACATTTCTGACTATCTCAACCTCCAATTAGTGAACCTCCCTAAGTAACCCTGGGAAAAGACAGCAAATAAGAGCCAACGTCCAGCTCAACCCTGACACGCATGTTACAGACTACAGACACAACTCTGCAAGCTACAGGAAGGATGTGGACATTGTCTCCTTCCTGGAGAGACTCTACTGTGTCACTGTCTCAATGGTGAGTTAAATGCCACATCACTAGGTGACCTTGGATAGTAGGGGTCCTTCCTGTGCCTGTCTTCATACCCACAAAATGGAAAAGGGATGCTAGAAAAGACACTGTTTGAGGTTATTGCCTCTTTAAGAATCTCTGGGTTTAATTTCTGCTCCCAGTAGACTTTCTTCTTGACTCTTCATGTGTGTATGCCCATGTGGCAGAGCTCCAAGACATGTGTGCATGTCTGTGAGCATGGAGACCAGAGGTGGAGGTTGGGCATGCTCTTCAATCGTTCCTCCCTTGTTCTGAGTTTTGAGACAAGATCTCTCACTGTATGTGAAGCCAAGTGATGATCTGGACTGTCTGGCCAGTGAGTCCCAAGGATCATTCTGTCTTTGCCCCCATATTCCTGGGATTTTAGTTGTGCCTGGCTTTTAATGTGGGTGCTGGGGATTCAAACTTAAGTCCTTATGCTTCTGCAGTAGTCCTGTTACCAACAGAGTCAGCTCCTCACCCCCTCTGAATCTCAATCTGCCTTTTCTTCATATGTTCTAGTCTCAGATTCCAGGATGTCATCTCATGTCATCCAGCATGTCATCTCATCTCTCCATCCTCCCATCACTGTCTCTAACCCAACAGGCTCCTGCTGACTCGAGCCCCTTCCTAATCTCTTAGAATCTGTTAGTCGAGCTAGAGGCCCACCATCTTGTTGGTAGATGCTTTGGGCATGCCTCTCAGCCATGTACCAGCCACATTAGGCCATCTCTGAAACACAATGAGCCCAGGTCCCAAGAGAAATCCAGCTCTTGTCTGAGTTAATAGGAGCAGGAATGAGAAGAGCAGGCTAGAATTTCAATCATAACATGACTATTGGCCTTTTTGAAGTTTTGCTGAGGTCTTCTTCTTCTTCTTCTTCTTTCCTCTGGTTGGATAAAAATTAGCAAATCTTTTCTCACAAATCAGTTCTGTCCTAATGCAAATATAATTACATTCTTCCTAGCTAACTAAAAGTAAGCAAGAAAGCAGAGGATAGATAGGTAGGTGGTAGGTAGGTAGGTAGATAGATTAGATAGGTAGGGAGGTGATAGATAGATGATAGATAGATAGATAGATAGATAGATAGATAGATAGATAGATGATGGATAGATGGAGGAGATAGATAGATAGATAGATTAGATAGATAGATGGATGGATAGATGGATGAGATAGATAGATAGATAGATAGATAGATAGATGATAGATGGATGGATAGATAGATAGATAGATAGATAGATAGATAGATAGATAGATAGATAGATGGATGTTACATTTATAGAGTAGGCGACTGTATTTTGAATCTTCTGTCCTCCCTAGTTGTGTTGATGATTGTGGACCAGGCACAGATGGGTCAGCCCCAAGACAGACATAAAGCAGAGACAAACTTCTTGCAATCTGAAGCTCGTGAATACTGCATGCCAAAGCTGGGGGACATTAGGAAGCTGGCAGAGTTTGACTAGAGTGCTCCAGCTGCTTGGTTCTATGCCTAAGACTGCTTTGTGTTCTCCAGTTAACTACTATCTCAAGTTTTTGTCTTTTTCCTTACACCTCCTGTCATATTCTTTTATTGGGTATAATTCACACTAAAGTCTAAATGACTGCAGATAAGTTACTTTCCCTGTTTGCAGTGTGTTTTACTAAGAACAAAATAGATCAGCTGACAGAAGCACATATACCACACACTCATACACACATGCATTTACACACACACACTCACACACACACACACACACACACACACACACCAGTGCCTAACAGTCAAAAGAAACCAAAAAATACACAAAGAAATGTTGAATGATCAACAGATTGGCAACTATGAAAGCACAACCAATGATATACAAGATATACAAGAACAGGGAGGCAGGGGAGGGAAGAGTGTGGTGTTTAGTGTATCCTAACTTTTCAGCTATAGAAAATGTGAAAGCTGGTTTGTGAGTTGGGTGACACTTTCCATGGATGGATGAGTCTGACCAAGGAACATCAGTGAGGATCTTCATAAGACCCTTGGATATTCCTTAATACACATATATAATATGTGTTTGTTTGCCTATGTGTACATATATATGTCATATGTGTACAGTACCTATGGAAGCCAGAAGACAGCATCAGATCTCCTGGAATAGGAGTCACAAACAGTTATGAGCTGCCATGTGGCTACAAAGAACCAAACCAAATCTAAGTCCTCTGCAAGAGCAGACAGTGCTCTTGACCTCTTAGATTTCTCTCCAGCCCCTGATTCTTGCTTGCTCAGAATAGTGCTGAGCTGGGACCTGCATTTTGTAGCAATGAACTCCAGTGTAACCAGAGAGGCAGACTACATTGACTGATAAGATTGCCAAAGGCAGGTGTGGGGATGATGGCCAGCCAGGACTGTCAACTTGATGAAGTCTAGAGTCACCCAGGAGACAAATCCCTGGGTATGTTTGTGGGAGAGTGTCTAGATTGGGTTAACAGAAGTGGGAAGAATGCTCCTAACTCTGAGTGACATTGTCCCTTGGACTGGGGTTCTGGATTGAATAAAGGGGAGAAAGTGAGCTGAGCTCCAGTGCTATCCCTCTTTGCTTCCTGACTGTGGTGCACTGTGACAGCTGCCTCGCGCTCCTGCCACCCATGCCTTGCCCCACCATGATGGATGGTTGCCTCCAACGGTGAACCACAGTAAACCCCTCCTTCCCTCTACTGCTTCTTGTCATGCATTTGTTACAGAAACAAAGGAAGTTGCTAGTGTGCTGGGGAAGCCCAACATTTCACAGGCTGCTTGAGCAGTGCCATGGCCATCAGAGAGGAATAATCATTTTTAAAACAAAATGTGAAGTGAAAGGAGGACCCTGGGAAAAAGATTGTGGTACTGGAGTTACCGGAGATGGAATCCCTAGTTGGTTGGGCATCATAGGTTCACAAGAGGGTTGAAGGATGACTGAAAAGGGGTGGCCAGAGTGTGGCTCTGTCTGTTAGGGAATGCAGCCCACAGAGGAAAAGGTTTTGCTCAGGGGAGACACCAAGGAAATGGAACCTTCCTTGTGTTGATGGTGAGAATCATTGGGAGGAAGTTTGGGGAAGGAGTGTGTGTGACAGAGCTGGCATGAGGGAGACACCATGGAGAGAAGTGCTATGCTTGTGTAGGGCCTTGCTTGGTGCCGGGCTGCTGTGCAGTGGGGCAGATGGTTCCATGCCCAGTGTCAGACAGGAACATCCTGCTGTCTACTAAGCCGAAGTTAAGCAGGTGCAGTGGACTTTAGGGAAGCTGAGTATTAGCCTAATTTCAGTGGAGCAAAGATTTACCAGATACACACTACCAGATGCAGTAGGAGACAGAGTAAGTTCCAAACCCTGGTCCAACTTCATGTGGCTTTTCAACTGGTGCTCAACAGCAGAGGTATATGGAAATATAAGCATGTGGACCTGGAGATGAGGATGGTGGCCACTCTCTAAGAAGGTAGTGAGGATAATGGTCCCTGGAGCTAGAATTTAAAGGCATGAAAAACGAGATGAGAGGGAGAGGGAGACAAAGGCAGGAGAAACGGGAAAAGGAAGGGAGAGGAGAAAGGTTGTGAGGGCTGAGTGATGGAAACAGTTTGACAGACAGATAGGGTGCTTACAGCTTGCTCTGTGAATATAGTCCACAGGGTATCCTTAATGTGGTGCTGGCTACTTCTTGGCTTTCCTCCCTACCTCCTCCATCATCCTTTCTCATCTCACTTAGAAGGGCTCTACCTGATTACAAAGGTACACCTGCAACCCTTTTCCTCCCACCAAATGGCTTCAAATTCTAGCTACACTCAAAATAGAAATTATTTAGTATTGCATATGCTATTCAGAATTCTGCAAGCTTCTTCTTCTCGTCCATTGACACAGGCAATCAAAGACAAGCTATATTTGATCTTAAATAGCAGGTATAATCACATCAACTGAGCAGCCCCATTCACCCTTTGGGCCTCCATCCCCTGACTTTACCATGAGTGGGTAAAGTGGGTGGTTTTAAGGTTTCTGGATACCTCTGATGGTGTTTTGAAACATTAAACTCTGGCAAAACCCATCTAGCTCAACCCTAACCCATCTACCGGCTATAGGCACACAGATTTCAGCACCAAGGCCAGCACCCACCGGTGTAGGCAACTGCTTGGAAAGGGCATCTGGTTTTCTGGACATGAAGCAGAAGTTATTTTAACCTCTCTAGTTCCAAGGGTCTCCAGAGAACTGTGCAATTTACCTGGGTCAGGGCTGCATAGCCCTGGTAAAATAGGCACAGTGCTATGGAATTCTTGGCAGCAAAAACAAAGGGGAAATTACAATGAGGTTTATGAAGCATGGGCTTTCCTGCTCTGATTCTCTTTGCCAGTCCTTCTTAGCCAGCTACCAGTTCTCCCAGTTTCGAGCACTCCATTTGCAGTCATGTACTGGAACCTGGAGCTGCATAAGGGGATTCCAGGAAAGAAGGGAACTGGCAGAGAGTGCAGACATGCATGGCTACAGGTGACTTCCGCCAGGTATCACTTTTGTCATTGGGATTTGATTTATTCAAGAGGCAGTTGAGTCAGGTGATCTCCAAGGCCTTACACAGATGATAATAGACTGGATTCTCTGAGAAGCAGAACGAGATGTGTGTCTAAATGCAAGGGGTGAATCGAGTTGGGGTGGGCAGGGAAACAGCTCCATTACAGAGTATCCACTGTGAAAGCAGCAGGACATGAGTTCAATCCTCAGCATCTGAGGAAAACTCTGGATGCAATGGTGTGTGCCTTCAATCCCAGGGCTGGGAATGCGGAGACTGGGTTCCCAGGGCTTCTCGCTGGCCAGTCGGCTAGAATCATCAGTTCAAGGTTGAGTGAGAGACCTTTCTCACAAAGCACAAAGTAAGGTGTGTATGTGTGTGTGTGTGTGTGTGTGTGTGTGTGTGTGTGTGTAAAACAGTATAACAGGCCAAAGGCCAATGTTAGAACTGTTACACAAGCACACACACACACACACACACACACACACATACACACACACACACACACGGTGGTGAGTATGGCAAGTATCCATGGGGAATTAGGGACTGAACTATAAAAGAAGCCAACACATGCCTGTAGATGAGCAGTTTGGTGCTGTGAAAAACTGAGAGATGGCATGGGACATGTGTTCCAGAATAATCCCACTTTAGGGATCATGACAAGATCATCAATCAGTCAGCTTCCATTCATCCCTGACTGGGACTATGTCCTTGGTGCTAAACCCTAGCACTGCAGCAACTTTGGCATGAGAGCCAAGCATATCCTCACCACTAGGAAAGGCCCTGGGGCAGAGAAATGCAGGTGCATGCAATAAGAGGCACACTGCAAACTCAAAACCGTTGAGCACTGAAGGGAGGCAGGCAGTGCTGCCATGCATATGTAACACCCTCTAAATCTGATAGCTTCCTTTGGCCAAAGGAGGAGAAACAAGAACCATCCACCTAGGAAGGCACAGTTAGGGAAGAGTCCTTTTCACTTCAGACACCAGAACATTCTCTTCTCTTAAAGCCAGAACCTCCCATGTGCTGAATAATTTTCCTGGATTAAGAAAACAGAGCATTTGCATTATAGTCTTAGACCTCTAGTTACTATGAACAAGCTATCCCATGTCTGTGGTCATTAACTTCCACACCTGCAAAGAGGGGCTCCCACTTGTAGCTTGAATAGCTGTCACAATAACTAAAGATAGTGAGTAAAGAGCCAGAAACAGGAAGGAAGAGCCAGGCTTTGAAGGGATGGGAGCCACTGATGGAGGCAGGTCTGATTCCCCCAGTAGATTCCCCACTGGTCCAGGTCACAGCATAGGAATGGAAGCGGGAATCTGGCTTTAAGTCAGTTTAGTCCATGCATCTAAAGAAGCCACCATATAATGGTGACTCAGCAGGGATAAGTGTGGTAGTGGAGTGCCCCTCAACAGGGATAAGTGTGGTAGTGGGGTGCCCCAAGTCCTTGGGGTGGAGACTTGACTGCACATGCTGATTCCTTGTTTAAACTATCAGACATAAAACCAAATAAACTGATGTAGCAATAAGACCTAAACTCAGGAGGAAGAAGCCACTAAATCTGAAAATTGTGTTCCATGATAGTCCCAGTAGGGTACCCAAAAGTGAGACGTGGCCCAGGAGTGGGGAACCCTGATGGAATGCACATGGTGCTGACACAAACAATTCTGACAGCCAAAGCATCCATTCAAACTTCACCTGATGGAAATGGAAATGTCATAGTCACTGCTGCCTAGATAAAATGCTCCCATGGTTTGGGAATTAGACTCATGTGAGGGAGGGGCACAATCAGCTTTTCTGATGAAAGGATTTATTTGCCTTGAACTCACACACATGGATTAGAATAAAGCTTGAGTATTTAGGAGTTTACATAGACAGGCATAAAAGAGATTCTCCATCGGGATGACCTCATGGTGAAAGGTCAGAGGGCCCACTACTGGGAAAGGCGATGAATTCATAGAAGAAGAGAATGGGGAACCAAGTGGTGAGTGGGTGAGGAGAGATAAGAAGGCCAAGTTATGGGGTTGGATGATGGACAGACTCTATTTGTGAAACGAGGGATTGTATGGTAACCTCTTAGGAGAGAACCACACCAATGGTGGCTAGCCTGGTGGTTACATGGTACCTGCCTTGCTGATTCTTAGAGTCCATACCTGGTGCTTCCCTCTTAGAGTACAGCCTTGCCTCTTGATAAACTTGCCATCTCTATCTCTTCAGGGTCATCAGCAGCAACCCAAATGACCCAAACCTCACATGGCATCATGCAGTTAGGGATACAGAAAGAGGGATGTTAGGATAGAAGACTCATCAAGGAAGAGAGGTTCAGTGATAAACACAGACAATCTTGGAGAAAGAAACAATAAGGAGAAAGAAATAAAAGAGTTACAGGCAGACAAGGAAATGGAGGGAATTTGTCAGCAAGTCAGGTGTCCCTTGAGGTTCTGTGATGGATGGGCACAATGAAGACGGCTCTGTGGCAATGTGCTGTGTGCCACACAGACAGAATGCTGTCTGAGACATCAAGGAAACTGTGCATGGATGATCTAAGCATCTCTGAAGGGTGACACCGTCCCTAAGAGTGGCAGTCACCTGCCCCACAGTGTACCCACAACCCAGGAGCCTACCCGGCTTCCCTAGTCCTCAATTATACCCTCTACTTGGCCATGAATCACCCAATCTGTCTTCCCTGGGAGAGCAGGATCTCTTTCACAGTATCTGCCTTATATATTGTCTATATTTGAATTTTGGAGATATCAGGGTCTCATATAACCCAGACTGACCTTAAGTTCTTTGTGGTGCTAAAGAGGACCTTGAGATTCTGATATTCCTGCCTCTACCTCCTCCAGTAATGAAAGTACAAGCACGGGCGACCATGCTAAGTTTTATGTGGTTCTGCGGATTGAACCTAGGGCTTCATGTCTGTCACACAACCACTTTATCAGTTAGGCTACATCCCCAGACTCACATATTGTTTATATCTGAAAAAGTTAAAGGTGAGTCTGGAATATATGAATTCTTTACAAGTTCAGTGAATGCAGGAGCCATTTGTGCATAGGGATGCTGGGCAAAACTGTGAGGCAGTGCACAAGTGTGAGAGACAGATGTGAGGGTGAGGGTGTGAAGGCGGGGAAGTCTTGCTGGGGAAGATATAAAAGAAATATCATGACAGAGATATGTTCCAATACCACATTTCTCAAACTCATCTTTTCTGGGTGGTGTGGAAAAGACAAGGAGAGTTACAGTTAAGACACACACTCCTCTAACCCAACCCTGCCCCTATCAAAGCCACAGTGGTTCTGATGGCCAGCCAGATCTGAGAACTGGGGCTGCAGCAAGCCTCCAGGCATCTGCTGTTTTAGAAGTATCTGTTTTCTAGGCAAGCAGGATTCTACGAGTCCTTCTGGAACCTCTGGAACAAACCCCATGAAGATGAAAATATCCGAGTCCCTGAGGGATGGGTCTTACACAGAGCCACTCTGCAGCTGGTACTCGGGCTAAAACAACATTGCCTAGGTTGTCTGCATGGCACCCAGATGAAGTTAACCTCAGAGTGTATGCTAATGAACATGGTGCTCTGTCCAGGACGGCGGCGTGGTGCTGAGGCAGCCAGGTGAACTTCCAGCAACGCAGTGCACTGGGAGGATTGGGAGATCCGCAGTGCGGACTTGGACTTCAACCGCTGCAGAGGCCTCTCTGCCGGCAACCTGAACCTCAATCTCATGGTCCCACCTCCTCCTCCGCACTGGGCTGTCTCCTACAGAGCATTATCCTACTTTCAGGCTGTTTACAAATGACTACATTCGGAGATGGTGACCCCTTTGCCTGGCATTTAGTCTTGTGCTTGCTGATCGATTCCCTTGTTAAGAGACCTCAAAGGTAGAGGAGTAGATTAAAATATAATGTATTGCATTGAAATTTAACGCCACACTATAGAATATTCAGCATATCTACATATTTGCATTCTCCCCCTCCCTCCTAGTTTCTCCTAGAGTTGTCCAGTATATCATAGCAGTTAAGCGTTTATCACTGGTGTACAAAGGCATTTAATGGCTTGAAGGGTTAGAACAGCCTTCAACATACCGTCTGATCCAGCTGCCTATGTCTGGCTCAAGAATAGCAAAATTCTATGGGGCTGGCTAATTTCTCTGCCCTTAAACTGAATGGGGAGGTGAGAAGAAAGGTTAGTGTTGAGGTGTTTTCACTTCACCTTTGACCTCACTTGGCCTTTCATCTTCAAATCTCCTTCTTCCAGATGGAAGAAGCAGCTGTCTTTTTCGTCTACCCTGGCCACCCCTATCCCAACCCCTACAGATTCCCTGGTCTCAGCAGCAAGCCCCACCCACTCTCCTGTTTTCATGTCTGTCTCTCTCATTGATTGGGATCTAATCTTATGGGGAATGGCTGCAAGTTAAATATCAGTATGCAGAGGCCTCAAATGTGCAAGGATAGGTATCAGAGAAGAGAACCCAGTGTGTTGAAAGAATGACAGTCAAAGAATCTCATTTAATTTGATAGCGCGATGAATATTTAAAGTTTTATAAAGAAATACAGGAAAGCAATCAGGCTTATTCAGGCATATGCTCTGGAGAGCAGAGCAGCTCCCCATGCGTTGGCAAGCTGAAGAAGGGAGATGGGGGTGCCGGCGGGGCTGGGTGAACTCCACAGACACAAATAGTCTTCTTCCCATTCTTTGTATTGAGGAGAAAATGAGCTTAGGGGTGCAGTTCAGGAGGGGTCCCCAGAAAATTATCATAGCATGCTGCTGACACCCTAAACAACTCTTTTTCAAAATTGAATTTCTAATACCCCGACTTTGGAGATTATCATATTGAAACATGAATTCCTTGGAAAGTGGCTCAGGAATCATACACGCTGTGTGATAAAGGCACCTGCCACAGAAACAGGAAGGAACATAAATCTCTTGCCATGTGTGCAGAATGCCTGATTGTGCCACCTGACTGATGGAGTGGGTCATCAGAAACCTCCCAAACTGCCAGTCTGTTCATTCATTATAAACACACAATGGATGTTCTTAATATGTTATCAGCTTCTGTATCAGATCAAGATACAGAATGGATCAGGGAACAGGACGAGTTCTCCCTTCAAAAAGCATCCAGTCCTGGGTTTGGGAGACAGCTCAGTTAGTAGAGTGCTTGCTGCACAGGCTCGAGGACCTGAGTTTGATCCCATAGAACCCAGGTGACGAGACAGGCGTGACTACATGCAGCTGAACTCTGAGTTCTGTGGATATGGAGAGGAGATCTCTGGAGCTCCAGCCTAGCCAAACCAGTGAGCTACAGGTTCAGAGAGAAATCACTTCTCAAAAAGAAGGGGTGAGGGCCAGCCAGATAACTCATAGGGTAAAGGTGATGGCTGCCAAAGCAGACAACTTGAGTCTGATTCTCAGGACCCTTAAAAGGAAAGAACCAACTCCCACAAGCTGCCCCCAGATCTCTGCATGGGCACCCAGGAAAGCATGCCCCCACATACAAAACAAATAAAAATGTAATATTTTTTTTAAAATAGGCTTTAGTTCACTGTGGTGATCTATACTTTTTTTTAATATTTATTTTCATTATAGATGGTTGTGAGCCACCATGTGGTTTCTGGGAATTGAACTCAGGACCTCTGGAAGAGCAGTCAATGCTCTTAACCTCTGAGCCATCTCTCCAACCAAAATGTAATATTTTTAAGTAAGGTGGCAAGTTTTCGAGGAAGACAGCCAAGGCAGACCTCTGACCTCCACATGCATGGACACACGTGTACCTGAAATAAGTAAATAAATAAGAAAATGAACAGTCTAATCAAAAGCTTCTGGGGAGTGACATGTATGAATGCCCACAATGCATTGTGGTGCTTGGTAACTCATCACAGAGAGGCAACAAAAGAGTTAACTAGGCACAGACAGGGGAGGGAGGTGGCTTCAGGTTAGCCTGTGGCAGTCACAGTAATTGCCTTGCCATGATCTGTTAAAGGATTACCTTTGAAGGGCTATGCTGCTGCTAAGAACATGGTACTTCTTGCCTAAAGGTGCCTCCCTGATTACAGAGACAATTTTGCTGGAAAGTTAATGTCCCTGGAAGTCTTCTGTCAATGACAGATAGCAAGTAGGTGGCTGATCACGTCTGGATTTTCTCAGGAGGACAAGTAGGAGCATGCAACCCTGTGTCCCAGGAGTCTCCAGTGGGAGGACATTCAATCTGAAAATGCCTTCTAGATAACACCCCTGTATTGAATTCCTCCTTTTCATCCTTTCACTTTTCCACTCCCCTGGTGACACGCTGCTCTAGGTCACCTCCCAAATAAAATCAGTGTGCTCACATTCCTCTGTAAAACATGTTTGGAAGAATCTGAAGTAGCTTAGGGCCAACAACTGACATTTGCGAGGAGGTGTCAACTATGAGGGATTGGAATTTGGATCTGTGGAGTGAGAACATTTGATGCACAGGCATGAGGACCAAAACTCATGTAAACACCGAGAGTGATGACATGTATACCTGTAACCCAGGCACTACAGGGAATAGAGACTGATGTCATGTATACCTGTAACCCCAGCACTATAGGGAATAGAGAGTGGTGACATGTATACCTGTAACCATAGGACTACAGGAAACAGAGAGTGGTGGCATGTACACCTGCAACCCCAGCACTACAGGGAATAGAGAGTGATGACATGTATACCTGTAACCCCAGCATTACAGGGAATAGTGATGACATGTATACCTGTAACCCCAGCACTACAGGGAATAGTGATGACATGTATACCTGCAACCACAGGAATACAGGGAATAGAGAGTGATAACAAGTATACCTGTAACCCTGGCACTACAGGGAATAGTGATGACGTGTATACCTGTAACCCCAGCACTACAGGGAATAGTGATGACATGTATACCTGTAACCCCAGCACTACAGGGAATAGTGATGACATGTATACCTGTAACCCTGGCACTACAGGGAATAGTGATGACGTCTATACCTGTAACCCCAGCACTACAGGGAACAGAGACAGGGAGATCACTTGGGTTTGCAGGATTCCAGGGTTAGATGGGAGACACAATCTCAAGGGGATGGTGGACAGTGACAGACTGGAACACATACCAAAGGAAGGGAAGAGGAAGGGATGGGTGAAGGGAAGGAGGGTGGAACAGAGGGGCAGAGGGACAGAGGGAGAGAGGCTTGAGAGAATCGCTGTATAACCCAGGAGACTCCTGCAGGGGCTTGAGAGTTCTTCTTGAGCCCTGTCAGAACACCATCCTTGGAGCCTTTCACTCGCCTGTAATGCCATCGGTGATCTGTCCTGGGCCTTCATCCCATCTCCACCCACCCAGGAGTTCAGTCCCATCCTGGGCTCTGCTGTATGGTGAAGTCCTCTCTTCTAAAAAACAGAAACCACCCTACCTATTTCAGATAGCAATCTAACAGGGAGCTCACATAAAATGTGTGAAGTTTTAAAATTGGATGGAGGGGAACATTTTCAGATTTGGGAATTAGCTATGATCAGGTTAGGGGCATAAGAAGAGTCTAGAAAAGGAAATTGCTTTAGCTCTACAAAACAAATGACTGTGACTTTGGGAACTGTCACAGTGAACCAAGATGGAGGAGCTTTATAAACTGGCAATGTTACAAAATGACTGGTTAACAGTTGTCACCCAGAGGGCGGAAGCTTCTGGACTCCACTATGGGTGGCAAAGTCAACAGAGAAGTGTGGCCATTGATATCCAGGATTCCATGCTCCCTGACATGGGTCATCTAACTGGGACAGCAGTGACACGCTCAGGAGCTGACCCCGGAAGCTGAAACACGGGAGCAGGCACCACTTCCTTCATGCCTTCTGCTCTCAAGTAAGCAATGCCCATTAGGAGTTCAAGATGGGCTCCAAAGGGCTCAGGAGGGGAGTTTGCTGTTCTGCAGCATGGCAAGGAGACAGTGGTGCAAGTCACTTATTGTGTAAAGACAAGAGTCCAAAGGCAACACGAGGAACTGACAGAAACATAAAAGGACATGAAAATGCTAACCACCCTGATTTCTCTATTTTACACAGCATACATGTGTTGAGTTCATTGCACTGTGCCTTATAAATATATGCGACTCAATGATGAGAGTCCAACTGGAAAGGAGTCTTGGAAGGAAGGTTTCCAGCTGCCCAAGCCGTAAGGAATGGGGTTGGGGGAGCATGACAGAGCAGGAATGAGTCTCATCTGTATTCAACATTCGCCGTAATCAACAAAACCTAGCCTCTGAGTTTTCTTTTGCTCTGGGCACAAATAAAATATTTTGGGGTGTGTGTGTGTGTGTGTGTGTGTGTGTGTGTGTGTGTGTGTGTGTGTGTGTGTGTGTGTGTGTGTGTGTGTGTGTGTGTGTGTGTGTGTGTGTGTGTGTGTGTGTGTGTGTGTGTGTGTGTGTGTGTGTGTGTG
>PVIU01000555.1:0-58276 GCA_004026605.1 Ondatra zibethicus | reverse complement strand
ATTAGAGCACAGAACACCACACTTGCTGTTTTATTGGGGTGCTGAGGATTGAACTGAGGTCCCCATTCTTGTGCAGCAGACACTTTGCTATATCGAGCCCTCTCCGTGGTCTCTCTGGTTGCAAAATATCCTTTCCCATCTCACTGTTGCCATCTCCTGAACCCCTGTGATGCATGAGGAATGAAACCGCTGATGCCCGCCTAGCACTCCTGCATGTCTTCCGTCACCTACTGACCCAGATCTTCACATGTGATATGTCTCCTCTCCATCCTGAATAATGGTAAATCCTAAAGCACGCATGTTGGTTCTTCCTAATGTGCCCAGATTGAAAAACAGGACAGGTACTACTTCTCAGAGTTCCCCTTGCCAGAAAATGCGAGTGACAAGCTTCCAGTCTTCCTGAGTCACATGCCAACCCCCTAGCAGGCTGCCAACCTCACCTCCTCCCTAGGGACTACCCCTTTTCCCTGTCCTCTATTCTTCTCAGCCTAGAAGACCACACATGCTTCTCATCCCTCCACCTCCGAGCCGCATTTGGTGTCTTCATATGCTCTGCCATTTCTGCCATTCTTCCTTCTACACTCCGGTTATTCATGAGGGTCTCACTCTTTCTACACTGGCTGCTTTACTCCAGCTGAATCCTGAGAGCCCCCATCCCGGGGGAGTCGTCATTCAATTCTCTTGAGCTTCCATCCCACCTTCCATCCTCTTTTCACAGCTAAACTTCCCAAAAAAAGTATTACACACCCACAGCCTCTACTTCCTCACCTCCCACAAAGTTCCAACCACTAGCAATCTGCTTCCCATATCCATACAATAGCAGAAATGGGCTCTCTTAAGGGCCACTGGTGGCCTCCAACTGGCCAAACCCCGCAGTTCAGCCTATCCAGTTCCCTTCCTCCAAGACCTGCTCTTTAAGCCGATGTTTATTGCTTTTTGTTTTCATTTGTTTATTTTTAATTCAGAAGTGTTTTGTGAGTAGTGTATGTGTACATGTGTGTATGCAAATTGCTCATGAAACGTCAGAGCTGTATGTAGAGGCTTGGCGGTATTGTGCTCTCTCGCTCCCCACATTACTTTTGGAGACTGGATTACTCCCTGGGTAGAAGGCTCAGTGACTGGCTAGACTGGTTGGCTAGTGAGCACTAGAGACTTACCTGCTTCTGCCCTCCCAGAACTATGCTTGTAGATGCACACACGTCGCCTGGTTGTTAGAGAGATGCTGTGAAGTCTGGTTCCAGGTTTGCATATCAGGCACAGCACTGACTGATCTCCCTGGCTCCACACTTGCTGTTGGCCATACTCCAAGCCAGCAGCTGAGCTGGTGAACTGCAGCTCACGCTTATGCTGCAGATGGGAGGCAGGCTGGGCTCGGATGTATCAGTCAGAACTATAGGTCACTAGAATACAGAAACACCTCTCTGCCACTGTCCGGGTGCCCTTGTGCTTCTTTCCGCTGCTTACTTGCCTGAAGCCTTATTCTTGGACCCCCAGATGGGCCTCCTTGATAAGTAACAATGGCAAGGAGGACACTTGGGGTGTCAGGGAGTTTGTATACTCAGTGCCTGGTGTCTATACTATACCAGATATTAGGTTTTTTATTTTTGAGACAGGGTTTCATGTAGCTCAGGCTGGGTTTGAACTCCCTATATAGCCAAGGATAGCATTGCCTCCATCTCCCAAGTGCCAAAATTATAGGTATGGAGCATTACCTGGACCAGTTTATATGTGCACCATATTATATAAGCGGTTCTAATACATCTCCTTTGCTGTTGGTTCTCTTGTACTGGCCATCCCGAACAGCGTAACACATTCTGAAGGCATTTATGCCATTCAATCCTCTCATCTACCCCACAACATGTCCATACTCATTAGCCTGTCCGTGGTCGAAGACACAGGGACTTGGAGAGGTTCTTTAACCCACTTAGATGCCTTCCTTTACAGGTAGGAGACTGAACTCTTGAATTGAAACACAGAGAATCTGTTTCCAGAATTCAGGCTCTTCACCACCACTTCACACTTCTGCCCTGTGACCTGGGCACACCACGACACTCCTGCATCTCCCTGCTTATCCCACCTCCCTCCTCCACTTCTACCCAACTGGACTTCCAATTCTCTTATTTCCCTCCTTATTAACATGCCATACGTCCTTCAAAAATTCACTTGCTACCATTCCCTTGAAATTATCCATTCAGATTTATCTTATGTATATGACTGCTTTGCTAGGGTTCGGGAAGATGCACACATTCCTACAGAGGTCAGAAGAAGGCATTGGATGTCCTAGAACTAAAGTTACAAGTGGTTGTGAGCCATGTTGCTGGGGAATTGAACCCAGGTCCTCTGTGAGAGCAGCGAGTGCTCTTGATGGCAGAGCCAACTGTCCAGCTCCTTCCCTGGAGATTTTATCTGACTCCTCTGCGTGATAGTGTTTTCTTTTTTTTTAAGTTTATGTTTCTTTTTAAGATTTATTTATTAATTATGTATAAGGCATTCTGCTTGCATGTGTCCCTGCAGGCCAGAAGAGGGCACCAGATCTTATTACAGATGGTTGTGAGCCACCATGGGGTTGCTGGGAATTGATCTCAGAACCTCTGGAAGAACAGCCAGTGCTCTTAACCTCTGAGCCATTTCTCCAGCCCCCGTGATAGTGTTTTCTACATTGGAAATAAAAAATTTCTTCTGCCAGACGTACTAGCCTTGTGCTGTAGTAATTCAGATCCATGGCTGGTCAGCTCTGTGGAGTGTATGATGGGGCCACAACCTGTATTTCCCTTCCTTACGTCTTTCTCATTTCCGAAACGCCAAGGCTGTTGTATTAGATTAAATTGAATTATTGTCCCACTTGGGACCACAAAGAGCCTGGCTTCTCCTCAGTTCTCCAAGTTACTTTGAAAGAGAAACCAAGGGCTTGATTAAGGAATGGAAAGAGTCTTGTAGCCAGTCACAGTTCCTAGGGCTATAAATCTCCTGGGTGAACGATGCTGAGGCAGGGACATAAATGACGATGGCTGTGCTTCCACAGTTGACTGGATTATAAAACAAACCACACACTTATGACTATATGTTCCAAACAAGCCATAAAAGAAAGCAGAGAGAAGCAAAGGAAGAACAGGAATTGAGGGAGGGGGATTTGCTCTGTCCACTTTGGAGTCTGAACTGGTGAATTTTTTTCCTAGTAATTCTCCTTCAATGAATGCATTCCAGAGGAAGGCAGACCTAGTGTAGGCTCCAGAGTATTAAGACCATAATTTTAGAGTTGACAGCATAGTTTCATGGGTATGGAGCTTGCCACACAGTCCTGGAGACCTGAGTTCAATCCTTGGTATCCAATTAAGGTAGAAATAGAGAATCTACAAACAAACAAAGATGTTTACTGACCTCCACAGGCACGCCCTGGCATATGTATACCTACATCACACACACACACACACACACACACACACACACACACACACACACACACACACACACCAAAACCAGAAATATTAGAATTGAAGCTTTGCTCCCTGCCACTCCCTGACCAAGCCACTTACTCAGCCTCTCAGTGTCTTAGTCTCCATCTCTGGAAGATGCAGATGAAAGAACCTGTTTCACTCTTAATGAGCTCCAGAGTGATCGTTATCCGGGGTGGAGAGTGACTTTGACTTTGTCCTAGTGCTCTTACTGCTGTGTGTCTCGTGGTATGGAAGGGAAGGGGCGGCAGGGGAATCTACAGAAGCTCTGGGGTGATGATGGAGAGTGTCCCAGGCACAGCAGTGACCTGACATTCCCTCTGGATGTGCTTTCGCTCACCATAGACCACACCTTTTACTCTTATGTCTTCATGGTTGAGTATTCCCTGGCAGGAGACTGGCACTCCAGATATCTGGCTGGTCAGTACTGCCAGAGGGTACCATGGGGCCATGAAAGTAGATGGAGTCTGTGGTCTCCGGGTGAATGTCTGTTTACCGTGTGTGTGTGTGTGTGTGTGTGTGTGTGTGTGTGTGTGTGTGTAACTTGTCAAGCAAGCTGGGGTGGTCGGTCAGTAAGCTTCAGGTCACAAACACATGCTACCATGCATATTTTTAATACCAAACTCAGATCCTCCAGCTTAAACAGCAAGCATCTGACCAGCTGAGCCATTTCCACAGCTTTGGAATGCTGATTTCGTCATTGCTTTTATTGGTTCTTAGAGATGAAGAAACTGAGTTTGAGAGAGAGAACACTTGTCCAAGGTCACAACAGAAAGTAAGATCTGGGGCAACTAACTTTCCTTCCAATGCTAGTTTTACACCACCCCAAATTCTAGAATATTCTAGGAGGTCATCTGCTTGTGTGGCTCTTCGGTGTGGAAAGCCCAGGTTTGTCTTTCTCCAGCATTCCTGACTCTTCAGGCTGTGCAGGTGTTTCCTGCTAAGCATATCGAGACTAAAATTAGAAAGTCTGCCTTATACACATGATGGGGCTTAGGACATGGACCCAGACATCTTAGTTGAAAATCCTATTCACTGAGGTTAGAGAGATGGCTCAGAGGTTAAGAAGACTGACTGCTCTTGCAAAGGACCTGGGTTCCGTTCCCAGCACTAACATGGTGTATTGCAACTTTCTATTATCATAGTTTTAGAGGACCTGGGGATCTAATACCCTTTTCTTGCCTCTGTGGGTATGGCACACACATGATGCATATACATATATGCAAACAAACACTCATATACATAAAATAAAATAAATGTTGTTTAAAAAGAAAATATAATTCATTGGTTAACAGCCCTAATCTCCCAATGCTGGTGTGTTACTTATCTGGCCTTCGGCGTCTCTGTGTACAAAATGGAGATAGTGATCTATTTCAGGGGACAGTTATGCCAGACTGGTGACAGGAGCACCACGAGATGTCTTGATAAATGGCAAACAGAAGACTCAGTCTTGGTGTGGGTTCTTTTTCTCCAGGGGGAAACATTGCCTTCTCTTTCCTTCTCTCCTCCACACAATTGAACCAAGGGCTCAGTAGTGTGAAGCCCAACCTCAGTTAAAATGCACACATCTGCTACTTGTTCATGATGCTCCAGCATGGTCCAAGATTCTGTGAGCTCAGACCCAGGACTGGGGACAGAGGCAGCAGAGGGAGATCACTGGGCTTGAGATGGAAGGGATAAACAGAGACTGCAAGATAAAAAGCAAACTGGATTTAGAAAACAAACTCAAGCTAATGGCTGTAGGTGGTGTTAGTCATTCTGTTATGGAATTGAGGAATACATATGCATACTAATCAGAATTTATTCTGGCTGCTTCTCACTACACATGGGAAAAATGAGAAAGGATAAAAGATATTCAGCAAGCAGGAAAATGTCCGGAAAACTGAGCCCTGGGCCTCAGCTCATGAGGACACAAAATTTCCCACAGGCCCGTGGGCTAAACTGGGTTTGCTGCCATTCAGGGGTACTAAGAATAAAGGACCAGATTCCAACTCCCAGTCCATGGACTATGGAAGGAGACCCTGAAGCCTGTAACTGGGTTTTGAGACCTGGGTGTGGTGCACATGTATATGCAGGTGTGCCTTCCTTCCTTTCTTACTTCCTCCCTTTCTCCCTCCCTCCCTCCTTCCTTACTTCTTTCCTTCCTTCCTCTCTCCCTCCCTCTTTCTTTCTTTCCTTCCTTCCCTCCCTCTTTCCTTCCTTCCTTCCTTTTCTCCTCCTCCTCCTCTTCTTGTTCTGCTTCTTCTTCTCCAGACAGAGTCTGTCATTGGTCTGTAACTCTCCTAGTAGCCTGGGTTAGGTGGCCAGTGAACTCCAGGGATCCGCCCATCTCCACCTCCCCAACACTGGAATCACAAATGTAGGCCATCATGCTTAGCTTTCTAAATGTGGTTTCTGTGGACTGACTTTGGTTTCTCATAATACCTTACTGACTGGGTCATCTCTCCAACCCCTGTGTCCCAGAAGGTCTCCTGCTCCCCTGGCCCACAGTTATTCTTCAGGCCTGTGGGCTGAGGGAAACTCAGGAGGAGCTTCAGCAGCCTCTGCGATTCTAGGCTTCACTCTTCACGGGGCATATTAAAGCAAACAGTCTCCACCCTGTGATCCCACAAGCCCGAGCATCAGTCCTCCCAGCTAATCTGAACCTCTCTGAAAGAGTACAGACAAGACAGAGTGCTGTGTCGATGGGGGCCATTACTGTAGAGTGGAGGAGCGTATGTTCTCAGTGGTGAGTGCTGTAGAAGAGGAACACACTATGGAGCAGAGGAACAGATGCTCTCAGTGGTGAGCGTGCCTGCCAGCCCATGGTGTTCCTCTGCATTTTAGGTGGTCTTTACATTATTTCTAAAGTCCCTGTAACAAAGTAGCTTTTTCTGAGGGGTGTTTTACTTCCAGGTGATTGACAGGTTAGTTTGGACTGACTCTCACAAAAGGGGTCATGGTAGATCCTTGTTCTTGATTAGAAAATACCCTGGTTATGCAGTAAAATCATGAAATTTTGGGCATCTGGGGTCACACTTAGATAGTCACCTATAAGGGACATTCTGGTCAGTTCAGGATGTCACTACTTCTCCCTGGTTCAGAGAAAGGACTAGGGTCTCTTTCTTGGGATCAGCAATTCAAGTCCTGCAGTGTCAGTCTGGGGAACTGAGCTTACAGCTTACAGCCCAGCTGGAGAGCCAAGGGATGCAGACAACACAAGGACAAAACAAGGAGGAGCCCCCAGGAGAGCAGGTGGCTGCTGGGAGTGGGAATGAGCCTAAAGCTTCTCCTGATTGGGTTTGCGGTCATACTAAGGAATGAAGGGCAGCCTCAATGTCCATCAGGAAGCACAGAAATGTAGAGGGGTGCTTGGACACATCAAAAGGCACCTGCCAGGTGGGCACTCTCTGGGCATCTCTTTGACACATTCAGCTCCTTTAAGGGAAGAGATTTGCTGTGTCCATTACTCCTCACAAAGCCACAGTGAACTTACAGGGCACCCAAGTCCAATCCCTGGACTCACTTTATGCTGAGGCAAGCACAACGGAGTTATTCTCTAAATGATTCGCCATCCAGGTTCTGTCTCTATTAGAGAAACCGCATTGCTGTGTTCGCTGAGTGAGGAAACCTTCCCGCCAGGAATGAGGTCCACCTAGCTGTGCCCTGTCCCCCCGAAAATACACACCTTCCTCCTTTATTATTTTCTTCCACACCCCCAACTCTGTCTCTGTGCTGTTCTGGTCTGGTCCTACCTTTGCTCACTCTTCCACTCTGGACCAGCCCAGTTACAAGCAGCCTAGCCTTGGGCCCCACCTCCTCGGCGAAGTTCAGATTAGATCAGGTTGTAAGTCCTCTACACACTCGAGCCACTTTAAAACTTGGTCTATTAAAGCTGGGCAGTGGTGGAGCGCGTCTTTAATCCCCACACTCGGTGAGTTCAAGGCCAGCCTGATCTACCAGAGCTAGTTCCAGAACAGCTTAGGGCTGTTACAGAGAAACTCTGTCTGAAAAAAACCAAGACAAAATAAACACACAAAAAAAATTAGTTTATCTAATCTCACTTTTTAAATTATTATGCTCATTATAATAATATATTTACTAATTATGACACTGCAAAGCAGGTAAGCAAAGAAAGCTCTCTGCATCTCACTTCCTGCCTGCCCTCTTCTTTACTCACATTCTCTGTTCCTACTCCTCTCACTCCTCCACTTCCCATCCTCTATCCCTGCTCCTCTTGCCACTCTTTTCAGGCGTCAGCTTCTGTCCTCCAGGGCCAGCCCACCTGCTACACCCTTGAGCTGCATCCCAGTCATGACCTTTCTCTCCCGGGCATCCCAGAATCTTTCCAAAGAAGGGCTTGTCTTCAAGGAACTTTGTGACTTGCCAATCTGACAGTTTCCTTGGGTGCACCTCAGGAGGATGCCCTGCACATGAGACCTACCTGGCTGCTTGCACCTCGGTAGGGTACCCAGACAGACAAGAGACTGTATCTTTCATACAGCTGTGTCCATTTGAGCCAATTCTGGACCACAGAGCCATCCACATGCCACATGTGCCTCCCTGTGGGTAAGTGGGACAGGTGCACAGAACAAGTGAGCCATCAGGAGAGCAGAGATGAATTGAAGCATGCTCTTTGCCCTTGGCGTTAGCAGCTGGAACAACAGTGGGACTCCCCAGTTCACTTCCTCCACAGGGAAAGAGGAGTGTGGCACTCCTCTTCAGAGCCCAGAGGGCCATCACCCAGTCTTCCCTAGGAACTAGCCACTGATAGCCCAAAGACCACTGAGACTCTGCTGCACCAGCCTTGTGATTCTAAGCCTACAGCCGATCCAGAGTGAAGACTCCACTACCTACCACGTGCCTTAGATATTCCATTTGAATCTGGGGCCTCGGTTTCTTGCTACGTCATGTGTGGGGGGTGGTGAAGGAGGAGATTTTTCTGGGCGGTCCAACAAGCTCTTCCAGGTACTGTTCGCCTGGACACAGTCTTAAAATGTTCCAGGAAAGTCTGCTGTGTGTGCATGCACTGAGCGCGTGTTGCCATGGGTCCCTGACTAAACTGCAGGATCCTAGCTGGGTTCGGGGCTGGGTGGGCGCGATCCTCTCATCGCCACCCCCACCCGCAGCCCCGGGCCAGCATGGTCGGGTTTTCCTCCAGCAGGCGGCAGGCTGGCGGCTGTGTGCAAGGCGCTCTCCGCAGGAGAGGCGGCAGCATGGGCTCGAATTGTCCGCGGAGATAGCCTTGCGCAGAGGCTTCGGTGTCACTGCGCCGCGGATCAAGCTGGTACTCGGAGTTTCTGGGGCTTGTGGCCCTGCTAGACTGCAGCTCCAGCCCATTTACCCCGCACCAACGCTGTAGGAACCACGGATTCCCCGGGTGTGGGTCCGTGCTGAAGCAGGTGCTGGGGTCCGGAGCTGCTGCAGCTCCGCAGGCGGCCACTGGGGGCTGCAGTGCCGGAGAACCCGGCAGGGACAGTGCGCTCTGCCGCCGGGTCCTGGGGCGCCTTGGGTCTCTAAGGCTGTATGCACCGCTGGCTGCAGCTGCCTGCACAGCCCTCGCAGCATCCTCCCCGATTCGTGCGTGCGATCACTCTGTGTGTGTGTGTGTGTGTGTGTGTGTGTGTGTGTGTGTGTGTGTGTGTGTGTGTGTGTGTGTGAGAGAGAGAGAGAGAGAGAGAGAGAGAGAGAGAGAGAGAGAGAGCTTGTGCGCGCGCACGCGTGGGGGGCAGTGTGCATGCGGAGAGTGCGGGGGAGTGTGTTTGTGTGTGTGCGTGTGGGTGTGAGTGCCTGGCTCCCTCTCTCTGACACACACACACACACACACACACACACACACACACACACACACACACACAGGGCAGGCTCGTCTGAACTTGAAGACATTCCACATTCCAAGAGGCTGCAGGTTCCTGGGGATGCCGGGGTTTCTTCAATCAGGAAAATCTTAACCTCATCTTCCTAGAAGGGATTATCTTTTCTTTCCTTTCCCCCCCTTTATTATTATTATTTTTTAACCTGGAAGAGGAGAGCACAAGTTGTACTCCCCCTCCCGCCTCTTCTTGCTAAATGCCATGGATATAACTGAATAAGCTGCTCTGTGCTCTCCCCATTTGGATGGTCCGAGGCCAGCATCTGCCTGCCTTCACTGGATCGCTGGAGTGGAGAGCTTAGCGTGAGACTGTCTCGGGCCAGGAAGGATGCGTGGCCGAGTCAGGGAGCCCGGGCGCCCTGCGGAGCCGGCCTCGGAGCCTCCCAGCCGCGGGTAGATGCCGCCTTGCCCAGGTGAGTGACTGAGTGGCTGTCACTGCTGCGTCTTGGAGATGCTGGGTTGTCCGCGCGAGATGGGCACAGGGATGTGCGCACCCCGAGAAACAAGGGAACTTTGCCTCTTTTCCTGCCTCACTTGAGGACTTCCTCCATCCTGGGTACTGGTGTGGACGACTTCTCTCTTTCAGCCATCCTCCTTTCTGGTGTTTTGATTATGTGTGTGTGTGTGGCAAGGGGGTGAAACTGATGGAGACCGGGGAGAGCGGGTCTGGGTGAGGCTTCGGTCTGGGTGAGGCTTCGGTCTGGGTGAGGCTTCGGTCTGGGTGAGGCTTGGAAGTCTGAGCAAGAGACTCCAGCTTCCTACAAAGGCAACCCTTGAATGCAGAACTTTGCCGCCAGACCACTCTGTTGCATCTTAGCACATGCCAGGCCTGGCTAGGATGTTGCTGGGTTCTGGGTGAAGGCACTGGGGTCTTCCAGAGCTTAATGCCTGACCCGGGGTGGGGTGGAGATAAGCGAGGGGTTGATGCAGTGCCGTGGAGGGGAGGGAGGCATGGTTGCCATTTGAGGAGGCAGTCTGGACAGGAGCAGGGACCCTATCCTGGCCTCAGGCAGGTCTTACGAAGATAAGGAGGACTGTGTATGCCCACAAGGCTTGGGGCAATAGAATGCCTTGATGAAGCAATATGTAAGCTAGCATTAGCCGTGCCCAGGTTGGTAGGTCTCTGTCTCCCACCCAGCCCTGCCCTGCTTCTAACGCTGGCCTGAACAAGGAGGACTGAGAACCACAGACAGCTCTCAGGAAGAGAGCAGTGCCTTGCTTCCTCTCTTCCCCATGGAGTGCACAAAAGACAGAAGCATTGGGTTCCAGGGAGAGGAGACCAGACAGCCAGAGCTGGAGAGACACAGAAATGAGAGAGGGAGGGAAGAAGGGAGGGGAGAGAGAGAGAGAGAGAGAGAGAGAGAGAGAGAGAGAGAGAGAGAGAGAGCCTGCAGAGGAACTAAGCACGACTCATGCCAAGTGCACTCAGAAACAGCTGCAGACAGACAGATACCTGCAAGGAGAGGGCCTGTTAGTCTGTCCTGGAAGCTGGAGTTCCGAGCATCATTATAGATCCTTCTATCTTGGTTAAATCTGTGTGTTTGTGTGTGTGGTGTGTGTGTGTGTGTGTGTGTGTGTGTGTGTGTGTATGTGTGTGTGTGTGTGTGTGTGTGTGTGGCTTGAGAAGCTGGGGTAGGAACCCAGCTAGGGAAGAAAGTACCTCCAGGCTGTGGAGTTCCAGGCTCCGGCGCAGAGATCTAAAGTGAGCTGTTGCACTTGGGTGGGGGCCTAATGGGAACTGGTGCTTGTGCATTGGGGGTATAGGCAAAATAGGAGCAAAAAAAACCCCAAAAAACTGGGGTTGTGTGCCATGTCTTGGGTTCAGAGGGAGTTTTGACAGCGAGCCATGCAGCCTGGTGGAGGGGACCTGCGGCGGGGGGGCATCAGAAGCTGAAAAGAGAGAGGTTGGGTGAGGACCTGGGCTTGAAGTGTCTAGCCTCGCTGCTCCAGCGCAGCTCCTGCCCCCTGCCAACTGTGTTGCATCTGCTCCCCTGCCTTGGGCAGGGGTTAGTTCTGTGGCCACGCTCTCTCCTCCAGGCCTCCTCCCGTGCTCCGCTGAAAGCCCTCCTTCCTAGCCTTCCTGCTCGAGTTTCTGGTCTAATTTCTGCCTCAGAAAGAAGACAATTCCTCACCTTCTTGCCCTCTACCCAGGAAACACAAGCAGCAAACAGAGCATTTCTGGTGCAGTCTCTAGTGATGCTCTTCAGGAGGACAGCTCCCAGTGACAGCTCCGGGGGCAGGATAGGGTCTGCCATGATCAGAAGGATGCTGGAATCCTGTCTTTCTTTGAAGGCCTACCAATGTGAGCAGGGAGCATTGAGAGGCCAGATTGAGGGGTTGCAGGATAGGAATAAGGGATGTAGACAGTGGTGGGGATGCTCTAATACCCTATGGCCCTGATTTGGCTCAAGAGAGAGCCTATTTTCTTATACTTTCTCCTGATTCAAAGTAAAATCAAGGACTCGGGGCTTCTGGCTTCCAGCTGCTGGCATGAAGGGTGGAGCAAGTCTGTGCTTTTTATCTTCCTCTCCTTGTTGTTTAGGGGGTGGTGTAGAAATTTCCAAGCTCCCAGACTGGTGGTGGGGGTGTCTACACAGGGAAAATTGAGAATCAATGTTGGAAGTAGAATCCCTAGCCTGATGAGCACAAGGACTGACCCTACAGGAGTTACACTCTGGTGGGAGAGGCTACCAGGAGAGGGCAGAGAAATGGAACAAGGAAACACACACACACACACACACACACACACACACACACACACACACATACACACACACACAAACACACACACACATACATACACACACATACATACACACACATACACACACATACACACACACATACACAAACACACACACACACAGAGAGAGAGAGAGAGAGAGAGAGAGAGAGAGAGAAAGAGAGAGAGAGAGGGAGATCTGGACTCTGAGCAGAGGCCCTTGTGGATTTCTTTGGGCGAAGGAAGGAGAAGCAGAGTTTTGCCACAATGTGGGATACAAATTAATTGTGGACAGGCTGGGTTCAAATCCTGACTCTGCCAAAACTTTGTTAATCACATGAGACCAATAGTCTCACCCCGATGAAATGAAATAATCACATACATCAGGCAAATGTGTGCTAACCCATGTTTTCCTGGCAAGCTCCATTCCTTTTGTAGATTCTGGGGACTACTCCACCCATAGGGGAAGGAGTGGTACAGGGAGAGGCCTTCAGAGACTTGGGGGGCGGGTAGGAGGATGGTGCCTCTGCTTCCCTCCAGACTCAGGAAGCTCTCCAGAAAACTTTAGGAATGGATTTAAAGACATCAGTTTCCCCTCTGGGGCTCTGGCACCTGCTTCTCTTTCTCCTTGTGTGCTTTGGGGTCTTCAGGTCACGGGCATTTGCTCAGAAAGTCAGGCTTTTGTGGTTTTAAGTTTCATTCCTTACCCTTGCCTGCCTGAGCTCTAGTGTGAAACATGCACCCTCCTCCCTGCAGGCCCTGCACACTCCTCCCTACAGGCCCTGCACCCTCTTCCTTCCAGCTCCTGCACCCTCCTCCATGCAGCCCCTGCACCCTCCTCCCTCCAGCCCATGCACCCTCCTCCCTGAAGGCCCTGCACCCTCCTCCCTCCAGCCCCTGCACCTTCCTCCCTCCACCACCTGCACCCTCCTCCCTGCAGGCCCTGCACCCTCCTCCCTCCAGCCCGTGAACCCTCCTCCCTGAAGGCCCTGCACCCTCCTCCCTCCACCACCTGCACCCTCCTCCCTGCAGGCCCTGCTCTCTACTGACTCTGCCTCCTGCTTCAACTTGTCCATCCTTTGTGTATTACACGTGTTTGCCACCACGTCTCATGTTTCTCCCCTTTGAGACAGTCTTGTTATGTAGCTCAAGAAAGCTTCCTACTTATGATCCTTGTGCTTTAGTTTTCCAGGTGCCTGGTCCCAGGTGTGCACCTGGTTGTAAAGTGACATTAGAGCATGCACCCTAAAGCGCAGCCCTGCCTGTAAAGTGACATTAGAGCATGCACCCTAAAGCGCAGCCCTGCCTGTAAAGTGACATCAGAGCATGCACCCTAAAGCGCAGCCCTGCCTCTGGCAGTGAATAGGGCCTAGATGACTAGAAAAAGACACTAGAAAGTGAGGACAGCCCCCCAAACTGTTGGCAGGATGCCTGGGGGGCAATGGGGTGAGTGCCTGGTTCCATTCAGAGGCCCTTCCTTCCCCTGTCTCCTGTATGATATGTAAGGAGGCCCACCCTTGTCCCCCAAGGCCTGTTTTCTAATGTTAGGACTCACTCTGAAAGTTGACTCCTATGTCAGCAAGAGGCCAAAGGTCAGACCCAAGGCGGAGCCTTGAAGGTGGACTTCTCTGAATTAGGTTCTTGTGGGCCTGCCTTTCCCATCAGGCATCAGGCCTTTGATGACCACTGGGCCTTTTGGGGACAGAAAAGTCAAGGTTGCTGAGGAGAACCATCTGGTCCAGATTGCTCACAGGATGTAGAGCAGACAGCTGGGAAGGGACACTTTGTTGAAACTCTCCTCGTCGTTTGTCCCATGCGATTTAAATCCTACAGGTGTACAGTTTTCCTTCTACACTGGGCACATACTGGGGTTTTATAAATCACAAGAGGAGGGGTTGTGTTTATTTCTTGTTTGTTGCCTCTCCAACCAAGAAATCAAGAAGTTGTTTCCCCTCTTGAGGGCGATATTGTCTCCACAGAGCTTGCATGTCTTAGGGCTCACAGACAGAAGCAAGGGATGTGGATTCATAGATCCAGGGGCAGGAAGAGCCAGAAAGTGCTAGAGGACAGGTTCCTGGTACTCAGAGAGTCACTGGGAGCTTCTCAGCCACCAAAGCCCCATCCCTCACTCAGTCTTCTAAGTAGGAATCTCAGATGGAGATGGGAGGTGGGCTAGGATGCTCTGCCCTACAGCACAAGTCTTTTGAGCAGTCAGAAGACAAGTTCAGAAGCCAAGGGTTAGAGATAGGAACATCCCATCCCTGGCTTGTTGCAACACCGAGGCCGGAAGTGAGAGTGGCTTCTGAGTCACAGAAAGCCAGGATGTCACTCATTTGATAGAGCTCAGTCCTGCCATTTGGAATGTCCCCACAAGCCAAGGTACCCAACCAACATGAGGACTCAGGAGGTAAACTGAGTCAGAGAATGAGGAGCAAGCCTGTAATTCACCCCTCTGTGAATTGTCGGCAGTAATGACTAATTACTAATGACTGTCCTGTATTTACAATGATGACCAGGAGCAGGAGGGCTCAGCACAAATTGTCCTCTAGCCATTCACGATCCACCCAATGGAGCTGTACCCAAGGCACAACGGCGGGAGCAGGGACCTGGGCATCCCTCTGAATCCCTCTTCCCCCTGCAGTTCCCTCCCAGACCTTCTCTTCCTCTCTCGTTTCCTCTTCGCAGGGGAGCAACACCTCCTTCTTGCCCTAGGTCATATCTCTAATAAAAACCCTACGAAGGACTGGGGTGTAGCTCAGTTGGTGGGGTGCTTGCCCAGCATTCTTAAAGCCCAGCTTTGCTCTCTAGCACCCACTAAGGGGGTTTGATTGCATACTGCTGCCATTTTAGCACTCAGAAGTGGAGGCAAGGGATCAGAAATTCAGTTATTGTTGGTTATGTACTGAGATCAAGGCCAGCCTGGGCTACATGACACCCTGGGAATGCACTATGAGGTCAAGGCTAGCCTGGGCTACATAACACCCTGGGAATGCACTATGAGGTCAAGGGTAGCCTGGGCTACGTGACACTCTGGGAATGCACTATCTCCTTGATCTCTCTCCTATTGTCTGGGGCTCATTTTCTATTCTTATTCTCCAGAGCCCACAGGGTTCTTCCCAGACACCCCTCTATGTTCAGTAGCTGCTAAAGACTGGGGGACAGAAGTGCACCCTGTAGAGGGTCTTGCTTCAGAACAGCTGAAAACGAGGCAGCGTTGTGGCAATGCTCTGGTCCCCAGCATATGTAACAGACATGTGGTCCCTCAGCCACCTGCTGTGTTTGTAGAAACTTGGGGCATGGACTTAAGTCCAGCACTCAATATGAAAGAGAGAGAGAGAGAGAGAGAGAGAGAGAGAGAGAGAGAGAGAGAGAGAGAGAGCAAACACTGGGCTTGCAGTGGCACAGCTCCAATGGGTGAATGACTGCAGGTCACCCTAACAATATGTGCGCCGAGCCCCAAAGACTCTGCTTTGGAAGTTCAGAAGTTGTGCATTCTCGCCTGTTCCCGGTTGTCCCTGTAAACACGGGCCAGGCCTTTTGCGGCCAGCCCCACAGAAGAGAAGCGTTGCAGAGGATGAGCAGAAAGCATACCTGGCCTTCAGAACTTTCATAGACCCTGAAAATGCCCGGCAAGGGCTAACGCAAGCCTTGAAGGATCCTGGAGACCTAGGTGAACAAAGGTGACCACTTACTATGATTCCCCTGTAAGGAATCAACTAGAACACCCAGGAGGGGCTGGGGACAGCAGGACAGGAAGTGGGTGGTGACCTGAGGTCATGGAGGAGAGAAAGGCTAAAGGTCTTCTACAGGTTGATGCCTGGAGGGTTGGTTATTGAAAACTCTCTGGGGCCAGCAAAACCTGGAGTGAGCTCCCTGCCAGTAGGACACTTGCTGAGGAACTTGGGTCATTTCTCTACCTTCTTGCCCTCACCTACAAAATGGGGTCTGGCTGTTCTCCCAAGATCTTCCTGGATCAGATCACTTATCTTCTTTGTTTGTCTGTTTCTGAGACAAGGTATCAATATCTGACTGTCCTAAAACTCACTCTGTAGACCAGGCTGGCCTCAAACCCAGAGGTCCTCCTGCCTCTGCCTCCCAAGTGTTGGGATTAAAGGCGTGCGCCACCACACTCAATCTGCTCAATGATCTTTTGATTTATAAATTCATGAACTGCTGCTTCAGAGCCAAGGTTCCTTTGCTGACCCATTTCAGCCCCAGAGTGATGGAGCTGGAGCCTGTGACCTCTTTCTCATCCTCTTCTGCCAGACAGCACTGGTCAAATGCTTATCTTGGCTTGGTGCCCTCCTCTGACAGAGTTCCCCTTAAAGGCCCAGCATCTGGGGCTGAAGCTGAGGGAGGGCATCTCCTTTCTTGTTGACTGGAGTACACACAGTTACACACTCACATTGAAATACACCCACCTACATCTGCATGCTAGGTACACATAGAAACACTCCCATCTTGGAACGTGCATACCCAAGCGCATACTCCCACACACCTCTGTACACACCGGCACACACAGGCGTACTTCTATATTCTAATGTTCTGAGAGCATCACCACTGCTCAAAGAACAGCCTTGTAGCTCCCACAGCCCCACACTCACACTGCAGGCTGCAGGAAGCGGCCACACTCTGCACTGATGAGGAACTGGATGGGAGGGAAGCAGGTGAAGCAGGCAGCAGAGTGCACACAGGCACATGGATTTCTCATCACTGCAGAGTGTCACAGCGCTTGTTCTTCTGTGAACCTACCCAGAGAAGCAGGGAGCTTGTATTCTATTCCTGGGCAAATGATGGGAAGGGAAACTGGGACCAGCGAGATCTCACTGGATGGCAGTTCTGGCCCTGAAGGTCTCCTCCTTGTGGTTCAGGATGCATGTTTCTCCCAGACTGGTTGGCGGCCATTGTTCCTTCTTGGCTGTTGGTCTGTACCACCTCTACCTAAGGCAGAGAGGAGGAAGAACTGCACTCTGTCTCGCGGGCGGGGCAAGCCTTCTCATTGTCATCCTCAGCAGCAGATCTCCTTCTGTTTTCATGGTCTCAGCCCACACAACCTCTTTCCTTGTTTTTGTTTTTGAGATAGAATCTTACTCTTGACCGTAGGCTAACCTGAAATTCACTATGTACCCCAGACAAGCCTTGAACTCAAGGAAATCCTTCTGCCTCAGCCTCCCTCCGCAAAGTGCTGGAATTATAAATGTGAGCCACAGTGCCAGGCTCCACGCTCCCTCTCGAGAACATGAATCTCTTCTTTCCTGCGCCATGTGAGTGAGCTATCCTTTGGCTTATTCTGAGGTGCTCCCCTGCTCCGCCATTTCAAGCCTTTAAACTCTAGGGCGCTTGATTGTTTGATTGTGCAGCCTAACCTCCTTCGTCCATATTTACCATGCTTTCATGGTACCGTGTCCTCCCTGTTCCATTGAGTTTCCCCAGTACTTACTGAATGCCTTCCTTGTGCCACCCAGCTGTCCAGATGCTGCAAAGGCAGTCACCTCCAGTTCATACTGTTGTCTCAGTGCCCACTTGGCTCAGCCCGTTTCCAATAGTCCAGTTAGGCCTTGGTGGAGTTGGGGATCCTCAGCCCTGATTGGTTTCTGAGGCTATTCTTCATGTCTGTGTATGCGTGAGTGTGCATCTGTGTGTGTGTGTGTGTGTGTGTGTGTGTGTGTGTGTGTGTGTGTGTGTGTGTGCGTGCATGGACGCCTGCCTTTGTGTGTGTTCTTAGGATTCAGTCAATTAATTTATGATAAACTGCATGAGGTAAAGCTGATAATGAGTTTGATTGTGACTGTGTGGTGGTAGTGATAACGGTAAGGAGGTAATAGTGGTAACAATAATGTTTTGGTTGTAATGATGACTGCTGGTGGTAATGGTGATGATGGTGATATGGAGACGATAATGGTGATGAGATGGCGATGTTGATAGAGTAGAGGTTATGGTGCTGATGGTGATGATGGAGTTGAGGTGATGACAAGGAGGAGGGTAGTGATGATAGAATAATGAGGATGGAGTAGAAGCTTTGGTGCTGCTGCTACTGAAGGTGGTGATGATGATGGCTACAGGGATGTTGGTGATGGTGGTGGCGGAGGTGACAGTAATGATGAAGAAGATGGAATGACAAAGATGATGATGACGGAGTAGAGGCGGTAGCAGTGATGATGTAGTGATGCTGCGGTGGTGGCATTGATGGTGATAATGATGACTGAATAGAGCTGGTGGTGATGAGATGACAGTCTGTGACAGTGATGCAGATGGTGTGCTGGGAGGAGCTACAACCTCAGAAACAACACCCAAGCTGCTTTCCCAGATCCCGCTTCAGCCTGACTCTAAGCTGAGCCCTTACCATCTTACCCAAGTAGAAATTAGTGAGATAAAGAGATTGGGGGCATGATCTTAATTCAGGGACAGTTGACCGTAAAGAAGTCATTTAAGCTTCCTTGAGGCCTGAGTACTTGCGTCATCTGGATTGGACTGAGGAGAACTGAGGGGAGAGACCCTGGAATGAACTCTGGCTCCTCTGTCCAGAGTTACAGCTTCTAAGAACATGATAAATGTGGCCATCACACCTGGAAGGCAGTGCTAGTCTGTAGACAGGCACAAACCTGGATGTGAGATTGCTGGCTGGGGCTGGGGCTATAGTCAGAGTGGTTGCCAGGGGCAGGCAGGCCCCTTGTTCTTGAGAAGTCTTCACCTGGTAACACAAGGCCCGTCCCTTGTCCTTAGAAAGTCTAGGCTATGATGAGGATTGGTGTAGATGAACATGGCATATTGTTAAGTATCTAGACACGAAAATTATGGAATGGCATCTTATGGGATATGTGTATGTCTAAGTCCGCATTACTAGGGCTTCTGCAGGGTTCTGTTTCCTTGTTGTATAAATTTTACCATATTACAGTGTCTTGGATTCTTTATTTATGAATTGGAAATAATTCAAATAATACTAGCATCTACCTCTTAGGATTCCACAATGAAATGAGTTACTATATGGAAAGAATTTGGATCAATGTTGGGCACTATGGGGTCTTGTGAACTAGCAGGGACAGAGTTGTAGATACGGTAGTTTCCTAAGTGTGAAGAGGGACCACCGTGCGCTTACTTGCAAAACATTCTATCATAGTGACCACCCCTTAAAAGTGTACGTTACTGTGGGGAAGTTTATGATATTTTCCATGTGATTCCGTTTGTTTTTTCCACCAAGCGTCCTGGGCAGGAGAGCACACACGCCGTAACGAATGTATAGCCATCAGCATGAGGGAAAACCAAGATGAGGAAGCTGTTGAAGGACTCCTCTCCACTGGGGCTTTTCCACAGTGTGTTCGGTGGAGGGGTGGGGGCGATAGGAGCAGAGACGTGAGGCAAGGATGGCAGATGGGTTCACACTGCCTCCAGTGTGGGAGGAAGCCCTCCCCCACATTCCTGGCTCTACCTGCATGTCTGAGCAGGTCTGTACAGTGTGGTAGAGGAACTGCAGACATGCTGTGTCTACAGGGCATAGCATGCTGAAGGGTTGGGCATTAATAGCAAATCTGGACATATATGGGGTATTTGAAATTTTGCTCCAACATGGAGGTTTAATAATGGTCTCCCTCCCCTGAGAGGACAAATGTGGACCGTGTGGGGGAGGAGATTATGTGGGTGCTGAGTAGAGACAAGATGAGAAGCCTCTGTAGGGATGTGAGACCTTTGGCTTGACCTCCCTGTACAGAGGGTAGACCAGAAAGATCCATATCCTGAGTGGTAACATCTCCAGTAACCCTCTCCGGAGCTGATGCCCTCTCCAGTGCTTTCCCCAGTGCCCTCCCCAGGGGGCTGACCCTGTTGATGGGCAAAAGGGACTCCTGAGCTCTAGAGGTGAAGGAATTGGGAAAGTTTCGAGAACAAGGAAATGCCTTCGGTCTTGCACCATCCAGAAGAAGGCTGAAGAGCCCTTGTAGGAGGAGACTGTGCTGGGTAATTTTTGCCAGTTTGACACAAATAGGAGTCATCTGGTTAGAGGGAGCTCATCTGAGGAATTGCCTCCATCAGACTGGCTTTTGGGAATGTGTGTGGGACATTGTCTTGATTAATGATTGACGTGGGAGGGCCCAGCTCACCATGGGCAGAGCCACCTCTGGGCAAGTAGCCCTGCACTGTATAAGAAAACAAACTGAGTAAGCCAGGAAAGGAAGCCAGTTACAGCACTCCCCCGTGGCCTCTGCTTTAGTCCCCTCTTCCAGTTCCTGCTTTGAGTCACTGCCTTCACTTCTCTTAGTGATGAGCTGTCCCAGAAGTGTAAGATAAAATAAACCCTCTCCTCCCCACATGGCTTTTGGTCATGGCATCATAGCTGCAGAAAGAGCACTAGAACAGGACGCCCATGGCCTGGAGTTTATGGAATTGTGAGATTAGGGAAGGGGCAGGAAGAAATCAGGGTATCAGTGTCCTGGGTGGGACTTGGAATAGTGAGGAGTGTGCGTGTGACCACCTGGAGAGAATAGGAAGGAGCCTGGGGACATGGAAGTCTGAATGGGGTATCAGCAGGAGTCTGAGAGGAGAGGAGATGTGGCTTCGGCCACTGCCTGTACAGTATATAGTCAGGTCATGTGACCGACTGGCCAGGTTCCCTCTCCTGTGGAAGTCCAGGCCCTGAGTCCATTTTGAGCTTTTTAATCTCTCTGACAAGCCTATCTATAAATCTCAGCCATTGAGCATGCAGATCAGAAGATTTCAGTTCGTTGGAATAATACCCAGATGGGGAGAGAGCTGTGGCTCACATTGCAGGAAGGCTGGGACGTTTGTGGTGGCCCAGCTTTTGGCGAGGTGAGTTATCTCAGGCCAGGCCACCCTGCTGCTCTGTCTCTCGGCAGTCAAGCCAGTATTTACTGTATATTGGTTTTTAAAATTGCAGTACCACATCGATCCCCCTTTCGTTCAGTCCTCACTCCCTGTGGCCCCCTCTCTCAGCCTTCCCCTGCATTGCCGTGTCTTTCTCTGTCTTGCCTCTCTCAATCTGGCTTTTAATGCAGGGTGTTCTCTCCATTATATCCTGTTACCTGTGGTACGTGTTTATATTGCTCTGTTTATTAGCACAGACATTACATCCTCACCTATCCCTGTGTAAAGCTTCTTTAAGTGTGGTTTGACTAATCTCTGCACCCCACGACAGGGAGGAAGTATGGCATCGTCTCCATTTAAATGTGAAGAAATAGGCACTCAGAGAGGCTAATGGAGTGACCAGGTCATGCTTGGATTATACTATGTCATAATAGTGGCTTCTGGTCATCAGAGCTCTCTGTGTGAGCCCAGAACTGCAGTATAAGCTCTCTCCCCCTCCCCAACTCTCTGTCTCTCTTTTCTTCTCTCTCTGTGTGTGTGTGTGTGTGTGTGTGCATGTGTGTGTGGAGTGTGTATGTGTGAGTGTGTGTGTATGTATGAGTGTGTGTGTGAGTGTGCATGCGCACGTGTGTGTGGAGTGAGTGTGTGTATGTATGAGTGTGTGTGAGTGTGTGTGTGTACGTGTGTGTGTGGAGTGAGTGTGTGTGTGTGTGAGTATGGGGGGGGTCAAAGGAAGCCCTCAAGTATCATTCACTTCTCAGCTGCCAGCTACTTAGTTTTTTTGACTAGTGCCCCTTGCTTTCCTGGAGCTCACCAAGCAAGCAGGACTGGCTGGCCAGCCAGCTTCCGGAGTCCACCTGCCTCTGCCTCCCTGGTACTGAGGCTGCAAGAGCACCACCACGCTTGTTTTGTTTTATTGTAAGGGTCAAACTCGGCTTCTCATGCTTGCAGGGCAAGCTCTTTACCGACTGGGTCTTCTCCCCAACCCTAACGCTCCACTCTCATTGATTCTGTGGGTGAGTCCTGTCAGCTTGTTTCACTGGTGAGGATAGGACAGCTAGAGCGGTTAAGTAGTTTAAGGTCGCACAGTGAGTAAGATGACCCCAAGAACCTGTTCCTGCACCCACACTCTCAGCCACTGTTCTCCCAGGTTGTGATTCCAAGATTTACTAAGGACATCAAGACCTTGGTCACTTGGATTTCAGGACCAGAAGAATGTGATTATGTGGAACTTAGATGCCAAGCACAGCAGTTCCATCTAAGAGATGTGGTCTTGGGCATCTCTCCCTGAGCCTGTTTCCCTTTGTAAACTGCTTAGCACCTGTCCTAGATCCTGACTACTGAATAAGTGAAGAGTTACAGCAGGCTGCAGGTCCTGGAACACATGCGGGGACCATCATTTGCCACATTCCTTCCTTTGCAAGAGACATGACCGGCGTGCAGATGTGGAGACTGGGGCTCCAGGCATACTCAGTACTGTGGCAACTGTCACAGTCTGTTGGACTTGGGAATTCCTGGAAGCAAGACTAGAAGTCTTAAAATTAGGAGAGATGGGGGTCACTAGGTGATCACAACATAGCAAGCATGCAATGGAGCCAGGACCTGAGCCCTACGTCACTTACCGTCCTCACAGCTGGGACGCAATAAATATCTACTGGAAGCAACATGAGGGAGGAAGGGGTGGTGTTGGCTCACAGTTTGAGGGGTGCAGTCCACTGTGGTGAGAAAGGCGTGGTGGCAGGAAGGTGAGGTTGCTGGTCCCATGCTTCCACAGCAGGAAGCAAAGAGAGATGCTAGTACTTGGCCCACTTCTTTTTCTCCCCTCCAGTACCCCAACCGTTTATTGCAGACAGGTTTTATTATTTATCTGTTGTGGGTTTTCTCACCCCAATTAACCCCATCTAGAAACCCCCTCACAGATATCCCCGATGCTGTCTCCTTGGTGTCTCCAGATCTTTCCAGATGACAATCAGCAGTAACCACCACAACTCCCCTTTGTGTCAAAGGCCAACTACTGTGCTCTGGGAACCTGTGGGGACGTTGCCTCTCCTAGTGCTTGTGCGTGTGGAGCCCTGGTCAGCTTTAGAGACGTCACTGTGCCTTGATCCCACAGTAGCTGTGGGTTAGGCAATCTACACCCAAATGATAAGAATGAAGGAGCTGAAATACAAAGAGGTGAGGGCACAGGCTGGCGCCACTCAGCAGCTGCTGCGATGGGCTTGGAGCCCCTGAGTCCTGACCACAGTGACACATTCTCCAGATCCCTCTGCCACGGTTCCCTACTTCAGGGTGGACCTGCCCACAGTCTTCATCCCAGCGTTGAGTAGTCAGGATCCGTGGGGACTTTTATCCACATCAGAGGGAAAAAAAGAAAATCAAACCTCAGAAAGGTCCAGTGCTTCTGCTAACGTCACACAGTTTGCAAGTGAGAAGCAGGGGATCCAGTGTCATCCGGGTTCTCATCTGGGCTTTCTGCTCCCATTGCTTGATACGATAACCAGGCCAGGCCCCATTACCTCCGTCTGTGCAGGTGGAAGGCCTCAGTCTTCCCAGGCCAGACACACAGAGGGCAGGCCAGATGGGCAAGGCGGGGACCTTGGCTCCTGAACTCCATCTGATGCAGCTGTCACTGTGTGACTCTCCCCAGTAGGGAGAGACGGCAGCCAGCCCTCCTGGTGGCTGCATCTGCTGATGAGAGAACCCCAGTGGGCTCCAACCCAGCTTCTCCATGGACATGGCTCCCTCCTACCCCAGCTGGGGCTGGAAGCAGGGCTGGCTGCATCTTCCTGATCAGGCAGCAAAGACTGTTAATGCCAGGCTTGCTTCTAGGACAGTAACAAGAGTCTATAAATTCTGAATGATGTTCAGAAGAGTGGCCTGGGCCCTAGGACCCATAAAACCCACATAGCCTCCTAGTCAAGGTGATTAATGGCCCCATCTTCTGTCATTCTTTGCAAGAGAATTTTCTCTTTTTAACTTCTAAACATTCTCATAATCCTTATCAGGACATGGTGGTCTTGGGGTCTTTCATAGGAATGGACCATACCCTAATGAGCACAGAGTAGGTCTGTGATTTGGATAGTAGCCCTGGTTCCCTGATGCTCTCGGGAGCTCTCACCAATGTAACTGTTGGGTAGGTACTTGATGGACCCTGTTCTGAGCACACTACACTTGGGGCTCATTTGGTCCTCTATTCCTCCATGAGACAACCATTTTGTTGCTCTACTGGTTGCTAGAGTACATAGTGAGGAAACCGGCAAGAAGGGGGTCTAGGGAACCCCTCAAGATCACACAGCTAAGCCAGGCTTTGACTCTGTGATGTTAGCAAACCATGTGGGCAACAGGACTAATCAGGACATTTGAAACACAAGCGCTATTACAGAAGGCTCTGGGAATTGGTGTAAGAGGTGGCAGAAAGAGTGGAGGGGATCCGGAAGATCTGAGGACTGCTAGGTGATGCTATCTTCTGGATGCCCCAGGAATGCTACAGCCCACGAAATCACAATAGTATGATTTCTCTCACAAGACTTGAATATGAAAGACCACACTAGCCAACATGCCAACATGGGGGAAATTTTCAGAAGACCCACCCCAAATGAAGAACTGTAAGCAGTTAGTGGCTATTAAAGGAGGAAAAATCAGATTTCTCTAGGGATAAAGCCCCCTGATAGGTTTCCCATTCCAAACATTCATCCAGCCCTAGACATATGTCTATATGGTAACATTAAGTGGACTCTGAAGGTTTTATATATATAATATATATTTATAGATATATATATTCACAAAATAATATAAACAAAAATAATAATAGAAAAAGAGATCATAAATTCAAGATTGGGTGGGAGACACAGGAGGAGTTGGAGGGGTGGAAGTGATGTAAAGATAGTACTAATGTATGAAATGTTCAAAAATTTGAATTTAAATTTAAACAAAAAAGTGTGGACACTATGCCCCATAGCAGGGAAAGAAAGCTGCTGCTCTGGGGGGTGGGGCTGTAACTGCCTCTTCCCTGTCTGACTCTCTGTGGCCTGCAGCTTCAGCACTTCCAAGCTTAGGCAGGTGTCCAGGAGCAAGCAGGGCAGGTAGCGTCTTCGAGTAGTGCCAGAGAAAAAGGATCAGGACAGGAGTCTAGCACCAGGAGGCTCAACTCTGCTTAGACTCCAACTGGCACATGACTGGTGTCCTCCTTAGACCCTCCTACTTGGCTTCTTCTTCCTACCTACTTCCTCTGATGTGGCTTGGGGGAGGGGTGCAGCAGGCAGCACATGGCTTCCGGGCCATCTGGTCTACTACATATACCAGGTCTCCAGTACTGGCCCCTGACCCTAAGCTCCCTGTTAGAGGCAGGATGAATACAGTGACCAGAGTGCCCACTAGGCACCAGGGCTGCTGGAGTCATCCACTGAAGTGCCAGACATCCGGGGAATCTGCTGTTTCTGGCAGACTGCACTGCACCCTAATGCCCTCTATCCCTGTTAAGTGGGGTTTGGTCTCTGCAGTTCATCTGCAGCTCAGCAGGGCTGTCCCATCAGAGGGGAGTAGAGTGGAGGTTCAGCCATCAGGGAGAAGCAAAGGGGCTCTGCTGAGGGTGGGATGGTCATTGAAAGGTGTATGAAGTCCCAAGAGGTCCTTCATCTCAGCACCCCTCACTCGCATGTGGGTGGAAGGTGTTCTCTGAGTTCCTGGCATTGCTCCTTGTTGGGGACGGAGGCCATGTCTACCAGATCTCGCCCTCAAGGTGCACTAGGGCTGATGGGAAGGCAGAGGGATGGACAGGTAATCACCTATCATGCATGACGATGGAGTTGGAGACATGCACTGAGAAACCCTGAAGGCTTCCATTCCAGGAGGTGATTCATTCCTAGCCTCATGGGTCAGTACAAACCTCTCGCATGACCCTACCTCCCTGCTCCTGTCCCTCTAACTCCTGTACACTAACACTGCATGCCTTATCACGGGCACCAAACAGCACTTGGACGGAACAAATGCTCTTTCACCCAGACGACAGCCTCCTGCTTCTTTACCTGCTCTGTGCCCTTGCTCCCTCCTCCATCCAGAGCTTGCTGCTTCCTAGAATACATCCTGCACCATGCCCTTTGCTGTCTTTGGGCCTGTGTGCTTCCTGGGCCCCTTGCCTGGAGTTCCATCTCTCTGCCTTCGCTTGGCCCTCTTTTTCCCCATCCTTCAAGTGTCAGCTCATGTTCACCTAGGGTCACTTGCTCGTACTCTCAGCTCCCATAGCACTTTGCATAGTCTCCATCTTGGCTCCCTTGTTCACTGTACCTCTGCAGCCTGGGAACCATGCAAGGGAAAGGACCAGGGAAGCCCAGAGTGCCCAGGCACAAACTCGGCGGCTCAGTCTAAGTAAATGTAAACCCAGACTCTATGTGGCTCTCTCTGTTTCTCATTTCTTTATGGGCACTGTAGGGAGGATCCTAGTCCTCCCATAGAGCTGTGGTTTGGGTTAAATGAGTTAATATATGGAAAGCACTTAAAACAGTGTCTGGTATATGGCAGGTTCTCAACAAACATTAGCTATCGTTATTATTTTTATATCCAGTGCTTAGAATAGTGCCTGACTCAATAAATATTTGATGATTGGTTGAGACACCTGGGGCTGAAAGGAGCGGAATAAGGTTGGTAAGAGGGAGAGCAATGGTTCTGCTGGAGCCACCTACGGCTTGAGAAACCCCTGGGCCCTACGTTCTACCCCCAAAGGGTAAACTTCATCAGTCTGGCTGTTTTAGCTGTTGAAGCTTTAGAATCTCCTTGGAATTCCGATGCTAGCATTGGGAACTACAGACACAGGAAGGCCAGCAGGGACCATGTCCCAAGGACATAGTACACCAGAAAGCTTTTCTGGAAGAAAGTGGAGCTGGATGGAGGGAGGGTGGAAAGTGAAGTCTGGGTGAATGGCCAGGGCGACAGGCTAAGTGACAGCCTGTCAGACAGTCAGGGTCAGACAGTAGGACTCACAGCATCCTCCACACATAGCGGGACAGTTTCCCTCTGGCAATGTAACCCTGCTGGTCCCAACTTAGCATTCTTCTCTGCTACCCACTGCCATCTCTACTGAGCTCTTTGTATGACTTGTAGGGCCGACCTGGTGCAGGCACTAGGGGTCAGGGTGCAAAGATGGTCCACGCTGTGGCAGCAATTCCAGACTAGGCTGGTGCGTGTGGGGGCAGGGGGAATGGTGGTGTAGAATGAAGCCCAGCCACCACTGTTCCGAGAAACAATCAAACTCAAACTCAGAGTATGTCACTCTGGGCTGGTGGAAACCCATCTCAGGTATGGGACATCGGAAGGCCATGCTCTTTGGGCTCCAAGCCAAACCAAACTCCCAAGTGAACATAGGTGAATTCTGGGTCCTCGATCTCCTAATCCTGAGTGGCCAACAGAGACCCTTCTAGGCTCACTTTCTTTCCTAACTTTACCATTCTCTCCTAACCCTGAGGTCTAAGAACCTTTTGTAGGTCTTCTTTTCCCTGCCTCTAAACTGGTACAGTTTGTAGCTTACATGACATCTGGAGATATCTGTTTCAGCATCAGTTTGTATATTTTCCTAATCTCTGTCAGCTAGTCCTGGATGTTGCTCACACTTGCTGAACCACAATTCCTGGATACCAAGTATATGAATCCAAGCTGGCCGAGTGGCTCTTAACAAAGTGCCCCATGTCTTCCCTGCTGACGTACGCTGTCTGCCAGGCCTTGGAGGCGGCCTGCTGTGGTTGCAACATGAAACACTTTCTACAGGCCCATGTGATTCAACCCTTGACCCTCACATGTGGTGCTGCTTTGAGAAGCTGTGGACCCTTTCTGAGGAGGGGTCTGACAGCTTTGAGGTTCACAGTCCCAGCCACATTTTCTTGTTCTGGATCTTCTTCCTGATCTGCCCAGATGTGAGCAGACAGCTGAACACATTTTCCTGCTGCCGGCCTCTAGGCACCCTTCCCGGGTGCTTTCCCCACTGCGAGGACTGCATCCCCTCAATCCCTGAGTCAAATTGCTTCCCTCTTAGTAGTTTCTTACCAAATATCAGATCACAGTGACTATGTAACTAAAACATCCCATGGAGGGAATGTTCAGCCTGACCCTGCTGCTTACTTGCTGGGTAACTTTGGGCATCATTTGACCTCCCTGTGCCTTGGTCCTTGCCATGGTTAGCTTAGTAAGCTTGAGACAAACTAGAATCACGCTGGCAGATAGTCTCAGTGGGAGATTGTTTACATTGGGCTGATGTGTGGGGAATGCCTTAATTAAGCTAAGGGAAGGGGGAAGACTCAGCCCACTGTGAGTGGCACCATTCCCTAGGCAGGGGTCCTGACTGGTATCCCAATGGAGAAACAGAGCCGAGCACAAGCAAACAAGCCAGGAGAGCAAATGCATTGGCCTCTGCTCTCGAGAGTCAGGGTCTAGCTGCTTAAAGCATGTTGTGATGGGCTGTGACCTGGAACTGCACCCTGAAATAGGACTCTTTCTCCTCTAAGATTCTTTTTGTCCGTTTTTTTTAATCACAGCAGCAGAAATGGAAATAGGACAGTTTTTTATCTGTGGGAGTAGAGGTAGAGGCTCAGAATCATTTGGCCCTCACACTCACAGGGTCTGGCAGCTGCTATTGGTAAGCGCTGAGCCTACTGGCACAGGACGGCTGCAAGACCTGTGGACACAGGCCAACGCCCATTTCCCAGGCAGATGCCCAGAGAGGAGATTCATAGAACAGAATCACAATCCTTGTGTCCTAACCGGACTGTGTGGGAGGATGTGCAGGCTGCTTTCCTAAGAAGCCCAGGCCACCCAGGCCAAGGCCAAGACCATGGCCAGGGCTGAGATTTGACTGACAATGCTCTCTGACCACATTTCTCTGGGGTGGAGTCTGCAGCCTGGAGGTCTTGTCTGTATTATTTGTTTTATGCATGAAGTATTGTGCGGTCCAGGCTGACATCACCTCTGTATGCAGCCAAGGATGACTTTGAAGTTTTGATCCTCCTGCCTCCACTTCACGAGTGCTAGAGGTACAGTAGTATGTCACCACACCAAGTTTCTGTAGGGCTGGGGATTGGACATTGCTAGGCAAGTACTCGGCCAACTGGACTACAGTCCCTGTAGTTAATGGCAAAAAAGCGTATTCGTGAGCGAGGTGAAAATGGAGGGAAAAGCTGGCAATGGAGAAAGAGAACAGTGTTTCTAGGTGAGGGACAAGGCAAGTCCCCAGCACCTCTCATGGCACCCGCTCAGACACCGCTGTTCTTCAGCAGGCCTTCTCCTCGTCACTGTGGATTTTCCAACAGATCTCCAAGAATTCATTCATGAGGTCAAGTCCCGGGAAAGCCTGCTGAAGCTGCCTCCCTCCTGCTGCCTCTGAAGCCCCTCTACATGAGAAGGTCATGTCTGCAGGTTCATGCTCCAGACCTGCTCAGGTGGGACTGCAGAGGATCACATAGGAAGTCTGCATAGAATGCATGTCATCATACTGTGTGGGCTGAGCAGAGACTGTAAATCCACCTCTCCCAGGGCATTTCTTCTCTCCAGGTCTCGGCCATGTGGCCCTCATCGCCTCTGGGGCTGGAGTTCAGAACAGGAATGAAAGGAAGCCGAGATCCAAGCCAGCTTTGCAAAGGGTTTTTAAACAAGGAAGCAGTTTTCTAATTGCCCCCTCTTTTAGCCGAAAGAGCATCAGAAGGCCCTACCTTCTCATCGCATCCTGCTGGTGGGTAACAGATAGAGACCACCATGTTGGTTTTCCTCTCAACCTTTGAGGGTGATGGAAAAGCCAAGGGAAGAACATCTCTTTCTTTACTCATAGAGCTAAAGGATTAGAGTGTGATCACAATTTCCCCCCTCTTCCTTCTTTCCCAGGAGTCTCAGTGGCAGACCACGCATCCTGGCTAGTCTAGGAGCTTGTCTTGCTCTCTCTGACCCCCATCTCATATCTTACCTTCAATACATGTGTAACAGAAGCTCCACACTCACAGAGTCTGGGATGGTAAATGAACCTGATGTTCAAGCCCTCCTTCAAATGCACATTTTTTTCCTCTTTGGACAGCGACATGATAAATGCCAAGGAGTATTGTTGAGGGAGGTATTGCTGAGGGGCCCCAGCGGTTGGCCTTGAGCGTCCCACCTTCCACTAGATCACTGCAGCAAGCTATTATGCAGTCTATTGTTTTAGGTTACATTTTCATATTTCTCTTTGTGTGTGCGCAGAGGTACATGCACGCGCGAGAGCACAAATGCCAGGGTGTGGGTATCAGAGGATATCTTGAGGGCTTGCTCTTTGTTCCCACCATGTGGGTCTGGAGTGGAACTTGAATCAACATAGAGGGACCTTTGCTCCACGGGCCATCTTGCTGGCTCTTGTGGAAAGAGTGTGGCATTCCCTCCAACTACCTGCCAAGTCTTTGTCTTAGAGCTAAAAGAAACTACGAAACTTCAGATCAGTATCTTGGGGCTTCTCTTTGAATACACAGATGCCAAATTATGTTTCTGTCTCCAACAGAGCTTTGACCCAGGTCTACCCATGGCCATCAGAAAGTCATACATGTGGAGGGAGTGCTCCAGACACTGAGATGGCATGACAGTGTGTGGCACTGATGGTGGAGAGTGCTGTCAAGGTCATATCCAGGTTATCCTAGAGTGAAGAGGCCTGTGGTGGTCATGCTGTGGTGTAGGTCCTGTAGGTCACAGAGATGGTCATTGAGATCATGGTATATAGTGCCATTCTGGTGGGATTGGTGGCAGAGGTGACTGCCATGTATTTGTGTATGGTGGTTAAGATTACTGTTCTGATCATAACAGGGTAGGGTTGTGCTGCACTGATGGAGCAGATGACTGTTATGGTCATGGTGTAGCCTAGGGTACCAACTGTGCTGATGGAGGGGATGGCTGTAGTGGTCATGGTGTCTGTCGAGACTCTAATTGCACTGATAGGGAAAACAGGCTGGGTTTCTGCTTTCAGGGTGCAGATGGCTGTTGTTATCATCGTATAGGATGGAATTCTAATTGCATGAGGGTGAAGACGGCTGTCCTGGTCATGGCCTAAGGTGGCATTCTGATCATATTGATGATTCAGGAAATGACTGTGAGGACAGCAGCTTCTAAGTGCATGGATGGTAGGGACAGCTGTATTGTCATGGGTCAGGGTGGGGTTCTGTTGGCACTAATAGTGGAGGTTGCCAAGTGGTCACGTTACACGGTGTGTGTCTTAGGAGTAACCAGGTAATGACATGAGCTGGCAGGTGGTGTCCATGGTAACCACAGGGATGGTGAGGGCAGGGAAGGCTTTGAGGACAAGGCTGGAGATTATGTGGGGATTGTTGCTCCCTGATTTCTATTCTTGTTTCTTGATGTTCTGGGAGATGAGGCAGCTTGTGACATGGTTCCAGGCTCATGGCAGATGCCTTGTGCCCAGAGGGGGAGGCTGCCATGTGGGACTTTGCTGTTTCTACCACAACCTTTGCCTTGGCTCAGTACCAGCTTAGACACAATGGGGGATTTAACAAGCAACAGGTGATGCTCAGCCTAATGGAACCCCCTAAACCACTGATCCCCCAAAGACTTGGCATCATGATAAATGACTGTAGATTGGCAGGACACCTTGGCACCTCTGGCTTTCTGAGCTTCCTCTCTATAAGGAGAAGCAAGGCCCCTAGAGGGAAACCCTCCAAGATCTCCTTGGCTCAGGTTCTGCCCTACTTCTGTTCTTGTGAATCTGGGAGACAGAGAGACAACACCAGACAGAGGCATGAGCCTGGAATACCTCAGAGGGCATTCTGCAGGCATGCAGGGAGGAAGTTGCTGAGCCCACCTGCCAGCTAAAGGCAACTCCCAGAGGACGTGGTTGGGGGCCAGAAGACAGACAGTGGGTAGGCAGCACTTCAGCAAAACCTGTAAGTAGATCTTAATGAGATGTCCGTGTGGCTTCCTCCTACACACACACATACACACACACACACACACACACACACACACACACACACACACACACACACACACACACAACGGACAGTCTCAAACGCACCTGCCGCTTCTGGAAGGACACGACCAGGGGCAAATCCACACCAGGCCTCTTGGGAATTAATGGAGTGTGTATGTGTGTGTGTACATACATTGGCACGCACAATGGAGACTTTCTAGTTGGTCTCTAGGGAAGCCTCTATCTTCAAGCAGTGACAGAAATAGACCTGAGTGTTTTTTGAGGCTTCCCTAGCTGGTTACTATGAGCATGCTGGCATGACCACAGGTCTTGTGCCTGCTGCCTCTCCAGTGACTGTGGGTTCTTCAGGTCTCAAGAGCAGCACGGGAGACTCCTATAAGTCTCTGACCACAGGATGCTGGTAAAAGAGGCCCTCTCCACCCTAGGTGGACCGTGTTTCCACTCATGGATATAAATTGGTAATACACTTTTCTCTCCCTTCTTGTCTACCACTCTGCTCTTGCCCACCCCTGTCCTGCAGTCTACTGTCTGAGATGCCCAGAGCATCGCTATAGATGCAGACAGACAATATTGGCTGTGTGAAGTCATGGTCAATGACAGGGTAGATTTGGGTGTGGTCTAGCTCTCCAATGTCAGTTAGGGGTCTTTGTCTTTGGCTGGGAGCCCACCGAAAATTCCTGAGGTTTACTCAGTTGGTAAAGGGCTTCCCTTGCAAACATGAGAACATGAATTTGATCCCCAAGATCCCACAGAGGGAAAAAGCCAGTTATGGTGGTTCAGGTTTCTCAGAGTGGGGAGGCGGGGGCAGGAGGATCCCTGAGGCTCACCAGCCAGCTAACCTAGCCTAAGAAGAGAGTTTCCAGGCCAGTTAGATGCTCTGTCTCAGAAGAGGGTGGTGATGGTGGTAGGACAGTATCTGAAGAAGGACACCCAAGTTAGTCCTCTGACCGCCACATATGCACGCATGCATATGTACAGGCATCTACATATGCATATGTACCACACATTCAAGAACACATATACACAGATATACACATGAAACCTCAAACCATACATACAATACGTACAAATTCCTAAGGCATGTTAATGGAAGCAAGAGTCTGTGAGCAGGATCCTTGCTGAGTATAGTATTTTGGTTCTGGGCTCTCCTGTCTGTCCTGTCCTTTCAGCATGCTGCTCACAACCCACTGAATCAATCTCATGACCATTAAAATGGATCATAGGCCATGGTGTGATAAGCTTTGCTTGAAGATATGAGACAGATCCGGGGACTGAGTGTGGGAGACCCTGTCTCTTCTAACTTGGGTCAGGAGATTTTCCTTCCCTGGGTGCATCTTCAGTTAGGTTCATGCAGGGTGCTGCTGATGCAGAGCCTCTGCCCTTGGAAGTAGAGCATTGACCATTCCTGCCCCCAGTTTCCTTGATGCTGCTGCCCACTATTTCTAAATGGCTCGGGGCTTCTTACTTCACCCCTTACCCCTCTACCAGGGATGATGACTCTAGCCTCAAAGACTCTGGGCTCAGTCCCAGGAAGAGCCCATAGGACTTAAAGCACTGGATCTCTTAAAGGATTAGCAGCAACAGTGGCTTAGGCGGCCGGCTAGAGCAGAACCTCTGAGAGTTCAGATGCTGGGGGCTTGTGGGTACAGAGAATGCCCAGACTACCATTTCTTCAACTCCGAGACTTATTTAGCAACTTCTGTGTGTCCTGTGTAATGAATGCTAAAATCACAGAATTTGGCCACAAGCTAATGTTTACTGAGTTTCCCCTAAGGAGATTTTCCAGGGCTAACCAGGACAACGCAGGGGGGAGGGGACGAGGTTCCTATTCTTTAGGAGCTGGTAGTCTGGGGGAGAGTAACATTGTGGACATATGGCAAAGCTTTGCTTCATGGCCTTTGGAGGATCCCAAGGAGGGCCCACGAGATAGAGAGGATGAAGGTCGCCCTTCTACACAGCTGCTTGCACATACAGCATTGGGAAGGACAATACCAGAGGATTCGTGACAATTTGTGTTAAGTCCAGGGCAGTCTCGCAGGGTAGGAGCTGGGAAGCTGCAGCGTCAGAAGAGCAAGTTAAACACTGCTCAGTCTGAGGAATGGTGTGGGCAAAGTAGGATCGAACAACCAAGGGAGGGATGAGGCAGGCAAGTGTGAAAAGACAGGTTTGGTTTTACACACACACACACACACACACACACACACACACACAGAGGGGAGAGGGACAGAGGGAGAGAGAGACAGACAGACATGCATGCACACAAAGAGATAGAGACAGACAGACAGAAAGACATGGGGGAAGAGACAGACATACAGAGAGACAGAGAAACAGACAGACAGACAGACAGACAGACAGATACACATCACATACACAGAGGGGAGGAAGAGGGAGGGACACATAGACACACAGAGATAGAGACAGACAGACAGACACAGAGAGGGGGAAAGAGACAGAGAGACAGACAGATACACACACACACACACATACACACATGCACGCACAATCCCCTTCTGGGACCTTTGCTCCTTCACTGATCTTCAGTGCTGGACAACACCTCAGGGTGGAAAGCCAGCTAGGGATTATCAGGGGATTATCTGGGTATTAACCCCAGGGCTCAGGTAGGCACCTCCCCAACATTAAGCTGTGACCCAGCTTCTCCACCAACTATTGTGGCCTTGGGAGTCTCTGCCTGATCAGGTCTGAAACAGCCCAGTGGCTGGGGACTCCAAGTGGCAGGGTGTCACATCCACCACCCGCTCTAGGCAGGATTTACAGCCACAGGAGTGATAAACTAAACTCCGAATAATGTCTCAAGCAGTGGCATCTGGCTATGGGCTGAGAGCTGCGCCCGTAATGGCTTCACTTAGGAGACCTGATTTATGCAGTCTTCAGGAAGCCTCCTGCCTGGCTCTTTGCAGGAGAGCACTTACAGGCTGACCCCTCCCCACCAAGGCACCCCTCCCTCAGTTTGCTGACTGGAAATCCTGGAGAATGGGGTGGGCCTAGCTGCTCCTCCCCTCTCAGCTGAGACCTTGGCCAGCAGGTGGGGAGCATGTCAGGTCCTTTCTCAAGCCTGAAGCTTTTCGCACAGTGACAAAGGCCCCCACAATTCAGCAAGGAAGCCCATGTGCTCCTTCACCAACCACAGAGTTGCATGCAGCCCTAAGGACCAGTGTCTGTCTACTCTGCGAGCACTCAGGATATGGCTGCAATCACTTAGTTCCCCAGGGAGAGCGACCTGGGCTGGAGGACACTGCCAGGGAAGTTTCCCTGGTGTCAGTTTCCTTGGTGCTGGGATAAAAGCAAGGGAGAAAGGGTTTATTTGGCGCATAATTCTAGATTACAGTCCATCACCGGGGTCATCAAGGTGGTAGGAATGCAAGCAACTGGGCTGCATCATATCCACCATCAAGAGCAGGAAGCAATGAATGCATGTCATCTTGCTTTATCCACGACTATACAGCTCAGACTCCCTCTTAGGGAGTGCTGCTGCCCATGACGGGCAGGTCTTTCCACCTAATACCATGAAGACAACCCCTTCTGGACATGTGCACACGTTCTAGATAATCCCTCATGAGCTCTCTTCCCTAGTGAGTCCAGGTTGCATCATGCTGACAACTGAAGCCCACTACAACTGGTACCCCAGAAACCTCAGGTGTGGCATCAAACCACTCCCAAGTAGGAGGCCCCTTTCCACCTCTCTATGAGCAGTCATGGAGTATCCAGAGATGCTCCATTTCAGGTCTTCATCACTCATGGCTGGATGCTTTCTTGTTTAGGTAACTGGACAAGTAAATTCTTGTCCCAAATTCAGAAATGACATAAAAATGAAACTCTCGGGGATTCTGCTAGAAATGTCCTCCATGCAACGAGGCAGCCTGGCCACCAATGAATCATCAGCATTGTCGATTTAGGTCTAACAGCACCAAGCCTTGCCCTTCATTCCTTAGAAAATGTTAATGTTTTTACCTAGAAAGTTCATAGGAATCCTGTGATATTGACAACCCCATGTAGTGCTGGGGTGTAGCTCAGAGGCATAGTGCTTGCCTTGCATGCACAAAGGCCTGGGTTCAATCCCCAGTGCTGCATTAAACAGCCTCATTTGAAAGAAGAGGTAGAGAAAGGTCAGGGAACTTGCCCAAAGCTGCCTGGACTGGCACACTTACCCAAAGTATAGAAGCATCCTTGAGCCCGCAGCCTCTACTATCTCCCTGCTTCTGCCCTCTCTTTTTGGAGGGGGAGGCATCACAGCCCAACCCTCACCACTCTGCTACCCTAACCTAGCTTCATATCACATTCTCCTTGGTATTTGAAGGCCTGTAGGGTTTCAGGGCTCGAGGCAAAGACTTGTCCCAAGGACTACTCAAATGCTGGGTAATCCTCAAGTAGGAGGGAGCCTGCAGGGAGGCCTATCTGATGTTCCTGGCTCCTCCCAGCTACTCCATATCCCAGTTTAGAGCATCCAAGTTTATAACTATTGGGTAAACTCTAGAGTCACCATCAGGAGGGGGTGGTTGGTGGGCAGGATAGGTGGTGTTTGGTGTTTGAAAAGAGTAAACAGTTGATAGTGCAGGTCAAGGAAACCAGAAAATGGCTGGTGTGTCTGGGACAGGACCCCATAGTCATTTTGCTGCTGTCAAGAGAACTATCCTGGTCTTTGGTAGGCCTCTTCTTCGGATGCTTGCTGACTTAGAAAACCAGCACACACACACACACACACACACACACACACACACGAAAAATGATTTACCGTGTAAGGTACTTGGCAGTAAGTAGGTCAGACTCTGAAGGGACAAGGTCAAAAGCATGTTTGGGTTGGGTGGGACCAGCCTCTCCCTGAGCTGTCCATGTAGAAGGCTTCCTCTGTGGTAGAGATTCCCAGGCTTGAGACAGGTAAAGCTGGTGCAGTTTGCTGAGCTCAAGGCCCTGTAACTGAGCCTAAAGATGACTCCTGAGTCTGCTAACAGTGCTTCCTGAACCTGGGACAGCAGGCGCTTGCTCACTCTGCCTGTGTCCCACTATGACCCCTCCGGATGGGGCAGAGACAGCTCATGACTGGCAGCCACCCGCCCCTCCAGATCAATATTTCTGAGTGAAATTTCTTACATCCTGCCAGTTTGTCTCACTTGTGCAGGGGCTGATGGGGGCAGGAGCTGCTTCCCCTTACCCTGCTGAGGTCATCTCCTGAGGAGAGCAAGCTGTGGGCACCTTCCCCAACTCCTGCCCCCTCCAGGCCCAGCCTCCAGCTCTCTTCACTGTGACCTCAATTCCCTGGCTTCTTTCTCTCTGGAGAGGGGGAGGGTGGGCCAGCTGAAGTGCAACCACTCTCTCTTCTGCTTGCCCTTAGAGGAATGTTGGGGAGCAGGCAGGAGGGGCCCCCAGCAGAGTACTTAGAGTGCTTTTAATTATACTTGCTTTTTTTAATGCTGGCAGGGACAATGAGTTATAGTCCCAGGAAAAGGGGAATCCAGGGGAAATGATTTAATCAAGTGTAGAGGGGGGACTGAGTTATCGGAGATGTCAGAGGGAACTTTCCGAACCATGCAAGGCAAAAGGTTTTTTTTTTTTAAAAAAAAATTACAATTATAGTTAATTATACATCCTGTGAAGTGGTTTTGTTAGACACAGAAAGCCGCCCTTACCGCCCGCTTTGGCTGTGGAGACCATTGAGCTTGTGGGCTGTTTTATTGTGGGGTGACTTTAAACCAAGAAACTGGCTGGGGTGGAGAATGGAGAGGGATAGAAGCATCAGTAGGTCAAAGTGAGGACAGGAAGGATTTTACAGAGTAGAAGAGGAGGAGGGAGAAGGGAGGCTGGAGACAGTTAGGGTCTGGGCTTTGGCCCCTCATCTGATTTGGGGCATCAGTTTGTTCATCTGTGCAAGGCGGGGCTCCCCGGAATGCAACAGCCAGAATGCCAAGTCATGACCTGGAGGACCGAGCAGTTATGAAGTTCATGCTCCCTTGACTTAATGGCTGCTCTTAAGAAACAAGGCAGCAAAATAAATAACCAAAAAGAACCTGTTTCCTTCTGCTCCCCATCAGTGTCACTTTGTCTGTCAGGAGGTATCCTGCCACTTTGTCTTCTGACCTAGCTATCTTCGTAGCTCTCTGTTCATAGCTCCCCACACATATTCATCCACCTCCCCATCCATCTACCCTGTCATCCACCCACCCACCCACCCCACCAACCTTCTACCAACTACTCCATCTTCCCATGTATTGGCTCCACTCACCCATCCACCAACCCTACTCATCCCCCATCTACTCGTCTGCCATATCATCATCCACTCATCCGTGCATCTCACTGTCTTTCCACTTCTGGTTTGCTCCTAGGCAGAACCAAGACAGGGAGGCCAGCTTCTCAGAAGGTTCAAAAACAGAACCCCTCAGTGCAGGTACCAACTTAGTTCACTGGGCAGAGACCTCCAGGACTGAAGCAGCATCAGAGCCAAGTCCAGAGTTCACTTAATATGCCTGTTCCTGGGTAGACCTTCCCTTTTGCTTTGGTATGTCATAGATCATGGTCTTCCTTTTGCAGGTGCCTGAAAGGAAGAAGCAGGGGTGTCATTCCCAAGTGATAGCAATGGGCCAGTCTACAGAAAGGCCTGGTGTGTAGTTGGGGGATGGAGGCTGAGGATGGTTGTTCCTCTGAAAACCTGGAAGACGGAATTTCTGCCTGAAGTCATTGAGGGAAGGTGACCACTAGTACCCAAGGCTAGAAAAGTGTCTGTCCACTGAACTCTGGGCAAAACAGGAGCAGGAAGTGTAAAACTAGAACTCCGACTGCTTGACTCCTGCTTCCTAACAGAAAGTACCACATCCCAGCCATCTACAGAGTTAAACCCAACTCTACAGGCTGCGTGTTCCACAGCTTCCTACAACCCCAGTTCTAGGGCTCTGATGCCTTCTTCTGGTTTCCGAAGGCATCTGCACACTTGTGATGCACATACCCACACACAGATGCACACACATACACATAAAATAAAAATAAATGAAACTTTAAATAAACACACTGTAAAACAGCCTTGCCTTCAGAGGCCTTCCTGTCCAGGACCCAGAGGGGACATTCCTCTCTTGCTATACAGCCTCACGAGGCTCCCATCCCCCAGCTGCCCAGTGTGTGAAACGCTTTAGGTTTTCATTTGATGTGACTCTGTTCCCATCACTGCTTTCAGCCCTTTGACTATTGTTCTATGTATTTTCCCCCGTGTGTATGTGTTGATTACTAGAAGAAAACTGGCTGTGCTGATGCGCCCATTTCTTCACTTTAGAAATCTATTCCAACCTGGCTGAGCGTTACCACGGCTAGCCCTCCGAACAGTCAGACGGCAGAGGCAGGCTTAGCCACAAGAAGCATCTTTGTCCTAGGGGTGCAGGTTAATTAGAAACCGGTAATGTCAGAGGCAAGCAACATGGGGTCTCTGCCCACCAGACAGGAGACTGAAAAGGAGGGCAAATAAAAAGGAGGAGACTCTGCCCCGGGCAGAGAGTGCGAGCAGAGGGGTGTGTTCTGCTCCTGAGAACTAGGGAAGCATCAGCCAGCCCTGAAGAGCCTTCGCTTGTTGGATGGCTGAGGGGTTAGGTGCATGATTTAAGGATGGAAGTGTCACTGGAGAAGACAAACAAGAATGGAGTGCAGAAATATTCTAGTCAAGAAAGACCCACAACAGGAACTCTGTTTGTTTTAAAGGATTCTTACAAAGAAAGATGGCAAAGAATGTGCAAATAATAGCAGCTGATTGATAGGCTAGAGTGTGCTTTTCTTTCCTTTAAGAAATTAATTTTAATTAAATCTCTCTTCCTCTCTCTCTCTCTCTCTCTCTCTCTCTCTCTCTGTGTGTGTGTGTGTGTGTGTGTGTGTGTGTGTGTGTGTGTGTGTGTGTGTGTGTGTGTTTGCATGTATATGGAGGTCAGAGGACCTGGATCAGTTCTTTTTACCCTATGAGTCTAGTGATCAAACTTGGCCTTGGCCACTATTGTCTTTACTATCTGAGCCACCATGCTGGCCTAAGAAATAATTCTAAGTAAAAAAGAAGAGCTCAAATGATTTGGGGACTTTACCAACTTATGCTTTGTATTTTAATTATCTGATGTTCTTTGCTGTAGGTGTGACTTGGCATGAATCTATCTCTTGTCCACGGTGGTATACTTAACCTGGGGGATAACACATGTAAATCCCATGTGGCTGTGGCTACTTCAGTTTCTACAGATGACAAAAGCGGATAGAAAACAGTCTTAACACAGAAACCAATTATTCGGTGTTGACCTTTGGCCAACAGCACTGCCATCAACTGGGAATTAGAAAGAATTACACATTCCAGCCCTCCTCCCCGTCTTAGTTATGTTTCTCCCCAATGTGCCCAAATCCCCAACCAGAAGCTGCTTAAGGGAGAAGAGTTTATTATGACTCACAGTTTGAGAGAATACAGCCCATCATGGTGGGGAAGCAGGGCCCCAGAAGCTGTCTGGTCACACAGCTGCTTCTGTCAGGAGCACAGGATGAACAGGAAGGGGTGGGGCTCAAAGCCTGCCCCACAGTGACTCACTTCCTCTATCAAGATTCTACTTCTTTAAAGCCCCACAAACCTCCCAGCTGGGGTCATGTGTTCAAACACGTGAGCCTAGAGGTGGCTAGCTCACATTCAGACCATAACAACCCCAGACCACTGCTGGAGAAGACCGACTTGCAGAAACCTAGTGTGCACATCACCTGGAGGGATGGGCCTGGACTGGGAACCGAGAATCCTTTTCCAACAGATTTTGAAGTGTTGACAAGCTGCTGGAGGCCACGGGCTGGGAACCGCTGCTCAGAGAATGAGACAGAAACACCTGCTCCCTAACACGGGTGTGGGTAAAATGTGGGAGTGGGGTGCCTTCCCCTTGTCAGCAGATGGTGTGACTTAGGTGGGTGGTTCTTCCTTTGGGCTTCAGAAAAGTGAAGGAGTTGGGCTTGGTAGGCTTACGTGTTAATTCTTTCCACATCTTTTCTTTCCTGTTTTGTTTTCTAATTGTGTGTGTTGAGGGGGTGCAGTTTTATATGCACATGTTCATCTTGTTGTGTGCCTATGCGTGCATGAGTGTGTGTGCATGCATGTGTGTGTGTGTGTGTGTGTCTGTCTGTCTGTCTGTCGGTCTGTGTCTGTGTGTGGAGGCCAGAGGTTGATGTCAGGTGTTTTTTTCCTCACTTCCCACATTCTTTATTCATGTAATTATTTTTAATTGTAAGGAGGTTGATATATGGACACAAATGCAGGTACAAATAATGGCAAGAGGTGCCAACCTCCCTGGAGCTGGAGTTACAGGCCGTTATGAGCTGCCCAATGTAGGTGCTGGAAATTGCCCTTGGCTCCTCCGTAAGAGCAGTAGGTGCTTTTAACCACTGAGCCATCTTTACAGTTCCTATATATTTATTGTGAGACACAGTCTCTCACTGAAGCAGGAGCTTACCGATTCAGCTGGGCTGGCTACCAACAAGCTCCAGGGAACCCCAGTGTTACAGACACATGCTATCCCAATCAGCTTTTAATAGATGCTAGGGATCTGAACTTGTCCTCGTGCTTGCCTGGAAAGTGCTTTACTGACTGAGCCATTTTTTCAATGGCATTGCTCTCCTTTTTAACATCTGACCTCATTGCATGCATGTGTCAAAACGGAAGAAGGATAACTCTTTTCCCACTGTTCTTACCGGCATGCTCTGGCAATCCATCATTCTACACCAGTGTGTCATGGACCATCTTGGCATCATGAGTTGGATAGCTTCATCCTGGAATCCATCCCCAAGAACCACTCCTAGTAGGCACATGATGTTCTTATTAATCAATGCTAGATGCTATGATGGAATCCAAAGAGATGGATTAAGTTCAAGAGAGAAATGCTACCACAAACTCAACTTGAACATGGAGAGATGAAGGCAAACACTTCTCGGTTCTTGTGCCTAAAAAGCTCAGTTATAGAGCATCTTGGACAGCCCTGGGCTCCATTTGCTGTTGACTCTGAGTCTTACTGTCTTCTCTGCATGCTTCTTGTGTCCTTCTGAGGCTGATGTCTGTCAGTGTACACCCTACTTTCTTTAAGAATGTGCATTCCCAGAGGGCAGAAACCCTGTCTCTGATACAGCATCAACCATTGGTTAGAACCATCCCTGGTGCACAGTCAGCTTTCTGCAAACCCTGTTCCTGGGGCTGGAGAGATGGCTCAGCAGTTGAGAGTACTGGCTGCTTCTCCAGAGGACATGAGTTCAGTTCCTAGTACCCACTTGAGAGGGGGGAGGCTCACAACAGCCTGTACTGTCAATTGCTGGGCTCTGACGCCCTCTGCTGGTCACTGTAGGCACTGCACACACATGAATTCTCTCACACACACACTCCATATAAATAAACCTAAAAAACCCAAACTGTGACTAGATGCTCCGTTTGTAAGAGTCACTGTAAGTGGACAGACTTGGACCCCACATTCCTCTGAATGTCCTGGACCATCACCAATGATCTTAGTGTCATCCACAGATTCCATGCTGGAGGTGGAAATAGAGTCAGCTTCCTCAGATTCACAAAGGCGCTTCGTGGATGTTGGGGCTTTCATGTCTGACCTTTGGAAGTCAGCCCCGACTTCCCCTGCACACTGCCTCTTAGCTGCCAACACAAACTCTCGTATCCACATACACTTCCACCCTACCGCTTGCACATGAAAAACACTCAGCGCACCCTGATGGAGACACTGAAATGTCACTCAGTTACCGCTCCTGCCCTCTAGCAACTTCCAGGGTTTTGTGTTCTCCTACTCAGCCATCACTGATGATTCAAATACAAACTGGTGATTTGGTCATCCTCAACTTCTTCATGCCTAGCATGGACTAGTGGAGGGAAAATGTGAGACTTGGACGACAGCAAAGGAAAGCCACAATCTGGCCACTGTCCCATGTCCCTAGACTCTCTTGGCAGTGGATGCCTTTCGTGGTTAGGTAGGAGGTCCTCCCCACCCTTCATCTTCTCTGAACCCCTGAAATGGACATTGAGAGGACCATCCATCTCTCCAGATGCCACATTGTTGGAGGATGTTGGGAAATTGGGGTTTGTGCCATCAAGGGCCATTGACAGCCAGGCTTGACAGTATAATTCTCTGTACGGGCTTTAAATTTCCAGTCTGTTTACTTCCCAGTCGATACCATGTGCCAATAAATGTAACCACAAGATATTGCTGAGTCAGTCTTAAGTCTGAACGCCATCTCCTAGCAACAGGCTTCCTTGCTCTGTTTATTTCCTTGGATTTTAGTTTCCCAGCCTCTGCCTCCTTAGGGAGTTGTAGGGTCCCAGAGAGGCATCACAGCTCTACTCTTTGCTACTGGCTAGACCCCAGCTCCATCCTCACAAGGAGAGCAATTTTCCTCACTGCCAGAAGATGCTCCATTGCAAAAGACACGTGCATGGACGCGTGCATCTACTGGTCCTTCCCGTATGTCCCATAGCAGCTCCCACATGACACCATGTCTTCTCTATCCCCACCAGGTCAGACTATCATGATCTTGGGAAACACAGTTTGTGGGCCACACTGTCAGCAGGGCCTCCTACCAAAGCTGCACTTTCTCATTTCCCTCTCTCCCTTCTCTGTGGGCTGGCGTGAACCAAAGTAAAGTCTTTTATGTTAAACCTTATTATTTTTTTAATGAAAGCCAGAAAGCTGTCAATTTATTTTAATATCCCAAGTGTGTTTTTCTTACCTGCTGCGCTGGTTCGTTTTTGTCAACTTGACACAAACCTGGAGTCATCTGGGAAGAGAAAATCTCAATTGAGAAAGCTTCCATCAGCTTGGCCCATAGACAAGTCTGGGACATTTTCTTGATTGGTTATTGATGATTGACATGAGAGGATCCAGCTCATTGCAGCCATGGTCACTGCTGAGCAGGTGGTCCTGGGTGGCATAATAAAGCAGGCTCAGTAAGCCTGGGGAACAGCCAGCAAGCAGTTTCCTTTGTGGCTTCTGTTTCAGTTCCTGCCGCCAGGTTCCTGGCTTGACTTCCCCAGTGATGGACTGTAGTCCAGACCTGTTAAGCATGCCCCCCTTCACCCATTTGCTTTAGTCAGGGTGCTTATCACCACAACCGAAGCAAACTACTACACCTGCTTTTAGCCTTCTGTGACACCCGGCCTGACACAAAGAGGACATGAGGCTTTAATTCAGTCACAGGGTCCTTGCTCTTGCACGGCTGGAGGGGTGACAGCTCTGCTGTGCAGATGGGAGCGGGCTTTCCTTCTCAAATCATTCTGCTGCCATTTGCTAAGAAACTGTCTTGTAAATACACAACTCTGTAATGACTGTGCTGTCAGAAATAGCTTAGAGTTATTCAATCCACAGGACTCAGAAGCCCTGAATAGTCAAACCTTTGCTTCTTGCTCACCCCAATCCTTTGGCTTAGTTGTAGAAATCGTGTGAGTCCTACTCAAGTTTCAGGGTCAAGGATGTCAGCACCCCATTTCTGACGCAAAGTTCCCAGCCTGCTTGTGTCTTTGTTGATGAGTAACTGGAAGCCCAATTTGATTTGATGTTTTAAAGCTTTAAATAACTTTTTATTGTTTTATTGCACTATACATTTTTTCCCATTCCTCTCTCTTCCTTCCCTCTCTCCTTCTACCCTCTCCCATGATCCCCATGCTCCAAATTTACCCAGGATATCTTGTCTTTCCCTCTTTCTTATGTAGATCCATGCATGTCTCTCTTTGGGTCCTCTTTGCTGTCTAGGTTCTCTGGGGTTGTGGATTGTAGGCTGATTTTTCTTTGCTTTATATCTAAAAGCCACTTATGAGTGAGTACATATTATATTTGACTTTCTGGGTCTGGGTTACCTCACTCTTTTTTCTAGACTCATACATTTGCCTGCAAATTTCAAGACATCATTATTTTTTTACCCCTGAGTAATACTCCATTGTGTAAATGTAGTACATTTTCTTTATCCATTCTTCTGTTGGGGTCATCTAGGTTGTTTTCAGGTTCCGGTTATTATGAATAATGTTGCTATGAACAAAGCAGAGCACATGTCCTTGGGGTATGATTGAGCACCCTTTGAGTGTATATCTAAAAGTGGTATTACTGGGTCTTGGGATAGATTGTTTCCTAATTTTCTGAGAAATCACCATACTGATATCCAAAGTGGCTACACAAGTTTGCACTCCCACCAGCAATGCAGGAGTGTTCCCCTTAGCCCACATCATCTCCAGAACAATCTGTTATCAATGTTTTTTATCTTGGCCATTCTTACAGGTGTAAGATGGAATCTCAGAGTTGTTTTGATTTGTACTTCTCTGATGGCTAAGGTTGTTGAACATTTCCTTAAGTGTCTTTCAGCCATTTTAGATTCCTCTATTGAGAGTTCTCTGTTTAGGTCTGTAGCCCATTTTTTATTGGATTTTTTTTATGACAAGTTTCTTGAGTTCTTTGTATATTTTGAAGGTTAGTCCTCTGTCCGATGTTGGGTTGGTGAAGATCTTTTCCCATTCTGTAGGCTGCCATATTGTCTTGTTGACCATGTCCTTTGCTTTACAGAAGCTTCTCAGTTTCAGAAGGTCCCATTTATTAAATGTTTCTTTCAGTGTCTGTGCTACTGGGCTTATATATAGGAAGTATTCTCCTGTGTCAATGTGTTCAAGTGTACTTCCCACTTTCTCTTCTATGAGGTTCAGTGTGGTTGGTTTTATATTGAGGTATTTGATCTATTTGGACTTGAGTTTTGTGCATGGGGATAGATATGGATCTATTTTCATTCTTCTACATGTTGATATCCAGTTATGCTAGCACCATTTGTTGAATATGCTCTTTTTCTATTTTATATTTTTAGCTTCTTTGTCAAAAATCAGGTGTTCATAGGTGTGTGAATTGATATCCAGGTCTTCGATTCAATTCCATTGGTCCTCCTGTCTGTTTTTATGCCAATACCAGGCTGTTTTCAGTACTATAGATCTGTAGTAGAGTTTGAAGTCAGGGATTGTGATGCCTCCAGAAGTTCTTTTATTGTATAGGATTGTTTTGGCTATGCTGACTTTTTTGCTTTTCCATATGAAGTTGAGTATTTTTCTTTCAAGGTCTTTGAAGAATTTTCTGGGACTTTGATGGGTATTGAATTGAATCTGTGGGTTGCTTTTGGTAAGATTGCCATTTTTACTATGTTAATTCTGCCTACCCAAGAGCATGGGAGATCTTTCCACTTTCTGGTGTCTTTGTCATTTTTTATTTTTTATTTATACCTATTTGCCTGGCTGGGAGTAGGTGTGTGCATGTGAGTGCAGGCGCTCATGAAGTTCAGAAGAGGCACCACGTCCCCTGGAGCTGGAGTTGCATGCAACTGAGCGTCATCCCATGTTGGTGCTGGGGACTGAACTCGGGTCCTCTTGCCGAAGAAGTATGCACTCTTAACCACTGAGCCACCTCTACTGCCCCTGACCTAACTTTATAAAATGAGATCTATTTGCTTGTGATAGATGTGAACTCCCAGTGGATTCCTCAATGTTTGGCTCCTTGCTTCCTGTGTATTGACTGTATCCTCAGAGCAGCCTTCTCCCCCGATAGTGAGATGTAGGCTGTGCATATCCATCGATCAGCTTATAAAGCAGCTATGACACATTACCCCAACAGCATCAGGAGAACAGCTGACTCCACAACGACTGGACCTTCTGCGGGACACAGGTGCAACACTTACCCAGTCACTGTGACCTCTGGCATGAAAGATCTGGCACTGGGGCCAGAGCAGAGTGACTTTTTCAGAACCAGGTAGCTCCCTAGGCTGAAAACAGAGCTTGTGGGAAGATAGCCACACATTCTCCTGATGGGAGGATGATGCAAAGCTGCTGATGGCTGTCATTTGTGGAGTGCTTCTCTGTGTCTTGAGTGCCCAGAATAACCTGTAACTACAGGGAGGTACTAATTTTACTCCCGTTGAAAATAGATAGGAAAACTGAGGCTTTTACATAAGGAACATGACTGGTAAATATCAGAGTGGAAATATGGCCCAGAGTCTGTCAGAGCCCATGAAAACAAGGCTTTAGGATCTCAGCTCCCTGAAGCTGTGCTTTCCTCAGGGCCTCAGTGGGAGACAGATGGCAAGCAAGCCAGCAAGTTATTTTGAAAGGATGTGGGTGTGGCGTAGGGAAGCCATGAGAATAGTGATAAACCCTGGGGCCAGTAACCCAGGGAAGACTTTTCCTCCCCTAAAGTGAGAGGGGTGGAAGGAGGCAGGTTGCCCATAGTGTGGACAGTACCCAGAAAGTGTCCCACCAGCAAGTCAGTGTGCCTCTTGTTCCCTCCAGCTTGCTCCCATCCCCCCAACAGGTGGAGACTGAGTTGCAGTGGTCACTGATGTGAAGCTCACCAAACAGCCTCCTGGACAGTGGTCAGCTGGAGAAGGGTGATTGGAGGGTCAGGAAGTGTAAACAAGGGATACCAGCATGGGAAACTAGGGTTCAGGGGACTTTGATGTGGCAAGGGAGAATGTATGAGCAGGAACGCCACCAGGGGTATCACTTATGACATTAGTCAAGATTTATTTTATTGCCACTTTTTGCAACAATAGTACATTGCTTATTTTTACTTAATTGTTAATTATTTACTTTATTTATTGTTTTATTTACTAGTTGTTTATTGTTTTGTTTTATTATTTGATTTACGACAGTTGTTTATGTAACTTTTTGAATAGTTACAGTCCACTTATCCCCTCATATACGTGTGCAGCCAATCTTCAGCCAACCTTTTCTGAGCATCGTACTAGGTCTAGTGAGCAGGGAGGGAGCCATGGTGCCTTCCCTTCAGTCTAATAGTGGGACTTCAATTAGAGGAAACAAGGCGGGCCGCTGAGCATAATGTACATCAGCAGAGCATGCTGAGGGTAACTGTTTCCCCTTGAGGTCCCAGGATTAGTCACTGTCTGCCCATGTGACAGGTCTCGCCAACCCAGGCTGGCCTTGTCCCAGCAATCTTTCTACCTTTACCTCTCAAGTGTTGGGGTTCAGGACTGTATCACCACAGCCAGGTAAGCCAAAAGATATTCTTAAGCAAGTCAAATGTGGTGCTTGTTAACTGTGATTCTCCTATGTGTGACTTCAAATTGTCCTATCCATTGTAGGTCACTGTCTGGGGTCTCCTTTGGTAGGTTAGGAGAAGCAAGGCTCGAAGATAAAACCGTTTCCAAGAGGGGAAGACCAAGCTTTGGGCATCCGCCTGCTCCTGTTCAAAAGAGACCCCAATGAACATGAGTCTAGATTTCAGGTGGCTACCGGGGACCTGAAGTCAGATCAGCAGGTCACTGGGATTAACATAGCCTTCTGTCTAAGCAAGGATGAGCTCTTAGCCTCTGATGCAAAGATTTGACACAGCCATCTGGAATGTGCCAGACATGAAGACCAAGCAGACACTGAAAAGCCTCGTCCTCTGCTGTGCCCAGGTACTCCGCTCCCTGCACCAAACCCCAGTGCTGCCAGTAGCCAGAACTGTCCGCCCAGCTGCCATCTCAGTCCTTTACCTCCCTCACTCTCTGTCCCCAGCTGAGCTGTGACCCTCACAAACCACCCCGAAGGTGGGGCTGCAGGACTAGCTCTGTAGTGCATTGTTTGCCTAGTGGGCAGGAGGTCCAGAGTTCTAGAGCTGGAGCTGGCTTGGCACTCCAATCCTAGAGATGGGGGACGCAAATTCGGCAGGCACTACATGATATATGATGGGAGTATCTTTAGCTTCCTCTCCTTTGTAACCAGCAGCTCAACAGAGTACTATGCATGCTGGCTTTTGGTGACTGTGTGCAGGTGTATTTACATGTGGGCACAGGATAACTTCGGGTATCATTCATCCCTCAAGCTGCCCGCCTGTTTCCTGAGGCAGAGTCTCTCAATAGCCTGGAACTTCCCAAGTGGGCTAGGCTGGCTGACCAGCTCACCCCGAGGACTACCTGTCTCTGCCTCCCCAGTGATGGGATTATAATTGTGTGTCACCACACTGAGCTTTTAAAAACATGGATCCTGGGATTCAAACTCAAGTCCTCCTGCTTACAAAGCAAGCATTTTACTCATGGAGCCATCTTTCCAGCCCTTCATCCCTCTAATTATAAAAAAAAAATGAAGATTTGGGGTCCAAAGAGGAAAGCAAATTCATTGCATGGGATCATCTAGAGAGCTGGTCATTGAGTTGAGACTTTCTTTCCTGGCCAGAAATACTTCTGCAATGCAAAATGCAGGTTGCCCTCACCCCCATTGGCTGAGGAGATGGATGACATGCCCTCTGAAACTAGACACTTAAACTGAACTCCAAAATGGGAGCAGGCATTTGATTCCTGCGAGCATGAAGCTGTTTTCTCACTACTTGGTTACAGGAGGCCATTGGAGCTCCTGGTTTTCCAGATCTGAATCTTTGGTCTAGGAGGAAGCGGTATAGGCTCTTTGGGGGACATGGGTATATGGGCCACTTAGGTGTCCAGCCAGGGCCCAGGGGAACTGAGTAATCTAGAGCTGTTGACTCCAATCCTGTCAGAAAGGCTTAGCCACAGGAATCCCGGGCCTGGAGCTCAGGGCAACAAAGGCTGGCTTTTATCACAGCTTCCTATTGACACTGAAAGTTTGAGATGAATAAAATGAAAGGCCAGAACAGGCCTAAACAACTCAGCCCCAGGTGAGACATTCAGGCTACTATTGTAGGCTAAGATGCTAGAGACATACAGAAGCCTGTTTGTGTAGGGGTTAGGAAGTCTTCTTGCAGGCCAGGCTGGGATAGAGAATTTGCACCCAGACCTGGGGCTACTGTGTCCCTGCCTCCATCTCAGTTGGGCTTGGGGGTCACTGGCTATTTGTATCCCAGTGTGAAAGAGAGGGACTACATGGCCTGCATGTCAGGGTTCTGATAGTGTGGAAGGTTGAAATGCCCAATGGGCTTTATCCCAACCATTCCCGCTCCAAAAGGCCCCACCATCTACTCTGCCTCCTTGTAGGTACAGGTTCAGGGAGGCTGGAGGGTTGGCTCTGAGGTTCAAGAGCACATACTATTCTTGCAGAGGACCTAAGTGTATCTATGCACACACACACACACACAATTTAAAAAATCCCATCTTTTGAAGATGCTGGTTTAGGGGATCCAAAGAGAGAAAACAGCATGTGGGGCCATCCAGGGAGCCAGCCATTGGGGAGGGACTTCCTCTTTCTGGTCAGCACCACTGTACTATGGAAATGCAGGCTGTGTTCAGCCTTAATGGACCGGGACCTTCCAACATGATCAGACTCTCTCAAAGTTCTTCAGTGCCTCCTCAACCTTGCATCGAAGAGAGAGAGACTAACAACTCTCTTGTCCCAACTTCTCTACTTACACCAGCCCCTACAAAGCCGGAGATTGGCAGGAATTCCCCAGGATGTGAAGACTCTGCCAGGCCCAGGTCCCACATGCCTACAAGCCGGACATTTAGAACTGGCTGTAGGCATTTGCCACACTGAGGACAAGGGAACCTGCATTTCATGAGGGCAGAGAATAGAGAGAGTAAGCGGAGGCAAGCACCCAGGTTGGCTTTCTTTTCAGCATGCTGCCAGGATGCCCAACTCTGCTAATACAAAAGATGTCCAAGCCAGGGAAGCCCCCAGGGACCTGACCCGTAATTATTATCCCTTTCCTTTGATTTTTCTCTGTGCAGCAGCAACATTCCTGCTAGGCTTGGAGCTGAAAAACAGCACCATGTCAAGCTTAAGAGATTTATAAACAGTGGAAAAAAATCACAGGCTTGTTTCCCCTCTGCTCATTTCCTCTCTGTGTGGCCGTGGAGAGAGAGGCTGGCAGAGGCAGCTTGGTGACAGGAGTCGAGTCAGAGTGGGGAGGACACAGATGTGTAAGGCACCCAGGGTGTGCATGGGCCAGAAGCTGAGTGTAAGCCAAGGATGCAGTGAGTCTGCCAAAAGCCCTGAAAAAACTGCCTCTGTTGGCAACGAAGCAGGTACCTACACATTGCGGTGTATGTATTGTTAACACGGCCCAGGCTTTATCAGGAAAGGATTTATAGAGCTCGTGTAAGCCGTGGAGCCAGGAGGAGAGAGATGATTGTCCCTCTGGTGCCCTTGCTGAGGAGGAAAGATCTGGTCAAGCTGAAGCGGTATTTCTGTATCACAAGGAGAAGCATGCTAGGCATGCTAGTGACTGGTCAGGTTGGAAGGTCCACCATGCAACATTAATCAGATTGTGAGTCTCCAAGCTGGTGGGCACTCAGAAGGCCCTCAGACTTGGTCACTCACTTTGGACCGTCCATTGTATGAAAGGACAGGGCACTGGGAATCTGCAGCCTGTTCCTTCATGGCCACACCCTTTGCCCGAATCCTTTCCTCTGCTTATGGGATATTTTGCATTAGATGCCTTTGGATAAATGGGGACATGCAGCTCCAGGTAGTCACACTTCCCCACTGGCTCTTCAGAGGCCTAGGGCTCTCCTCCCAGTGAGAACAAGGGAGAGGGCCAAACTTCAGGAGGCAGCCTGAGGGGCCCACTTTCCAACAGGAGACTGGAGAAGCAATGGTACTGGGGTCAGTTCCACCGGCTGCGAGTAAGTTTTGAGCAGAGCTGGGATGGGAAGAGAGGACCACAGAAGGTCTTCTTGTATCTTAACTCTTTTCATAGTGTTGCTCAGAGGCCAAGGGCAGAAGTGCCCCTCTGATAGCCTGAGGGAGGGCTGCTGGCCCTGAAGACTCAGCACTTGGCGGATGTGTCTATGATAAGGGTGTTCCACTGTGAGCTTCCCATTCACCCATCCACCCATCACCATGGCCCCGCGGTCGGCCTTCCATTCTCCTCGTTTCCTCTTCCTTTTCTCCTTCCTTGTCCCCTGACTTTCCTACTCTTTCTTCTCTTCTTCATCATCCCACCCCCTCCCTCTTTCTGGTCAAGTCTCCCTTTTTCTCCCTCCTCTTCCTTCTCCTCCTCATTCCCTTCTCTCCTTCTTCCTTTCCCTGGCCCCAATACTGCAGTGCCTGGGCTGCATTCCTAATGATCCCCTGCTGCTTCTGTCAACTCTCAGGGCCCAGGTTTCCTAATTGGAAAAGCTCGCAGGCTGCAAGCCTGCCTTGGAAAGGCAATCACCAGAAGCCTACAGAGCTCCTTGCAGAGGCTGAGGAGCCTCTTCCTGGCACTGTCCTGGTTTTCACATAGAATTGACAGGCACGTGCCTGCAGACAGCCCCACTACGAGATAGATCATGAGTGCATGCCTGTATGAGTCTATAGATGTGTGGGCTCTGTGGACAGGCTGAGTGTGCCTCTGGGTGTCTGACGGTAAGCTGTCATGGCGTCTGATGATGCATTTGCTTGAAGAACACCGAGGGAGCCTCTCTGTGGCCTGGAAGCCCACTGTTTGGCACCAGTCTCTCAGAGAGGGAGAGGCGCTGGATTGGACACCTCTGCTCAGGCAGAGGTTCCTGTGTAGTTCAGCCACGTTTCTCTGCCCACTTAGAGCTGCTGAGAGCACCTGTGCCTGCGGTCCGTGCATCTGAGACCTTGCCGGTGATCTTTATTTCCCTTTGGGCTTTGTCGCAGTGCCCCAGGCCTGCTCTCTGTCATATTTTCTCTCTCTCTCTCTCTCTCTCTCTCTCTCTCTCTCTCTCTCTCTCTCTCTGTGTGTGTGTGTGTGTGTGTGTGTGTGTGTGTGTAGGTAAATAGGTATACATACATACATGTGTATGAATGTGTGTAGAGAGGCAAGAGGACAGCATCCAATGTGGCTCTTCAGTCACAGTCCTTATTTTGGGGGACAAGGTCTCTCATGGGGACCTGATCTCTCTGATTAGACTGCTTAGCCAGTGAGCCCCAGAGATTCACCTATGTCTACCTCCGCAGTGCTGGGATTGCAAGACTTTGCCACCATCCCTGACTTTTCTTTTTTTAATGGGTTCTAGGGTTGAATGCAGATCCTCATGTTTAGAAGACAGTTTACTTTTGATCTATCTTGCCAGCACCTTCATTCTTAAGTTTAGACACGAGGTTCTGGGGGTTTTGCCTCCAGTACCCTGATACCTGCCTCTACCCACCCCCAATGTCCACCTTGTTTCATCCAGTACCTCACAAACACCCACAATAGAGATTCCTTTCTGGGAAGATTCCAGAACAACCAGGTACTCAGAGGCATGACCATGGGGCAGAGCCAATCTGGTCCACCTGGGATGGGGGTGGTCAGGCAGTTTTCCTTCTCTGCCTCTGGCACAGATGGTCTCTGGTGACTTGATGGAGAGGATGGAATTATCTGGTGTTCTAGGCATTCTGGCACACGTGCCCTGGGATGTGACACCCTGCACAAGCAGGATAATATTGGAGGTACAGTATGTGCCACAGGAGTGTACTTTGGTGGCTTTAGACTGGATTCCGTAAGGGGAAGGCTGGAGTCTGCTGGTTGGACCTGTGGCAGAGTGAAGGTGCCCCCCAGTTTCTGAACTGCACTCTGGGAACTTAGCCACCCTTATGCCTCAGCATGTAGGGAGGAACCAGCACCTAGGACTCTGCCTCACAGCCCTGGTCTTTCCCTGGATAGAGACCTCTTCCTTCCTGACCCTAGTAGCCTCCTGCAACCTGGTGGCCTCCTCACCCTGGTCCCCCATGGAGCTGGGATAGGATATTCATTTTCCAGATTATAGAATTATAATATGATAGAATTCTTCCATTATAGAAACTTGCATCCCTGGGCACCTATGGCCTTTGCTGTGCCCCTCTGACCTCTGAGAGCAGTTGGACCCCTGCAGCAAGGAAGGAAACTTAGAGGGAGGAAGACACAGCACGAGAGGCTTAGGAGAAGGGCCAGTCTCACTCACAGTTCACGCTCAGAATGAAAATACCATTGTGTTCATTATGCTCTCTGCCTCCAACACTACTGTGCGGCAGTGGCAGCTGGCAGCCCCTCAAGGCGACATCGCATGTCCCTCTCCCTCACCGCCAGGCACAGCAGACCCAGGCAGACAGAAATCCATGGGCGCTAAGAGCTCTCCTACTGCTTCCGCCTCCCCGACTCAGCCTCTGGGGTGGGGTGATGCCCAGGCCCCCAGTGCTAATGCGGGGGTGGGGAATCCTGAAGATCTAGGGCCCAAAAAGATGAAACCTGAGTTGTAGAAGATACCATCCCCATGTGGTGGCGTAGATCCAACCTGTTCCTTTCAAAGGCAGCACCCCTGAAGTCCAGAGGGTTTGCTGAATGTCAAAGTCTTACGTAGCCCAGACTAGCCTCTCACTCACTATGTAGCCAAGGATGACCTTGAACTCCTGATCCTCCTGGCCTCTACTTCCCAAGCACTAAGGTTACAGGTATGCATCGCTATGTCTAATTTATACAGTCTTTGAGGTTAAACCCAGGGCCTCACGTACACTAGGTGAATACTCTATGAACTACATCCCTGGCCCTGGGATGTTACGTCAGTAACATTTCCCTACAAATATTTAGTATTATTTACAAATATTTAGTAGTACAAATATTTAGTAGTACAAATATTTAGTAGTATTTCCCTACAAATCTAATAAAGAAATCAAGGCATGGAATATTAAAGTGGCTTCCTCGTGTTCACACAGGTAGTTGGTGGCTAAGCTAGCTAGCGGCGAGGCCCATGTCAAACAGTCCTTCAGTGGGTGTATCCAGTGGGTGTATCCATAGCCACAGCAGGACCAGGACCCTGACTGGAGTTTGCACACTGCACCATCTGACCCCATCCGGTTATTCGCAGTATCTGGGTGAGGGGATGGAAGAGGGCAGTAAAGTGTCTCCACACTCTGCATCTACTCTCTTGGTTACCTCTTCCGCATCTAGGAAGAAAGTAAGCCAGAAATCTATATATTGATGGCCCTTTTCATTGTCCCATGAGAAATAGAGAAGAGCTGTAGTAGGAGGCCGCTTGTTTGTTCCTGACTGCTCAGCCCCAAAATAATCACACAGAAACTATATTATTTAAATCACTTTAGCTCTAGCTTCTTGTTGGCTAACTCTTTTTTTTTAATTTATTTAATTTTAAGCACATTGGTGTGACGGTGTTAGATTCCTGATCCAAACTGAATTACAGACAATTGTGAGCTGCCATGTGGGTGCTGGGAGTGTTTGAACCTGGGTCCTCTGGAAAGGCAGCCAGTACTCTTAACCATTGAGCCATCTCTCCAGCCCCAAGCTAACTCTTACATATTAATTTAACCCATCTCCATTAATCTGTGTATTGCCACGAGGCTGTGGCTTACCGGATAAAGTTCTGGTGTCTGTCTCCGGCAGGCTACATGGCTTCTCTCTGACCCTGCCTCCTTTCTCCCAATATTCACTTTAGTTTTCCCCACCTAGCTCTGTTCTTTTGCCCTATCACAGGCCAAGACCGTTTCTTTATTCATTAACCAATAAAAGCAACACATAGACAGAAGGACCTCCCACACCAAAGAGCCTAGGCTCAAACTAAGACTTCACCCTTCCCCACCAAAGGCCTCTTTAAAATCTTTTTTAAAAATTATTATTTTATTTTATATGTATAGGTATTTTGCCTGTATGTATGTATACATACCTTGTAAGTACCTACTGCCCACATAGAGGGGGCATCTGGTCCACTGGAGTTACAGATGTTTGTGAGCTACCCTGTAGGTGGCGCTGGGAATCAAACCCTGGTCCTTCAAAACAACAATCAGTGCTCTTAACTGTTGAGTCTAAGTCCTCCTTATCCTGCATAAAAGTCCAGCTTTCCATGGTCCTCTGCTCAAAACACAAAAACATGATCAGGCCAGCGCGCTGGGGGCTTGGATGCTGCATTGCTGAAGTGGGCGGCTTGGAGCCTGGGTGGCTTGTGAGAATGCTCCTGAACGTGGGTGCTGTCTTGTCCTCTGTTTCAGCCACACTCCCTAGGAGTGCGCCTGGCCTGCAGTGGGTGCTCAGGGGTTAGTAAATGAAGGGATGAGAAGAACCTGGTCTTCTCTGGAGGCTGTTGAGAGAGGCCATTTTCTCATCTTCCTGTCTTGTTTCCTCCTGTTCCTCCAACAGTTAGTATTGGCTTACAGTGACTCCTTGCCACTAACTGTCAGGGAAGAAACAGCAAGATGATTAAAGTTGGTGAAATGATGCCTCTGGGGCAGTGTTGGCAGAAAGGGAGTCCACGACCCCTGAAACGGGAGGCGATCTCTAGCTCTGCTTAGGAAAGCTCTGGATATGGACAGCTGGTAGCTGGTTCTCATTCTCTGCCTTCAGGGGTCTGGCTTGGGAGCGGATGTCACAGCAGAAGTGGGCACTTGGGGCTGGGACAAGCTAAAGCTGGGATGAGTAGTGGGCCTTATGTCATTAGAAACTCAAGAGCCTGGGAGGAAAAGGAGCTGGAAGGAAAGAGACTCCCAAAACATAAGAGGCACAGGGGCTGTGGAGATGCTTGGCAGTCAGGCACACACACTGCGACTACAGAGGACCAGAGTCGGTGTCCCAACACCCATGTCAGGTGGCACATAACCACCTGCAACTCTGTCTCCAGCAGGATCTGACGCCTCTGGACTCACATTGACATAGCCTCCCCAGGCACATGGACATGCACACTATTAAAAGCAATAAATAAATCTTTCTAACAAACAAACATTAGAGGTACCATCAGGAGAAATAATCCATTCATTCAATAGTCACATATGTGTGTGTAGGGGGGGATGCATATTGCACATGTATACACATGTGTGTGGAGGGTACATTTTACATGTGTATATACATGCATGTGGGGGGTGTATGTTGCACATATATACACATGCATGTGTAAACCACAGGACAGCCTTGGGTGTCATTCCTTAGCTGCCTTACACATTGTTGAGACAGGATGGCTTATAGGCCTAGAACTAAGCAGGCCAGGGGATCCTCTGTCTCTGATTCCTCAGTACTGAGTTTACAAGAAGCTTCCAGGGGGTTATTTTATGTGGTTTTGGGCATGGCACCCAGGCCTTTGTGCTTATATGGTAATCACTGTACAAACTGAGCATCACCCAAGCCCTGTTCATGAAACATTGCTGAAAATATAAATGATGATGAAGGACACTGATCCAGAAACCCAGGAAACTTCCAGAACTGGCCTGGTCCCTCCCCTTAGCCTCCACCCTTCTGACACAGAATAAGGGTCTCTAAGCATGCAAAGGGATGGACAGCTATCCTCAGAGGAAGCTCTGGATTGTACAAAGGGTAAGACCCCACAGGGCAGCTTGAGATAGGATGCGACCACAAGTCCCTTGGGAAGTGCCATAAGCCTGTGATTGAGGAGAGAGTAGTGGCCAGGATTTCTGGCGCCTGGCGTTTGAGGTGAGAGGATGTCTCCGGAGGAAGTAGTGGCCAGCCTGCATACTGCGGCAGCAAGGTGGGCAACCAGTCTGAGAGCAAGGATTGCTCTTCCTAGGCAGCCAGTCTCCTAATTGAGACCATTGTGTTTATGATAATTTCTGTCTGATACAGGAACCCTGGGCTGGGGCTGCTTTCTCCTCTGGAAGGGGCTGTCAGAAGGAAGAGGGCTGGGGGCTGACAGGGACGGGGAGATGGGGGCAGGGAGTGCCAAAGACAGGGAGGCCTCGAAAGAGAGGGCTATGCTGCTGATCTCAGTTCCCATCACAATGCAGCCCCATCCTCTTCCCCGTTCACAGGTGGCCAGCAGCGCCTACCTTTCCCCAGGACCCTGAATACCTGTCTTCTGAACGTACCTCCTCCCAGTGCTGACTGTCATTCCACAGAATAGCAAGAAAAGACCCAGGGGGAGCAGATAGCATGGGCGTGACCCTTAAGGTCACTTTCTACACAGGTCCCTCCTACACAGACCTAAGACCTGAGCAAGCTGAGCAAGGCACAGAGGCTGTGATGGAGCCCAAGAGATGAGCTTCATGAGTCTGTGTGTTTCTGTGACCTCTGGGGGACCCTGGATTCCAATGGCTGGTGGAGATTTGAAGGGGCCACCTGGGTGGGTCAGTGTTCTGGAGCCTGGAGGGCAGCCTGGCATGGCGTCTCTGCCCCCACACTGGAGCTTGTGGTGTGCAGGAAGGTAAGGATGGTAGGAATCAAATAAGGGCAGGGGCAGCCAGGGAGGCTTCCTGGAGGAAGGGGCGCCAGACCTCTCCCATGGTGGATCCCCTCATCTCTCCCGACATATGCTCTTAGGGAACTTCTTGGCTTCGGTTTTGATAATGGCACCTGGCCCTGCCTGCACTTTGATGTGGTCTAGTTGTGGCTCCAGATGGAAGGGCACTTATACCCGGGGGTGTTGTCATTTAAGGGCAGCTAGAGAGACAGGAGGCAGAAAGGAGAAACTTGATCTGACCTTGGATGGGGCCATGTTTACTCCCAACAAGGTGGCATCTTGCCACCCACATGTGGATGGCCAAAAGGCCTACAGAGGAAGATGGGATGCGGCCCTATAGGGTGGAAATGATGTGCACAGTACGGAAGGGAGCTGTCACTCCTAACGCCTGAGAGGACATAAAAACACAGGCAGGGACACTATAGCTGTTTCTGCTGAGGAGGGTCTTTGTTAGAGGGGATAGTTATGGCTCCATTGAAGTGGGG